>BSBK01004410.1:600000-1032500 GCA_027943335.1 Chamaecyparis obtusa
TATCATCAAACTTTCTTTCTTCTTATTTCTCAGCTTCCCAATCTCTAGCATAATCTCCACTGGTACTTTCACTTCTTGTCAACATAGGTCTATCATTTTGTACACTAAATGTTATTTCCACACTATTTGATCCTTCTTTTTGTTTCAGCCATTTCTCATGTGCCTGTAAATTTCCAAGTAGAAATGCTTTTGTAAAATTAGGTGTAATAATTTCTTCAAGGATCTATTATTTGTATTCATAGACCAGTGGTAGAGATTTCACTATCTTCCATATGAATTCATTATCTTATTCCACCAAAACTCTTAATTCCTGCAACAATCTTAGTAATCCTACTAAAGTAACTTCTTATAGTTTCATCTTCCTGCATCTTATCACTTTCAAACATACTAATATAATTCTACAATTTAGCTTTCTCCAAAGTTTCATCTCCTTCAAAAATATTTTCCAATTTAGTCCAAATCTCAATAGTATGTCTTAGATCTTTTACCTTAGTATATTATGTATTTGGAAGAGCTAATAAAATAGCCTCTCTAGCAAGCATATTGTACATGTATTGGTTCTTTTCTTCACCTGTACATGAGTCAAGTTTGTGTTCTTCTACAACTATCTTCTTCATATGAATAGCTAGCTAGTAGTCAATTCCCATGCATAGAAAATGTGTCTTCATTCTTTCCTTTCAATTGTCAAAATTTATTCCATCAAACTTCAGACTTTCTTTCCTAAAAATGTAGTAGCCATGGATCTCCTTAAGTTGTTAAAGTTTTCTATCAAGGACCCAATGCTTTGATACCAATTGTTAGAAAGTAAAGTCCACCAACACAATTGAGAGAGGGGGGCACGTAAATCAATTGTGAGATTAATTAACATAAAATAAAATCTATCAAACCTTAAGCTTGCAATCAATAACAACAATAACCACAAGATAATAAACATACACAATAACACTAGATTTGTTAACTAGGGAAACCCTTGATTAGTGGAAAAAACCTAGTGGGAATGGTGCCCACATGATGATGTACTAATATAAAAGTTCCTTGTGAAAGGATAGACCCTATTAGAAGTCTTTTATAATGAAATTAGTACCTATGAGTCCTTGTTAGGAGACTTTGGATCCCTGCTAAAAGATCCCAACCCTGCAAGGAGTTGATTGAGAAACACAAAGAAGACAACTTAATCCACTGTCTAAATTGCTTCAAAAATTTCTTCACTAAAAAATATTCAAGATAACACATCCATGGGTGAACTAACTAAAACAAAAACTCTCTTTTCCTATATAGTTCCTTTGAAGTCCTCAACATGCCAAAAACATCATCTTTTGCTATGATCATAAAGATTTCACATTCAAATCTTGCACAACATTTCATGACCGCATGATATATCTTTATCAAATAAACTTCCTTTCTTTTTATACAAAGTCCTAATGATTATCAACCCATCAAATTATCCTATTAGATTGACATCAACATCAACCAAGTGATTCTAACTAAAATCAAATGATACCAAACCATCATCAACTTATCTGGAGCATCAACATCTTATCAATCAAATCTTTTCTCATCAAATCCTCTCGTGATTAGGGCATTTCCAAATTTCTATAGCGGGAGACAAATCAAAATTTCCCATTCTCAACCAAATCACCTAAAATCATTTTAATTCATTTCCCGAGGGGGCATGTGTTGGATAAAATTGTCTGAAGGACATTGTTGGATTAGCTATGTGTTGTCTTTGATGTCACACAAATGTCATATCAATTATCATTCTCAGTGTCTACCAAGTTCAGTTCATCAGCTAAGTGGTTCTCAGTGTCTACCGAGCTCAGTCGGTCAGATAGGCAATTTTTAGTGTCTACCGAGATCTCTTAGGTGTCAAAAGGAAACATGACAGGGAAATAGTGTTAACCGAGCCTCCTCGGTTATCGAAGGAAAATTAGTGGTTACTAAGCTCTCTCGCTCTCTGAAGGATGTTGCAAAATTCACTATGGTTACCGAGTTCACTCAGTCACCGAAGGAAATCTTTTCAGGATTAATGTTTACCGAGCAAGGTCAGCCCTTCAAAGGATTTTGTTGTTATAGTTTGTTTATCCAAGCCGACTGTTATAATAATTATTAGTGCCAACTTGACACTCTAAATGTTAATTAAAATGGCATATATATATAGAAGGTCAAGTGGTGAATAAAATATATACAGCATCTAGAAATCATTTTGAAGAAAGGTATGTGCAAATTTTGAAGGATGGTTAGATATCCTTGAGGAGTAGCAAAGATTTATTTGATTAGTAAGGATCTAGTGAAACAGAATAGAGATCTATATTCAGCAATTCAGTTGCAGGTCATTTCATTGTTACTCTCTTACAATTGTAGCAGTGATATCAAAATCTCTTAACCGAGTTGGTTTGACAACCATTTTGTAAATCCTCTAACAAGGTGACAGTTCTATTGAATTGTTTCAAGACCTCTTACAAGGCCACTCCTAGCAGGGTGATTAAATCCTCTAACAAGGTCACACCTAACAGTGTGTTTTGTAACCTTTTACCGGGTTGGCTTCTAACCGAGCATCACTTCAGAAGAGTGAGAAATAGTAACTAGTTACATTGGTGGTTTTTCCCATATTGGGTTTCCACGGTAAATCTGGTGTCTCTTGTGTTCATGTTATTTTCTTTATTCATGTAAGTTAATCAGTGATGAATGCTTAAGAATAGTTTAATTATTACACACTTCAAGGATCAAGTTTTAGCATTTCTCTGTATATTTACCGAGTGGCACAATAAATAATTTGTTAAGATATTTGAAGGATCAGTGGTAATATTTTTGTGGTTAACTGATTCAACCCCCCTCTCAGTTACTGCATCTATATTTCCAATAGCATGCAATCACATCATCATTTCAAATCAAATACATAATCTTTTAACATAAAAATTTTCGCTAACAATCAAGTGGGGCATCAAAATAGCAAAGCAGACATCAGATCAATGAACCATCATCAAAAAAAACATCAGAAACTCCAATCGAAACTTCATCAATCCTATCATCAGTATTTTCATTTTCATCAACATCAAAGATCGACCATCGATAGAATCAGGACTTCATATCAAGGATGATCAAGGCATTCTTTGAATCAACATGCTTCGCATGTCAACTCAAAGAGGGGCATTTGTAATCACCAAAAATTGGACGAGATCATTTAAGTGAGAAATCAAGGCAAAAATCAATACAATTAAATGCAATTAAATCAAATCAAGTCAAAATCAAAGATAAAAGGCAATTGAACCTTAATCCAAATTTAATTGAAAATCAAAAGCCATTGAATCAATTTAAACCTAATAAATCATGATTAATCAATAAATTGTACAATTAATCTAATTAAGTGTATAGTTCAAATTAAATCAAATCAACCCATTCAAGGGGTATAGATGGCTAAACAAATTAAATAAATTCAATTAATTAATTCCCATTTTCTCTCAACCACCAAATGGGAGGAAAATCAATCAACCAATAGGAATTGAGGACTAAGCTCACATGGATCAAACCTAAATTGAATCTCAATCACTCACTTGGAGAATGCATCTTGTCCACTCATTTTGTCCTCTTGTCCCAAGCTTTGAGGACAAAATATTTAAATGGTCTCCAAAGGTGGAACCATGGACTCAACTCAAACCTAACCTTGATCAACTCAACTACACCCCCTACCCTTGCCAAAATCTATAAAAGCAAGGCATAATTCACTTAATAATGATCCACAAATCTGAGACTAGCCTCAAACCTCTTGCAATTTAGAGCTAGAAAGGCAAATTTAGAGTTAACTAGGCTTAATTTCAATTTGGAATTGAACTATTAGCTTTGTTTATCATTCATTCTCATTTTAGGACTATCACTAATGGGAGCTTGCTGAGAGCTTTGCATTAGCATCCCTAAATAGAGATCCATAGAGTCCTTAATTGGTCTTTATTTGTTAAAATAGCTTATTATTTGTGGTAATTTAGTTATTTTATTCATTTATTTGCAATACTAACCCTATGAAGGTACTTTTTCTGGTACACACTATAATCTTGGGGAAAAGAAGTACCCCCCATGGATTGTATCATGACTAAGATATCACTATTTAATATTTTTAAATAGTATATGAATGCATAGTCAGAAGAAGGCCTTATCTTAGTAGATATTTTGTTCCAAGTATTTTTGAAATTGATATTGAAATCTATCATCTACTCTTGTGGGGATCTTTTTATGGTAGTTAGTTATTCTACCAGTGACAAGTGATCATATTTCTCCTCAAAAAATTTGGTAAACAAATCACCCAATTCATCCCATGTTGAAATAGATGCTACAGGAAAGCTTTTGAACCATTCCAACTCCTTCTTGAATGATGTAGCCCAAAATCTAATAGCTACATTTTCTTGTGTCACATGATGGACATTGCATAATGCTACTACATCTCTTATATGTTCAAAAGGTGTTATCTAATTTTCTCCAGTGAACTCTAGTAGTCCTTTTAAGGTTGCCAATGGCATATCATCATGCTAGGCTAGATTAAGGGGACTACCCTAGTTGAATGATACAAAAGAAAAGGCTCTTGGCACTTCCATTGAGCTGGATTGTGTGGAGATTCTTTCTGAAGAAGAACTTGAACTTGCTAGGAATGAACTTGAACTTGATGATAAAGTACTCGCACTTAAATGAAATGATGCTTGCACTTGCAAAAGAAACACTTATTGTAGTAGAACTACTATTTGTTGAAAAAGAAAACATTCCAAAGGAAGAAAAAGAAGGCTATATTCTAACTGTAGGTGATGTTGAATGCCTAACATGATAGTCTCTCCTTATCCTTCTTTCATATGACAATAAGGCTTTGTCACCTACACTAGGTGGTGTTCACTGAACTCTAGTAGAAGGAACATTCCTTCTAAGTATTTTTCATCTTCTTCTTGGAGAAAATAACTGTAAAAACTTGACATATTTTGAGCTTATAGTCTCTATTCTTTTCATCAAAAATAATGCATTGATCTATCTCTCTACATAGAGTCACCAAATATGCTTAAAAATAACCTCCAAAAGGCTTTTAGCTCACTGTCTGCACATCAAAACAACAAGACTTAATAGAATTCTAACATTGTCCCATCGGGCATGCCAAGACTATTAGTTATAGAAAATTTGCACTCGGTACTAAAATGCACGAGTTTAGAAATCTTGGCATAACATGAGGATCACTTCTATGTGGGACACTAAAAATGAAGTGAAACCTCTAGATTCTAGGTCAGCTTCTATTTGGATAATCACCTAAATGCACTCAATTCACTCTGAAACTTGAAGGGAAAGGGGTAGAGATATACTAAGAGGGTAAATTTTGCATAAAAATAAAGTAGTTTCTAAAGTTAACAAGTTCATACACCAAACTTAATATAATGAGTATGGAAAAATATAACTTTGGTAAACAAGTAGCTTAATATAATTGTTTCACAGTAAGAAATAACACCAACTTCAAGCTTTTGACTAATAGGAAAAAGGTATTTTCAAAACTAATCAAAATCCCATCCAAAGAATATTCACAAATTGTAACCTGTCCAACTGCATTAATTTCATTTAAGATGCAAAATCAAAACATCACACATAGGATTAATAGAAATCACAGCATGAAACATCAAATTGAAACATGTGCATACAAAAAGAAAATTGCAAAGTAGGTCCCCAAAATCTTTGTATTATTCTGTCAACTATAGAATATCTCCAAAAATATCACGAGTTACATCTACAAAAAATACAAACTTTGGTACTGAAAACATCTCCGAAAGATTCTATATACAATGAAGAACTTCCCAAAAATGAGTTGGAAAACTCTTTAAGTACAAACTGCCCTCAAACTCCTGGGGTCAGATGCAAAGAAATAGGTTCAAAATGAGGAACTAAAAACCACTAAAAGATGTCCTTATGGTGGAAAAATTCACTCCAACCCATAAAGGATTGAACACCTCATCAAAACCACCCATGACACACTCAAAAAGCTCATAAAAACCCTCCAATTGCTAGGAAAAATTCCATACACAACCCTCTCCTAAATTGACTCCATCAAGCCTATATTCAATCCTCTTATCTTTAAACCATAAAGGTAAAAATACTCATGCTTTAAATACCCTTGACCTAATCTTTGAAGCACATGCCTTATCTTTCTTTTAAAACCAATATCTACATAAATGTTTTATAAAACAACACTTAGTATATATTTTTACAATTTATGAAGTGCAAACAAAAATAATGAGCAACTTCTATATATATTTTGTATTATTTCAATTTATATTAATAAATGATTAGTAATGATCATTTATTAATATAATGTATTCTTTAAATATAATACAAGACATATATAAAAGAAACAAAAAAAACTCCTAAGCTTTAACACTTAGGCCATGGGTATTAGATTGAGAACTTTAAATTTTGAAATAAAAAAGATATGACCACAAATGCCTCTCTCTTATCAAATATTTTTGGGCATGAGAATAACCCTAAACCTAAACTTCATCTCCTTTTGCATTTCTGAGTCTTTGCAATCGTCGATATGAATATTTTGAAGGTTCTGTGAGTTTTGGATATTTCTCAATACTGATTGTTGGAGACTTTTTGAGAAGAAGTTGAATGAATGTGATGGGGGTCTCTTTGATTTGAACTATAGACTACAAAAATGGGTGATTTTTGATGATCTTACATTCTTATCTTTTCCCTCTATCATGACTCTCGAATAGGAATTTAGGATCTTCTGTGAAATCCACTATCATTACAATGTTGATTTTTTATTGCTATAATCATGCAATCAATTTCACCACTTTTTGGTTCTTCATGTCACAACCATGTCTTTCATTACATGTCTTATATCTCTATGTTATTTCTTTGAAAATGAAAAATACTATTTTCATTTACTACATTTCATATATTTTTCACTGTAACAGCAAATACCCATGTAATCATTGTTTTCTCCTAAACTACGAAGATGAGACTACTCAAAATGAAAACAAAGAATGGGAAGGGAAACACCTTTCAATATTTTTGTGTTTTTAGTTGAGATACCCTTTGAATAAAAGCTTAAAGAGATCCATAGTCAAAGTGCTATGCTCCCATAAAAAATTCTTATTAAGCTTCAAAGGTATTTGAAAGGGCCAATAAACCCTACCTTTCATAGCCATTTATCTTTAATGAATCTTTGGCACCTCTTGACTAAGATATGTTTTTGTAACCTGAAAAAATGCTACTCTCTATGTCACATATGTTTCTCTTCTTTTAATCTCACTACTATCCCCTCTCATAAAAAAATCTTCTCTTATTTATTAGTTGTTGTCCTTTATGCAAGATTTGGAATTTCTTTGCCTTTGGTGTTTTTTTTGTCAAATAAACTTTTTGTCCTCTTTATTAGATTTGTTATTCATAATAGATAGAGTAATGCTCACTCCCCATAAATCCATTATTTTAAATAGCTACTATCTTTTATTGGATAAATCTACCTTTATATCAAGTGGATACATTGTTGTTTGCATGATCATTGGTCCTTTGTGATGGTGTTCTTTATCATCCAATATTGTGACCCACATCTAAGAAATTTTTTATTAAATGTGATTTGTTGTTCTCATATCTTTCATATAACTGTATTTGTGTATCATTTCATGCAAATTAAACTTCTCCATTTCCAATATACACGCCTTTCTTGAAAAATGTAGAGTCCATGCTCATTTATTGCTTTCTATATTCACTATACTTTACATTGATTGAATTCAAATTATTTCCATCATTTGCATCATGTCACACTTGTACATGTTTCTCATGCTATGTGATGATCCTTTGTTCCTTATTTTTCAATTTATGGACATAGTACACATCATGACTTCCATTATTTGTACTAATGTTGAATATATATTGCACTTGATCTGTATCATTGACTCATTTAAAATTTCATGATGCAGTGGCATTCTAGGGTATTCAACAAATCTGCATGGTGGTGTGTTTAAGTGGTTATGTGTTGCTTGGATGCATCTTTAACTGAGGATATCAATTATTGAAGAAGGCTTGGTCACTGAAGGAACTCAGTAAAACCTCTAGCACTTGGTGGAACATATACTCAGTGATGCTTGTGGTGCTCGGTCGACGTACTTTCTCGGTGATGTCTGGCATGCTCGGTTGTTTTACTGGTGCTCAGTAGTTCTAGCTTACCGACTGGAGTTCTTGGAGTTTTGGTTGGCTGACTTGATGTATTTAGTATTGGTAGCTTGTGTTGTATCCTCCTATGTGGATCTTGAGGCTGACATGGAGAATTAAATATTTGTAAGGCTATTTGAGTGTCGATTGTTGTTGCATTTAATATGTGTTTGTTATAGAAGCTGACTTGGGCTTAAGAGTTAATTGTTTCTTCTAGTCGACTTGTAGTTGAAGAAATGTATTTAAGGAGTATTTGGGTAGTTGTTTAGGGAGGAAGTCAGTGGAAGTAGATCGATAAGACAAGATTTGGATCCTATGATATCTAAGATTAGATTGTTTGTTTGATAGTTGTAATAACAAAGCTAGTGGTTTGCATGCTTGGAGACAACGAGATTTCTTGGTGGCTTGCGAGCTCAATTTTAGATTTGTCTTAGTTTTTCCACCAATTGCTGGTGTGATTCAGAGCTGGACTAGCTAGGAGATTCTAAAAATACTATTGTAAGTGATTGTATTTGGCCCTAACCCGGAAGGCCTTACAAACGGGCATGTTGAATGAAATTATATTTGAAGCATTATATTATTGTATTTTTCTATGGTTGTTGTTGTTATTGTTGCTGGTTTAGAATTGGGTTGTCCATTCTCAAATTATCCTTGCCTCCCCTATGTTAGGTGGTATCAGAGCTTGAAGTTCTTGAGTGTGTAAACCGATCTCCAAGTTGAGGCAGTTTGCACCAGGACCTTGGGTTGGTGAATTGTTGCCTTGGGTTTTTTAATATCTTGAAGGATGCCTCCAAGAAGATTGGACCCTAGGACAATTGTATATCTCTGTGATGCTATGGAATTGAAGATTACATAGAAGGTTAAAGTAGATTTTAGATCTGATATGGAATTGATGAAGAATGATATGATCATTGAGATCATGAGAGCTATTGTTGGTATGCCAAGGAATCTTGGTACTGAAGATGGTTATGAGGAAGCTACTAAATACTTTGAAACTATTGGATCTAGTGGAGATGACCAGAGTGATAGATCTGGTGAAGATAGAATTGGTTGATTACATAGATTTAGATCTTAGTTAAGTACTAGTTACCGAATGGAAGTTTCTACTTTCTCTGGTACTTTGAGACCTGAGCATTTGATTGATTAGATTGGTGAACTAGAAGATTTATTTGAGCTTGAATAAATTGAAGATCCTCTTAGAGTAAGATTGGCACATACTAAGTTGAAAAGAAATGCTACTCTTTAGTGGAAAGAATTGCAAAGAGATAGAGAAGATGAAGGTGAAATGAAAATCAATCAGTGGAGGTTGATGGTGACTAAATTTAAAGCTAAGTTAATACCTTTCGACTAGGAGCTTGACTTGTTTAAGAAGTTGCAAAATCTGAAGCAAAAAGATTTGACTATGGAAGACTATACTAAGGAGTTCTATAAGTTGACTATTGAGTCTGGAAACAAATAACTTGGTAAAGAAAAGTTAGCTCGGTATGTGAATGGTTTGAGATTCAATATTTAGGATAAGCTTGGTATGCTGAAGATTGATTTGATTGAGGATGCTTATCAATATGCTCTGAAGGTAGAAGATCAGTTGAAGAGAAGACAACATGGTAATTCCTGAGGGAAGGAGAAGCTAGATTACTTAGTGAAGGATAAATCGATTGTTGAAGATGAACTGAAACCTGTTGAACCAAAAAAGAGGATAGGTAGGGTTATCTTTAAGGGTACTTGTTATAATTGTGGTGAAGAAGGACACCAGTCTTTTGAGTGCACATAGAAGAAGATTGGTGATCGAAGGAATGTTGTGGTGAATGAGAACATTCTGAATGAACTCAAATTAGAAAACTTGCTGGTTGGAAGAACATTGCTCGGTGCAAAGGTGGAACCTTGTTAGAGGAGTAATTTGTTCAGAACTCGATGCAATTCAGGAGGTAAACTTTGTAATGTGATTATGGATAGTGCTAGTACTGATAACCTTGTAGTTGAGGAGATGGTTCATAAACTTGGTTTGAAGAGAGTAAGACTTCCTTATCCTTATTAGATTGGTTGGTTGCAAGATGTTCATGCTCTAGAAGTAAGCGAGCAATGTCTTGTTGATTTTCAGATTGGCTAGTATAAGGATCAAGTGTTGTGTGATATTGTGGAGATGAGTAGTTGTCACATATTGATCAGTAGACCTTGGTAGTATGATTGCAGAGCTATGCATGATTATGTCAAGAATGTATTTACAGTTGAGAAGAATGATAGGAAGTTTTCCCTAATGCCTTTGCTGGATACAACACTCGGTAGGAGGAACCTGAGCTTTGGTATTTGAGATAAGTTGAAGGATTCCAAAAGGATTGATTAGTATGGAGAATAGACTTGTGTATTAACTAGGAAAGACTTGAAAATATAGAGGAAGCAGAAGTGGAAGAGTATGCAAGGTGAAGACTCGAAGGGCTTGTATGTGAAGAACCAGTTCAGAGTTTATATGTTGAATCTTGGAAGATGTTCTTCCAGCCTATGAGAATAGCTTTTTGAACTTGGGGTGTCTAATGTACTGGCATTCTAGGGTATTCAACAAATCTACATGGTGGTGTATTTAAGTGGTTCTGTGTTTCTTGGTTGCATCTTTAACCAAGGATCTCGGTTATTGAAGAAGGCTCAGTCACTGAACAACCTCGGTAAAACCTCTGGCTCTTGGTGGAACATGTACTTGGTGATGCTTGTGGTGCTTAGTCAACGTGCTTTCTCAATGATGCCAGGTGTACTCAGTTGATTTATTGGTGCCCGGTAGTTCTAGTTTACCGACTGGAGTTCTTGGAGTTTTTGTTTTCTGACTTGATGTATTTAGTATTGGTAGCTTGTGTTATATCCTCATTTGTGGATCTTGAGGCCAACATGGAGAATTAATTATTTGTAAGGCTATTTGAGAGCCGAATGTTATTGCATTTAATACTTGTTTGTTATAGAAGCCGACTTGGGATTAGGAGTTAATTATTTCTTCCAGTCGACTTGTGGTTAAAGAAATGTATTTAAGGAGTGTTTGGGTAGTTGTTTAGGGAGGAAGTTAGTGGAAGTAGATCGATAAGACAAGATTTGGATCCTGCAAGATCTTGAAGATTAGATTGTTTGTTTGATAGTTGTAATAGAAGAGCTAGTGGTCTACATGCTTGGAGACAAGGAGATTTCTTGGTGGCTTGCAAGCTCAAGTTTAGATCTACCTTAGTGTTTCCACAAGTTTTTGGTGTTCTTTAGAGCTAGACTGATGCGGGGTCATCTTGGGTCTTGACAAATCATGCATCACCAAATATATTTCATGTTTTCTTGTACCTATTTGTTGTTTGTTTTTGTAGCCCTTTCTATTTTTGATTTCTTACCATGCAAATTTAATGCAGTTTTGTGGACATATTCTTGAGCATCCCCCTAAGATTGCACATCCTAATTCAGTTGGATCTGGAAGTTATCACCATTATCCTCGGGTATAAATTTTTTGTTAATTTTGCATGAAATGAGGAGTGTTTCATCTTGCACAGTTCCTTATGAGAAAATTGGATCTTGCAAAGTTTAGGATATGTTCTTGGATCATGTGTGGACCTAAATGTGGCTTCATAGTGTTTTTTTTTATTTCTTTCTTTAGTTTTGGTTTCTCTTCCTAAGTGGACCTATAATGTAATTAAATGCATGATTGGCCAATTTGTGGCTTTGCTGGCTATATATTTGGAGCTTGGGTTGATGTATAGTAAGAAGGTAGTACTTAGAAGAGTAGATGCACCATTTGAGAAAGACAGAATGTGATACGTAACTTTGAATTCATAATTTCTTTGTATAAGGCTGAAACCCACAAAGCCTCACACTCGAGCATGTTGAAGGATTTATAATAATTGTACCATTGTGGTTTCTAGTTGTCTTGCCTCATATACATTTTGTTTTCATTGTTCATGTGAATTATATATTTCTTTTGTGTGTAAATCTGAGAATGGTCTGCGTATAGATCCAAGTGGAGTCAATTTTTCTTGATTCTGCTTGTATCTCCCCTGCCCCTACATCAAGTGGTATCAAAGCGAGTTCTTTCTTGTGGATTGGATCATGGAGAACCTTATTGGATTGGTTGTAGGGTGGAAGATCTGAGATCTGACCTATAACTTGTAGAAGGTTATGATCTTGGTAGAACCTAATTGTCAAGATGGTTCATGGTAGAGGAAATGATAATGCTATCATGGATATGTTGAGGCAGATTGTGACTAGGCTTGAAGTTGTAGAGACAGCCCAGAGAAGAGGCGTACATCTTGAAGATTTTAGTGATGAAGAAGAGGTAGCACCTAATCTTGAACCTAAAGTTGAGTTGGATGAGGAAAGACTTTTGAGAGTTTTGTCTAAGCCTAACTCCAAACCTACGGTTGAAGTTTCTTGCTACGATGGAAGACTTGAGAAAAATGCACTTTTAGATTGGATTGCTGAGATGGATAAATACTGAGTATGAAGGTTCTCCTGATAATAAGAAGGTTAAGATAGCAGACACAAATTTAAAAGGTCATGCATCTCTTTGGTGGGATCATTTGCAAACTGAGAGACAAAAGAGAGGAAAAGAAAAGATCAAGACATGGATTAAGATGCTTGGAAAGATGAAGAAGAAGTTTCTTCCAGTTGACTACCAAGTTAGTTTGATAAGAAAAATGGAAAATTTGAGACAAAGGGACATGAGTGTGAAAGAATATACTGAGGATTTTTACAAGTTGGATATCAGATCTGTACATGTGGATGATGAAGTTGAGAGGGTGGCTAGAAACTTGAATGGTCTGAGGACATTGATTCAAGATGAGATCAGTTATGTTAAAATAGATAGTGTGGAAGAATCATACCAATTTTCTTTGAAGGAAGAAGAATGACTGACAAAAAGACATGATCAAAGATAGAGAAGAAGAGGTGGTAGATTTTAGAGAAGTGGAGGCAAAACTTATGGAGAAAGTAGTAGATCTAACAATGCAGTGCAAGATAAAGGATGGAAAGATGAACCTACTAGTAGAAGATGTAACTACTCTAGAGGTAGCTATATCAAATACTCTAGGAATAACAATAGTTGGAAAAGAGAAGAGAAATCTTGGTTTAGAGGTACTTGTTACAAATGTGGTGAAGGACATATATCCTTTGAATGTACTAACTCTAGAAAGAAGACTGGAGGTAATGGTAGAAACACTTTGGCTTGTGAAGAAGTTGATGAATTATCTAACGAACCTGAAAATGGTGAAAACTTGATGCTAAGAAGGATCTTATGGAATGAAGAAGTTGATGAGGAACCTATTTTGAGGAAAAAAATTTCAGAACTAGATGTAAGTGTTAGAAATAGGGAATACTGAGAGGGGGGGGTGAATCAGTATTCTACAAACTTTAAATTTTGCCCAATTATGGATATAATAGATTATCTTAATACATGCATAACATAAGAAGCTAAACAACATGCATAGCAATTAAACTAAAGAACTCATAACACATTATTTGTTCTTGAGGAAACCCTGGCCAAGGGAAAACCTCGGTGGGGATGGTACCCACAAAGATCCACTAATCAAAAGTATCCTGTTAAGGATGTTGACCCTGTTATGAGTCTATTACATGCATATAGTGTCTTAGTCCTGATTAAGGGACTATAGGCCTTGTTAGAAGCCTCAACTCTATTAGGAGTCGGCAGTACAAAATGTGATTACCAGATGAGCCCATTGCCCAAAAAAGTAATATACAATATTCACTAATTACAAAAATAGGTCAAGGTACATAACCTTATACTGCTTGCATCAATATCTCTTTGATGCTCTTCACTTTCACTATTATATTCACATACACATTACACCCACTTTACATTACATCTTTACATATCTTTATACAAGTTATTAAGATTAATAACTTTCTAGTCGGCTATCATATTAAAAAATATCTTTATCCAAGGGTTAACATCTAGGATTTCATCCCTTTATATTGTTAAGTCATTATTTTTATAAACAAAATAATCCCTTAACTCTTTATCAATTTTGCCTTCATATTCTGTCTTGTCGGCTTAACACTGTCTTAAGTAAAACTATCATAAATTCTTTCGTACATGCCATACTGACTTGCACTCTAAGGTGAGTCTTCAATAGTCACCATAGAGTCTATTTTCAAGTGCACAAGCCCTGAACTTACTCCAATCAACATCTCTAATCAAAACTATCTTCAGGTTCATTGGTAAAAACACACTGTCTCATACTTAGACATTTTGCATTGTGCTCTAACATACTAGCTCTCTGACCTTTGCGATCTTCATGTGGATCATATGTTTCCATAATGACAACATCTATGTAACCAACTCATCCAAATTTCCAACAATCTCCCCCTTTGTCATTGGTGGCAACATATAAAAAAATTGGCTAAGTCTTAGACTTCAAAAATTGGCTAAGTCATATACTGTCCTTATGACTTCATGAATCCTCTCTATATACTATACTCCCCCTAAGAGTATGTATCCTTATCAATTTTCTGCTATATATCTCTCCCCCTTTGACAACAATGACAAACAAAAAAAAAGGTAAGGAGGGTTACAAAATTGTGTTCTCAAAAAGTTATACCTTGATTCAATATTGCAAAGCCGGTAGGCTTGCAACACAATCTGCAAAATTAATCTTCATAGCCTCTAACTCCTTCTCCCATGATTTCTTAATTGAATCTACCACACTGAGTAGTGCACACAATCCATAAGATGCAATCTCACATGCTTGGAGATTTTTATAACTAAAACTTTTGAAAAGATGTCTTGGCTGAAAGACATTCTTTCAGTTGCCCTTCAATAGTGCTCAAGTTTATAGAAATGTGCTCTCTTAAAAGAGTGAATCTCTTCAGCTTCCTATCCTTTTCATCTTGCAAGACTCTTATTTCATCATAAATCTTGCATATTTTCTACTCAATATCAAATACCTTCACATTGGGGCTCGAAAGAAGGTTTATCTCATTCTGAATTTCTGCTTCCTTCATCTTCATCTTCTGAACTTCCTCTACTACCAAGTTCTCTAATTTTGTACACTAGATGTACAAAGATTTTCCTCTTTCTAAATTCTTTCTCAAGTCCTTTATATAGATATCAAGGTTATTGATATCATTCCTAATATTCTGACTAATGTCCAAAAGTGTTTTGGCCTCATAAGTTGCTTCAGCTTTCATCTTTTCTATATCAGATAGATTTGTAAACTCATCATCAAAAGTATTGATTACTTTATTTGCTCTTACCAGAGGGTCATCTTCTACAATTTGTGTAGTAATAATACCTTGTAACTTCTCAGTAAGCTCCTTTAGGCATCCTTCAAGGCTCTTTACTTTCTTGTTCTTTCCGATGATCTTGTTCAAAGATGTGATCAATTCCATCTGATCATCATCATCTACCTCCTTTCCCAAATTCTCAATCATAGAACTGATTTGAGTTTTCTTGCCAGTCTCAGGTGTAAGAATGATTTCTTCTTGAGTGGGAACAGGTACTTATTTCTCTATCACTTTAGGTTCTACAATTTTGGTTTATGTTTTCTTTTCTTCTTTGGTACTATTATGTTCTTCAAAAGCCAAATTTTCAAAAATGTTTTCAAGATTCTTGAATAAGTTATCATCACTATCCAAGGTGATCTTAGTTCCTTTAACATTCATTACTTCATCCTCAATATTTATTGCTGGTGGAGAGGGAATGTCCTCTTGTTCTACTTCTTCTGCTTGATCTTTAGATTCTACTGCAACTGATGATTCTCCAACATTCTCTGACATTACCTTAATGATTTATTGCTCTATTTCTATGTTAATTTCTTCATATCTATCTCCCATAATCTGAATAGTTCTCTTCTTGGTTCTCAGATGGGTTCTTAGATCCTTCATAATCTGATTGAAGTTTTCTTCATCTCTCACAACACAAAGTTTTCTTACAAGCTTTTCTCTAATAGCTATGTCTTCTTCTGATGCTCTCTTCTTCCTATTTACAAGTTTCATATACAAGTCATCAGGTATCTTACCTTGAATTGTATCAAATTTCTTATCAGATAAAATCATATGCTTCACCATTGCATTTTCTAGATTCAATCTTTCTACATAATCATAGAAATCATAATATTTGTTCATCTTTGTAAAGTCTCCATCTTGAATAATCTATTCATTAACCTTTTCAACTCTAGGTTTCCAAGTTTTCTTCTTAACAAGAGTGCTTTCATCATCTTTGATTTCTGCAACTTTTCTTTGAACTGGTGGCACCAATGTCTTCTACCTCTTACCCGGTATAGTAGCAATCTCTTTTATTCTTTTGCTAGGTGTGGAGGAGGTTCATCTAGTGGATATTCTTGCTTCTTGATCCTTCTTTTTTTCTTCCACTTTCACCTTAACTGGTGTTTCTCGTTGCTGTGCTACAATTGATGATAGAGGTGGAACAGACAAAACTTCTTTTTGTCCAATATCTCTAACTTCTGTTGTTGTTTGCTTGGCTACCAAGAACTCATGTTCAGTCATCCCTGTATCTTTTAGAATTTTCTTGATTTTACTCTCAACTCTTTTCTTTGACTGCTTCTCTTCAAGGATGGTCTTTGCGGAGTTGAAGTTCTCCTCAAAGGTTCCAAACCTGTTATAGTGAATATCCAACTTGCACTTAAGAAGTCTACTAACATATTCTTCTATCTCAATCTTAGATATCTCATAGCCAAGAGGGTCTATGAACTCTATTCTAGGTTCTACTGCTTCAATGTAAGTAAATTCAGTATCAACCATGAAACATATCTCATTTTTATACTTCTCCACAAGAGACTGTGGGATCCTTGATCTGCTAGACATCAAATTCTGAAATGATTTAATTACTAATACTACAGTTTCATTTACTTTATCAATAACATGCCTCCTATACACTTGGTTAATCCTTTCCATTGTATTTTGGCCATCATTCCAGTCATCTCCAATGGTGAATGGAAATATTCTCAATAAATGAAAGAACATATAAGTGATTAAAGATGAGAATCTAAATTGTGAATACTTAGTCTTCTTTATCTTTTCCAAATTTTCAAACAATTATATCCTTAAAATCTCACACGTCAACTTGTACTTTATCAAGACACATCAAATAAGCTTCATGTATCATTCTAGCTACCATTTCATCCTCTCTCGAGTTAGTACAAAACTTAGTTGTTAGGATCTTACACAAGTATCTAACATCATCTTGTTGTATCTTGCTAATTACTATTCCTCTACCATTGTAGGATGAATTTGTGTTATCTATGACTATTTTCCTCATGTTTTTCTCATTCAAAGGAATGGCTCCATTTGTAGATAGTCCAGTTACCTCATGAATTAAGTTAGCTGTGATATCTATCACTCTATCATCTAACCAAAACTTTCCATTGTGAATTTTGCTTAGGATTATCTTGGTACATTCTTCATTATCAAATTCATATTGCAAAGCATACTTAATGATCTCATTATCTTTCAAATGCTCAAGCCCTGCTTTCAATGAAATGTCCTGATTATAGATCTTTTGATATTCCTCTATGAAGTCACTATCACTGATAGTCTCTAGTTTACATCCTAGATAACTTCTAACATTCTCTAGATGTAAAACTCCATCTGGTACGGATGATAACACTAACCTAGGATCATCTTCCAAGGGATCTACTGGTTCCCTTTTCATTTTAGGTCTATTCTTATCTTTGACATTGTGAATCAAAGAAATATCCATGAATTCCTCTAATTCCTTAACTAATTTAAAGATCTGCCAAGTAAAATACCTAGATTTCATGATTTAGGGCTTGTGTAGATTTGACATAAAATTCTTCACCAAATCCTTGCAAAATGCTTCCAATCACTACTCTTTGATCTCCTTAACACTTGTATTCACTTTGATGATCAAATAATGCCATTCATGACCTTTTATCATTTCAATCTCACTTAGATCTGACATCACATTCAATTCTTTTGCCACTTCTTCCAAAAATTTGATTTTGTTAACCTGCAAAACTTAAAACTTCTTGTGATCTCACAAAACATAATATTTTTCTTTGCACTCTTAACCATAGCATTAGAACATCATATAATACCTTTCATTAACTGCACAAGACTCAATTCATCATATAATTCTACACTAATCTAAGTTCCTATTCTACTGTAATTTTCATGAATTAAGTACTTTGAGATGGGTCAGGTAAAGATTCATTCTTACCATTTAATACTTCACCTTTATGACTACTTTCAGTGCTGAATATGTCTCCTTGATCTGTGCTTTTAACAAACTTCACTTCATCTGAGTTACTACAGCATCCTTTTTGACTATTGCTTGCATCTTCATTTCTTCTTGCATGACTTCTAGGGTTAGAATTGGTATGAAAAACTCTATTGTTCATTCTACAAAACCTTACTATGTGTCCAATCTTGTTACATATCTAACAAACTATTCCATTGTTTCCATATCTTGGTCCAAGCTGATTGATCTGTGATCTACAATTTCTAGCAATGTGTCCAACCTTGTTGCATCTATAACAAACTACTCCATTTCTTTTGTTCATATCTTCAGTAGGTTTCTTATCTACATGGTTAGTATTTCTAAACATTATACTATTATTTTTATTCTCAACAAATTTAGGTTTTATGCATTCAATAGCTCTATGTCCAAAACCATGACAATTATAACAATAACCATTAAGAGGTTTAAATTTATTACCTCTGCAATCTCTCTTCATATGACCAATAGTATTACAAGCAAAACATCTACCTTTGAATTCTCTTTACATACCTTTAGGTGATTCTTCTTTCTTAGGTGGTTCTTCTTCCTTAGGTGTATCTTCATAGTTGTTAATCTCATTAGACTTCTTCTCATCTATGCTTTCAAATATTTTTAGATCCGGTTCCTTATTTTCTTCACTTGCTTTAAAAGTGTTGAATCCAAGACCAGTCTTATCATAGAATGGTTTTTGATAAGATATTTGTTCATCAATCTTCTCACTAGTTGAATATAGTCTTTCAAGCTACTGCTTAGATTGAGTCAGTTCTCCTTTCACAATTGTATTGTATTTCTCAAGTTCAGCATACTGCAAATTGACTTTCTCAAGTTTAGATGTTACTTTACCAAGTTTAGATTTTAGCCCTTCATTTTCAAGCTTAAGATTTTCATTCTTAGACTTCAGATTTTCTTCATTCTTGCCATTTCCATCTTTCAGACTTAGCTTCAGATTTTCTATCTTCAGTTCATGTTTAAGGATCTCATTTTCTTTCTCTACGTTGTCATCACAATCTTCAATATGAATTTCAGATTCCTTTTCAGATTTCAGATCTTCCAACTTGTTTTTTAGTTTCTCAATGAGGTTCTTTGCATCATCATATTTTCCTTTCAGATTATCTCTTTCTTCAGTAAGCATATCAATCTGTTCAAGAGCTTCTTCAAGATTATTATGTAGCTGATCCATATCTATAGAGATCTTACTCAAACTACTAGGCTTTCCTTGAATGATTCTTTTCCGAGTAACTAAGCTATGATACCAATTGTTAGAAATAGGGAATACTGAGAGGGGGGGGTGAATAAGTATTCTACAAACTTTAACTTTTGCCCAATTATGGATATAACAAATTATCTCAACACATGCATAACATAAGAAGCTAAACAACATGCATAGCAATAAAACTAAAGAGCTCATAACACATTATTTGTTCTTGAGGAAACACTGGCCAAGGGAAAACCCTGGTGGGGTTGGTACCCACAAAGATCCACTAATCAAAAGTATCCTATTAAGGATGTTGACCCTGTTATGAGTCTATTATATGCATATAGTGTCTCAGTCTTGATTAAGGGACTATAGGCCTTGTTAGAAGCCTCAACTCTGTTAGGAGTTGGTAGTACAAAATGTGATTACCAGATGAGCCCACTACCCAAACAACTAATATACAATATTCATTGATTACAAAAATAGGTCAAGGTACATAGCCTTATACTACTTACATCAATATCTCTTCACTACTCTTCACTTTCGCTATTATATTTGCATACACATTACACCCACTTTACATTACATTTTTACATATCTTTATACAAGTTATTAAGATTAATAACTTTCGAGTCAGCTATCATATTAAAAAATATCTTTATCCAAGGGTTAACATCTAGGATGTCATCCCTTTATATTTTTAAGTCATTATTTTGATAAACAAAATAATCCATAAACTCTTTATCAATTCTGTCTTCATATTCTATCCTGACGGCTTAACACTGTCTTAAGTAAAACTATCATAACTTCTTCTGTACATGCCGTACTAACTTGCACTCTAAGGTGAGTCTTCAATAGTCACCATAGAGTCTATTTTCAAGTGTGCAAGCACTGAACTTAATCTAATCAACATCGCTAATCAAAATTGTCTTTAGGTTCACTGGTAAAAACACACTATCTCATACTTAGACATTTTGCATTGCGCTCTGACATACTAGCTCTCTGACCTATGTGATCTTCATGTGGATCATATGTTTCCATAATGACAACATTTATGTAACCAACTCAGCCAAATTTCCAATAGTAAGATCGCTGACAAATGTTGCAAGGTAATCATTGATAGTGGAAGTTTTGATAATTTGGCATCCGTAGAGCTGGTTAACAAATTGCAATTGCAGATATTGAGACATCCTAAGCCTTACCATATTTCTTGGATCCAGAAGGAGCATAAACTACTTGTAAGTGAACAATACCTTATTAAATTCAAATTTGGGAATTATCATGATGAAGTCTTGTGTGATATTATGCCTATGGATTGTTGTCATATTCTTTTGGGTAGACCTTGGCAATATGTTAGGAAAGCTTTGCATGATGGTAGATTGAATCAATATACTATCTGGATGGATGGGAAGAAACATGTATTATTGCCTTTGGTAGAGAATTTTGATGGAGGTTTAATTCCATGCTTTAATTAGAATGTTTTCTATGCTTTAATTCTAAGGAAAACTGAGAAACAAGATGAGTTGGAACATGCACCTAAGGTTGAACCTTTGTTGACATAATTTCATGACATCATTTCTGATAAATTACTTGATGGTTTGCCTCCTATTAGAAGTATATGTTGGAAAGTTGACTATACTAGTGTATATGACTTAATATAGTGTTGTCATTCTGGCAACAAAGTCATATAGTGTTTTGGAGTCAGCACACTTGATGAGAAGATTAGAAATTTTCTAAGTGTTGAAGACTGGACAATGTATAGAGTATCTGAAGATCAGAGCATCAGCACACATGCATATAATAGAATTATGGTATGCACCCTATAATTTAAGTTGGTAACATCATATTCATCCTAAGTCTAAGAGCGCATGATTAGAAGATTTGGTATGAGGAAGATACAGAAAGTTCAAGCTGCACAGACAATGAATGACAGAGAAGAACAGAGCAAGCATCTGACTATTGGTATTTTGGTTTGCGATTATATTATTATGTTGTAAAGGCTATGCACCTATTGTAATTAGGTTTCAAAAATGTAATTATTTTTTTTTGTAAACATGCTTGAGCTAATTCAATTGGAAGCGTTGTATGTAATCGGTTAAAGGGCCAACCTAGTTATTTGTTTTGTATGCACATATAAATATTAGATGCACCCATTGTAATTAGTATTAGAGTTGTTGTAGAGTTGAAATAAGTAGAGAAAAAGTATGTGAAGAGTTGATAAGATGTATTAGAGCTTTGCAAGAGGTCAAAGCATCAACACATCAAAGGAACTGATCTGACAAGCAGTGTCACAGTGCCAGTTCATCCAGCAGATATAGTGTGTATCTGAGATCAGAAGGTTGTAGCCTTCACCATTTGAGTAGTGAGCTCTAGGATAGTGAGTCCACACCCCTAACAAGGTTATTGTAAAAAACTCCTAACAGGGTCTGACCCTTGACCAAGTCACTATACTAAACACATTGTAAAAAAACTCCTAACAGGGTTAAGGATCTTCTAACAAGGATCATAAAACACTAATATAGAATATTAGTGGGTGTCAATTCCCACTAGGGTTTTTACCTATTTGGGTTTCCCCATAACCATATTGGTGTTATGTGTTGATTTCATGTTTCATGTTTATGTTAATGTTCATTTCAGTATTTAAGTATTCAAGTTCAGTTTAAAGAATAAAGATAAAAGATAAAATACAGTGAACACTAATTCCCCCCCCCCCCCCCCTCAGTGTTCCCATTCCTAACAATTGGTATAAGAGATCTAGTCCTTACCAAAGAATTTTAACCACTTGAGGAGATCATGGACAAAAGAAAAATGAAACATTTGAAAAGAAATCTTAAAGCTACTCTTGAAGACCTGGACCGATCTGAAAAAGAAATTGAAGAACTAAAAGAAAAAGTTAGTGATGCTCAAGTAGTCATCAAAAGGATAACAAAGGATTTGAAAGAATTATCTACCAGTGATTTAGGGATAATGATCAAGAAGTTGAATGAAGAAAACTCATCTCTAAAAGAACAGATTGAAGAATTGGATGATAAGCTGAATAACAATTAGAAAGTCTATGATGAACAGATCAAAGAAAACCTTCAACTCAATGAAGAATTAAGGCAAGAAAACATGGAAATCTTGGAGCTAAGGAACAACAAAGAAAGCTTGGAATCTGAATTAAAAGAGGCAAAGAATCACATTGATAAATTGCACACCAGTTCTGATTTGATAGAATCTTAGTTATATGCAAGAAGACTTAAAGGAGATACTAGCTGCATTGGATACAATGAAGCAGAAAATCAGATTTACAACATGCGAGCAAGAATGAAAGCACCAAAAGACACCTTAGATACTAAGGATTCTTGAAGTCAGACTAAATATCATGTTGAACCATCCAAGAATGAGCACAAGCTAGTGGATCAAACTTGTTATGCATGTAACAAGCATGGACATATACCAAGGAACTGTATAGAGGTAAGACCTTTCAAACTATTATTCATGCAATAAATTTGTTTATAGAGCTATGAATTGTAAGAAAAGTCATAAGAACTATTAGAAATAGGAAATACTAAGAGGGGGGGGTGAATCAGTATTTCACAAACTTTTACTTTTGCCCACTTATGGATATAACAGATTACTTTAATGCATACAAAGCATAAGAAACTAAATAGCATACACAATAGTAAATGTAAAGAGCTCATAACACATGATATGTTCTTGAGGAAACCATGGCCAAGGGAAAACCCTAGTGGGGATGGTACCCACAAAGATCCACTAATCAAAAGATATCCGGTTAAGGATGTTGACCCTGTTAGGAGCCTGTTACAATCATATAGTGTATCAGTCTTGATTAAGGGACTATAGGCCTTGTTAGAAGCCTCAACCATGTTAGGAGTTGTAGATACAAAACCTAATTACCAAATGACCTCACTACCCAAAAAAGTAATACAAATGTTTACTGATTACAATATGGTACTACTTACAACTTTGCATCAACAACTTTCACTGCTATCACAATTTACATATATTACATGCTACATTTCAAGTATGCTCAGTACATCTTTATTTATACAAGATACAAACATAATATCTTTCTCTTGTCAGCTTTCATATCTTTATCCAAGAGTAAACATCTAGGATGTTGTCTCTTTATCATATTAATTCATTATTTTGACAAGCAAAATAATCCCTTAATTCATTTACTAGTTCTGTCTTCAAAACTGCACTGTCGACTGTACTCTGTCATCGATAAAATAGTCATAACTTTGTTTGTACTATCCATAATCTTTTGTGCACTAACATGGGATATCCTTAGACACCATAGAGTCTATGTTCAACTATGCAAACTCTAATCATGCTCTAGTGAACGTTGCCAAAACAAATTGTATCAGGTGCTCTGTCAAAATCACTGTTTCGTACTTAGACAATTTTAGTTTGTGATCTTCCATACTTACTTTCCAGCTAATGCGCTCTTCATAGGGAACATATGTTTCCATAATGACAACATCTATGTACATACCTTAGCCAAATTTCCAACAATCTCCCCCTTTGTCATTGGTGGCAACATATGAGAATATTGGCTAAGTGTACAAGTCAAAACCTCAAAATTTGTATCAAAATTGTGGCCATAGTATAAAATAAGTATACTATCCTTATATCTCCTCAAAAAATATATACAATAATCTATTAAAATTCATAATACTCCATAGAACTCCCCCTATGAGTATCCTTCCTTATCATATATAACAATTTTCTAAGTATCTCTCCCCCTTTGACAACAATGACAAAATAAAGGGTGGAAAGGGATATACAAAAAATTGTGTCAAAACTTTTACCTTACTATCTTATTGCAAAGCTGGTAGGCTTGCAACACAATCTGTAAAATCTATCTTCCAAGTCTCAAAATCTTTCTCCCATGCCTCCTTTATTGATTCTGCTACCTTGAGTAAAGTACTCAATCCGTATGCTGCAATCTGACAAGCTTGGAGGGACTCAAAATTGAATTTCTAAAAGGTTGTCTTAGCAATAAGACATTCATCTAGTTGCTCTTCTATTATGGTCAACTTGATTGAGACATGCTCTCTCAAGATGTTTATTCTGATAGATTTCTTATTCTTCTCATTATTTAAAGTCCTTATTTCATCACATAATTTTCAAATCTTATTCTCAACTATTCTGATCTTCATGTTTAAGCTAGCCAAAGAGTTTGTCTCTGCTGCAATTTCATCTTGCTTCTCTTTTATCTTCTTTTCTTCTTCATTTAAAATATTCTCAAATTTTGTACACTAAATGTACAAACACTTTCCAGTCTCAAGATGTTTCCTTAAGTCCTTAATGTGCCTATCAAGGCTGTCAATGTCATTCTTGATATTCTAACTTATGTTCTACAACATCTCAGCTTCATAAGCTGCCCGAGCCTTAACCTTAGCAATATCAGTTAAATTAGTGAATTCAACATCAAAAGATTTAATTACCATCTTTGCTCTTTCAAGTAGATCTGAATCAAAGACCTTTGTAGATATGACACTTTGTAGCTTCTCAGTGGAATCTTTCAGACTACCTTCTAAATTCTTAACTTTCTTGTTCTTTCCAATAATTTTGTTTAAAGAGGTGATCAACTCTATTTGATCATCATCATCAACTTCCTTGCTCAAATCTTCAATCAATGTTTCTATTCCTTTCTCCTTTCCAGTCTTAGGAGTAAGACTGATGTCTTCTTATGTTTCAGTAGGTGTATGGGCCTTTGTTTCCATTTGCACTTCAGTATGTGTAGTCTATGTTTCAATAGTCTTTTCTTGCTCTCCCAAATCCAAATTGTCAACAATGTTATCCAAACTATTAAGTACTACATCATCTGAATCTAAAGTAACTTTAGTTCCTTCAATGTCCATAGATTATGTGCCAATGTTTATGGAAGAAGAGGGAATATCTTCAACTTCAACTACCTCTACTACTGCCTCTACTTGTTCTGAACTCTATTTCTCTGCTAGTTCTGCAACTGCTTGATCTTTGCTATCTTTTCCTACTACCAAGTTTGCTAGCACTTGCACAACTGCTTGTTCAGTTTCAGTCTTTACTTGCTCATACTATCCTCCCATTATTTTTGTAATTCTTCTTTTCATTCTCAATAGGGTCTCAAGTGGCTTGAGGATCTGTTTAAGATGGTCATCATCTCTTATCTCATAGAACTGTCTAATCACATTCTCCCTCATTTTAGTATCTTCTTCTTGTGCTCTCATCTTTCTTCTCACAAGTCTGTTGTACAAATCTTCTGGTATATTTCCATGAATAGTATCAAATTTCTTGTTAGACAAAATCATATGTGTAACCATTGCATTCTCAAGATTCAATCTATCAGAGGATCCATATAAATTATAGTATTTATTCATTTTGGTAAAGTCTCCATCCTGCATTATATCTTCATTAACTCTTTCTATCCTTGGTTTCCATGATTTCTTCTTTGTTGTCACTTCATCATCTTTTATTTCTACAACTCTTCTAGGTACTGGTGGAACAATTGTTTTATGTCTTTTACCTAGTCCTGAAGCACTTGCTTTCATTCTTTTGCTCAGTGCTGAGGAAAAGGGTTTCTCTGTCTAACCAATTCCTTGTTCCTTCTTAGGTTCTTCAACCTTTACCTTTACTTGAATAGGTTCTGCACTAGATGCCAAAGGTGGGACTGATAATATCTCACTTTTCATTATTGCTTCTGCAGTCTTCTTTGCAATATCAAATTCCTACTCACTCATACCTGATTCTTTTAGAATTTTCTTTATTGTAGACTCCACTCTCTTCTTTGATTGTTTCTCTTCCTTAAGTGACTTTGCTGAACCAAATTTTTCATCATATGTTCCAAATCTGTTGCTATGAGCATCAACTTTACTTTTCAACAATCTACTAACATAACCTTTTGTTTCAACTTCAGAGATTTCATAGCCAAGAGGGTCTATGAATTCATGTCTAGGTTCTACTGCCTCAATGTAAGTGAAATAAGTATCAACCATAAAACATATATCATCTTTTTATTTCTCAACTAGGGATGGAGGAATCCTTGATCTTTTTACCACAATGTTTTGAAAAGTTTTCAATACTAACTTTACACTGTCATTAACCTTCTCAATAAGATGTTTCATATAGACTTTATTGATTATTGTTTCACCATCATTCCATTCAATAGTGTAAGGAAATCTTCTTAACAAGTGAAAGAACATGTAAGTAACCAATGAGGAAAATCTAAAGTGAGTGTATTTAGCTTTCTTTATCTTCTCCAAATTCTCAAACAACTGTATTCTCAAAATTTCACACATATCCACAGGCTTCTTCTCCACACACATCAGATAAGAAATGTGTACCATACCTACTGGTATATCATCTTCTCTAGAGCTTCCACATAACTTTGTTGTCAAAATCTTACACAAGTATTTTACATCATGTTGCTTAATTTTACTAATGACTATACCTCTACCATTGTATACTAAACCGGTGTTTTCAATCACAATATTTCTCATGTTTTTCTCATTCAATGGGATTGCACCAAATTTTCATAATCTAGTCACATCATGAATTAGGTCTACAATTATTTCTATAACTCTATCTTCTAACCTAAATTTTCCATTATGTATCCTACTCAAAATGATCTTAGTACACTCCTCATCATCAAATTCATATTTCATAGAGTACTCAATGATTTCATTATTTTCTAGATGTTCATAACCTTATTTCACTGACATATCTAAGTTGTAAAATTTCTTATATTCACCATTAAAATCATACTCCCTTAGGGTTTCATACTTGCATCCAAGATAACCTTTAACATTCTCTAAATGAAGAACTTCATCTGGTACGGCTGATAAGGCTAAACTAGCATCTCTTTCTGAGGGTTCAACTGGATCTTTCTTATTTCTAGGTCTATTCTTATCCTTAATGTTGTGAATCAATGACATATCCATTATAATATCTAATTTCTTAAGCTGATTCAAGATCGTAGTTAGATAAATACCTTAAATTCACAAAATTAGGGCTTTCACTAGATCGGCGCTTCAAACTTCTATAAATCACTTCCAAACTTCTTTCTTCACTTCCAAATCACTTCTAATCACTTGATAATCATAATAACTTCAATTTCAATCTTTTAACACTTAGCATTTACTCGATCTAACATCACATTCAATAATTTTGCTGCAAAAATGCCAAAAAGCTGATTCTATAAACCTGCAACCATAAATCTTTTTGCGACCTCGCAAAACATAATATTTCTTTTTGTGCACTTAACCATAGCATCAGTATAATGTACAAAACCTTCATCTAACTATGCAAAACTTAACTCATTCAAAATATAACTCTATGCTAATTCTAAGTTCCTAGACTACAAAAATTTACATAATTTAAGTGCTTAAAGAAGGGTTAGATAAAGACTCATCCTTACCTTTAGATACATTACCTTCTTGATTACCTTCAATGCTGAATATACCTCCTTGATCTGTGCCTTTAACAAATTTTACTTCATCTTCATTGCTACAGCAACCTTTCTCTTTGTTTCCTACAATTTCATTCCTTCTTACATAGTTTCTAGGGTTGGGGTTATGTTGATAACCTCCATTGTTCATTCTACAAAATTTTTTTGTGTGTCCAATCTTGTTACATATCTGACAAGTGATTCCATTGTTTCCATATCTAGGTATTTACTGATTGATTTGTGTCCTGCAATTTCTAGCAATATGTCCAATTTTGTTGCATCTGAAACATACTATTCCATTTCCTCTTTTCATGTGTTTAGTTGATCTTTGATCTACATTGTTATTATTTCTAGGCATTCTTCTATTGTAATTATTCTCAATAACTTTAGATCTTCTACATTCAATAGCTCTATGTCCAAAACCATGACAATTATAACAATAACCATTTAGAGCTTTGAATTGTTTACCTGTACAATCTCTCTTCATATGACTAATAGTATTACATGTAAAACATCTACCTTTGAATTCTCTTTGCATACCTTTGGATGATTCTTCTTGCTTTGGTGTTTATTCTTGCTTAGGTGCACCTTCTTACTTCGGTGATTCTTCTTGCTTAGGTGATTCTTCTGATTTGTTCTCATCTAACTTATTTTCTTTACTGCTTTCACATTCATTCAGATCTGGTTTCTTGCTTTCACTAACTATCTTCAATATCTTAAATCCAAGACCAATTTTGTCATAGAATGGTTTTCCATAAGATACTTGCTTATTAATCTTTTCACTATTTGAATATAGCCTTTCAAGTTGTTGTTTAGATTGAGTCAATTCACCTTTCACAATTTTATTGTATTTTTCAAGTTCATCATACTGCAGTTTGAGTTTATCAAATTCAGATGTTACCTTGCCAAGTTTAGATTTTAGATCTTCATTTTCATTCTTTAAACTTTCATTCTTAGATCTCAAATTGTCATTTCCATCTTTCAAGCTAAGCTTCAGATTTGCTATCTTCAATTCATGTTTAAGGATCACATTTTCTTTTTCTAAGTCTTCACAATCTTCAACAAGAATTTCAGATTCTTTCTCATATTTCAGATCTTCTATCTTACCTTTCAATTTGTCAATAAGATTCTTTTCATCATCATACTTCCTTTTCAAGGTGTTTCTTTCATCAGTAAGCATATCAATCTACTCAAGAGCTTCTTCAAGATTCTTCTGTAATTGATCCATATCCATAGAGATCTTACTCAAGCTGCTAGGCTTTCCTTGAATGTTTCATCTCCAAGTAACTATGCTCTAATACCAATTTTTAGAAATAGGAAATACTAAGAGGGGGGGGGTGAATCAGTATTTCACAAACTTTTACTTTTTCCCACTTATGGATATAACATATTACTTTAATGCATACAAAGCATAAGAAACTAAATAGCATACACAATAGTAAATGTAAAGAACTCATAACACATGATATGTTCTCAAGGAAACCCTGGCCAAGGGAAAACCCTGATAGGGATGGTACCCACAAAGATCCACTAATCAAAAGATATCTAGTTAAGGATTTTGACCATGTTAGGAGCCTGTTACAATCATATAGTGTATCAGTCCTGATTAAGGGACTATAGGCCTTGTTAGAAGCCTCAACCCTGTTAGGATTTGTAGATACAAAACCTAATTGTCAGATGAGCTCACTACCCAAACAAGTAATACAAATGTTTACTGATTACAATATGGTACTACTTACAACTTCACATCAACAACTTTCACTGCTATCACAATTTACATATATTACATGCTACATTTCAAGTATGCTCGGTACATCTTTATTTATACAAGATACAAACATAATATCTTTCTCTTGTCAGCTTTCATATCTTTATCCAAGAGTAAACATCTAGGATTTCATCTCTTTATAATATTATTTCATTATTTTGACAAGCAAAATAATCCCTTAATTCATTTACTAGTTTTGTCTTCAAAACTGCACTGTCGACTATACTCTGTCATCGGTAAAATAGTCATAACTTTGTTCGTACTATCCATACTCTTTTGTGCACTGAGATGGGGTACCCTTAGACACCATAGAGTCTATGTTCAACTACACAAACTCTGATCATGCTCCAGTGAACATCGCCAAAAAAAACTGTATCAGGTGCTCTGTCAAAATCACTATTTCATACTTAGACAATTTTAGTCTGCGATCTTCCATACTTACTTTCCAGATTATGCACTCTTCATAGAGAACATATGTTTCCATAATTACCACATCTATGTACATACCTCAGCCAAATTTCCAACAAGAACAAGACTCGGCATAATCAGAAAAATCAGAATCAGCCAAATGTAAGAAGTTCTCAGAATGTTACATGTCAGATATGTAACTATAATGGTCACTCAGCAAGACAATGTAAAATGGTGACCCATATCAATGTGTCAAGTAATATAAGGCCTTTAATCATTTTTCACTCTTGTAACAAAGCTAGACACATCTCAAAATTTTGTAGATCAAGGACGCAAGGTTAGGAAAGCTGTAAAAACTCCAAAGAACTAGTATTGGATACCGAAGGAGAAGTCAAGTTTGTGAAAGCTTTAGAGGATGTAGCTTGATTTTGTTAGAGGCAAAGAAGGATAAGATTGATAAGAATGTATTGGATGCATCCACAGTGGACACACCCTCTACATCAGGATGAATGGCCCTCGGGGTCATAGGGGGAGCTAATTTAGCTCTAGACCCCTACGTGGCCGGTATACTCACCCTTAGAGTATGTGCCTTTGGACTTAAGCTTTTGAATACTATAAGATCCTATGTGTAAGAGAACACTAGCTGATTGTTTGTAGAATGAAAGTTAGAAATTTTTAGTGACAACCTAGTTTACACAGCAAGCATTAATGGAAGAATTATTACTTTAAAGTACACAAAAGTTTGTAGATCTCTCATTGAATTTGAATTCAGAGAGATTGGAGAATAGAATAGCCCTAGCATTTGATTGTGAAGGATTGTAGAGTGATTCATCAATGATTAGTAGTACATTTGATTAGTTGCAAAAACCCTAGTTTGTCTCGCTGATTCAGAAGTCTTTAAGATCATTTGGAAAGTGATATACAAGTAAGTAATGGCTACTCCCATTATATTTGATGTGGTGGAGAAGAAGAGATATGTGTTTAAGAGCCATCCATTTAAATCCACACTAGATGACCTAGAAGGTGCATTCTCCCATACTCCCATGGGTGTTATGCATGGGGAAGACATTAGGGAATACATATATTGCAAAAAGGAACCAGTAGGTTTGGACAAAATAAGAGTGCACATGGAAACAATGATGAAACATGATAAAACCTTCATGAATTAGTATGCACAATGGAATAATCACCCTATAGTGGAATATGCTACAACATATGAGTTCTATGAGTCTGAATGGGTAAAGATTCTACTTAGCAAGATCCATGATGACTTATTCTGGATAGGTGAAGTTCTAGTAAGAATCATAGGAGACCTAATTCATGAGATGATAGGCCTCTCAAAGACAAGTTTCATTCTTCCAGTAGGCAAGGATGTGAGAAAACTTGTTGAACAAACATGAAAATCAAGAAGTGATAGGTGTGGAATGACTATAGATCCTATTGAGAAAAATGACATCAAATTGATATCCATGATACTAGGGTATAGGATTTAACACACCAGCAGGGTGAACAGTGTGTCTGCAACCACAATTCTTGCAGCAATAAGACTTGTGAGAGAGAATGGAGAGTTCAATTTGTGTGAGATCTTGCATGCACAACTAATAGACAACATCAAAGCTATTAAACATGACAAGACAAAGATATTCAGATTTGGGTCTTTGATCATATACATGTACTTCCACATTCTTGGAAAAGTGTCAGATTTGTATTTGGACAAGAGTTTGCCTACAATGCCATAGATATCCTTTAAAGAAACTACTAAGAGTACACTAAGGGATTACATAACACTAGAATTGAAGATATTTATGGTTAAGATGCAGATGAGATATAGAATACTTGAGAGTATTGTAGAGAAATACAAAGATAGTATTTGTTTCATGGTGGAAACTGATACAACATGTATGGAAGCAGTTGAACCAAGGAAAAAGTGGATTCATCCACTTGGATATGAGGTTGAGGAGCCAATCCTAGAAGCATATGCTCAAGTACTGTTATTAGCACCTAAAGACCCCAATAAGCCAAGATGGGGAACCTATAAAGAGAAAACAAGAGAAGTTGATGTAGTTTTAAATAGCGCATCAATAAAAAGGAAGGTTTCCAAGGTTACTTCAGAGATTTTGAGAATTCATGGAGTGTCCCAAGCAGACCTAGATAAAGAAATGCAAGAGAAGATTGCTTTGGAATTAGAGAGCGCAACTGCAACAAAGACAAAATCTGATGACCCAAAGATGAAGAAGGTGAAAATTGAGAAATCTGATGATCTAAAGGATAAAATAGATGATACCCCTTCTATGCCCAAGGAAACCATTGACCTTACTGATCCTCCTGAGATAGGACAATGCCTAAGAGGAAGAAAGAGATTAGCATTGGTCATCCATCCTTGTGAGTAACAAGGAATGGGAAGAATACTCAAGCATCCCTAGAAGTAAGCTTCAAAGCTAGTTTAAGTGTGTTGAGTACAAGGATCATTGATTAAGGTAGAATAGATCAAGTAGGGAAGCTCTATGAAAAATATAGTGAAATTGACAAGTCATAAATTCATGGAATGATAGTCAAACATGTGTTGAAGTTTAAAAAGACAGTCCTAGAACTGAAGACTACAATTCTAGATAATGTATGGAACATATTAGAATTCCTAAAAAGATAAGCCATTGAAGAGGACCTAAGGATAAGGGAAAAGATCTTAGATGAAACCCTCCCAGTATGCTCATTAGAAGAGAAGACTTTATTGTTAGATCTGGTGAAGCCACATCTTAGAACCAAGTTACAGACTTTACATATAATGGACAAAAACTATGAATTGGTGGCTAAGGAAATAGAGAAAGCATTTGAGAATGTCTTCATGAACAGGCACATGTTCCCACCTACTGGACCTATAGCTCAAGTTCCCACAAAGGAATTCAAGGTGGTAGAGCCCACTAATGTCCCTAGGATAGGTCCCTAGGACTTAGCGCATATAGTTGTAACACATACAGAGGTAGATAAGTCTGTGCCCATGATAGAGACACTCAACGATGACTCAATTTTCATTGACAATGTAAAAGTTACTATGGCGGCCATAGACATGGATTTGGACAAGTTTGAGTAAGCCTTTGTAAGCACTCAAGAGGCTAAGAACTTATGTGGTAACACTCCTCCTAATCAACAAGAAATATTGATTGGGGATATAACTGATGAAAAAGAAGAAAAAGAAATAGAAAAATAAGAAGAAAAGATGAAAGAGGAGAAAGAAAGAGAAGAAGAAAAAGGAAATGGGCCATCAGTTGAAATACTAATAAAAGTAAAGAAAGAAGTAGAGGACAGCACTCCTATCACTCCACTACCCTTAGCAGCATTGTTGTCAAATTTGACATCTGACACAACTAGTTTGGATTCATGGGGAGAAGAAGAACTAATCAAGTTAAGTATCTTAGCTATGGAGAAGCCCAAGGAAAAAAAGGTAATGAGGAATCCCCTATTTTTTGAATCAGTAAACATATTAAACAACATGTTGTCTTTAGACAAGAAAGTGTCCTAGGTCAATATAGTTGATGATGTTAGCAACATGCTCACAGCCTTTAAAACTAACTTTGCTAGCTTGGAAGCATCTGCATCTCAAGTTGTAGAAGAGAAGTATAGAAAGAAAATGCTAAGTGAATTGGTTAGTAACTTCTCACTAGACCTTAGTTAACTCAAATTTGGACAAACAACTTTGAAACAATTTGCAACAAAAGGAAGAAAAATCATTGCTGACTGTACGGATCAAGACAAGTTAACTGATGACCATTTCAAGAAGATACAAGAGGTAGAAGCTATGATAGAGTAGGTAAAGAAATCAGTGAAAGAATCATCCACTGGTGTAAATATGTGCAATAATGTATATCACAGATAAATTGACAAGATTGAGAAGGTGGAAAAGGAGATGTCAAAAATAAGGGCTAGGCATACTCAACTTAGAAATGCTCTTGCACCCTCACTAGATATACTCAATCAAAATATCAAAGAGATAGACGCCACCATGGTGAAATATGACCATGGTCCTAGCACATATTTGGAGAAGATGGAGAAGCTATAGTATGCATTATGTACCCATCTATAGATTGTTAATTCACTGATTACATTTTGGAAGAAAGAGATCCAAAACTTACAGATAGCATATCCAGATATTCTCTCACTGTAAGTATTTGTAGATATAGTTTTGAAGCACCTTTTTCATTAATGTCAAAGGGGGAGTATGTATAGAATATGGAGTTATAGATATATAAATAAGATGTGCAATAAATAATATAAGGGAGATATAAGATAGAGTATAACAAAAGGTTTTTTGTATAACAGAACATGGGGTAGGAGCACCTACTCTACAATCATCAAAAAAAACTACTAAGGGTCCTCAACACATCTAGTATCTTAGAGTTTCTAATCAGGCACCTAGACCAAGTTGTAAGGCCTAGTTCCAGGATTGGCATAATTATAAGCCCCTGGCTAGCTATGGTCAAAAGTGGTCAATGGGCCTCAAATCTTAGGATCTTAGTTTTTTTTATGTTTTAAGGTCTTTGATCCATGTTGGATCATTGGTTTAAGGTAAGGACCAATGTTGGTCATTAGGTTTGCAAAAAGTGCAAAATTGGCAAAGTTGCTCAATGGTAGTGCAAACTAGCCCTAATTAGGCCTTTTAGCCTTGTCATAAAATTGGCTAAACAAGTAACCTCCTTTTGGTTTCAAGTCCTGGTGCTTGGATATGTTCCATAAGCCCCAAAAGGGTATCAAGATCATTAATCTGATCTACACCTTGTTTGGAAGGATTTTTGAACTAGGTTCAAGACACTAGTTTCAAAAGGCTACAAGCCAAATCCTAGGTTTGTGCAGCAGCAGAACCTTATGAGTTGCTCAATGGTGAAAGAACCATTGGAACTATCAAATAAGACCTAAATAGGCTAGATAAATGTTTATAAGCCACCCTTGGTCTTAGTATCCATTTCATGGGGTTTGAGCACTTATTTCCCTAAGGAGACCTCTTAGTAAACTCTTGGTTGTTAGTACTTGGGACTTTGGAAAACCTAGTGATTAGGTTATGTTGCATTATAGGGTTGTGATAACCTTCTCCAAGTCCTTTTAGCATACCTGTGATAGGTATCTATCACTTTATTCCTTCACCTTGGGTGTTGAGGGATTGGATTCTTTCCATTACACACTGTTTGGAGGCTTTCACTGACCACTGCTGCATCAAGTGTTATCAGAGCTATGTCTAATCCTAAGAATGAGGATATCCCTGCAAGGGTTAAAAATAGTGAGTTAACAAAGATGGTGAGAGAGAAAAAGGCTGCAAATAAGGCCTTAACTAAGAGGCTTCAAGAGCTTGAGAAGAAGCTTGATGACAAGGACAAAGATGAGTCTTAAAATGAAGAAGGGAGTGAAGAAAAGGAGGATGATGCTGCTCAACAAATCCCTGCAGACCAAAGACCTTTCATAGATGCCTTGAAGTCCATGGGGAGAAGAACCATGGAGGAGAAGATAGATTTTCCAATTTTCAATGGTAAGATGAATGTTGTTCTAGCCTTGGATTGGATAGAGGCATTGACAACATTCTTTGAATGTGAAGACACCCCTGAAAAGTAGAGGGTAAAGGTAGCAAGATCCAAGTTGAAGGGAGTAGCCCTAACTTGGTGGAACTTCATCCAAACAGAGAGGGTGAATAATGGGAAGAACATGATCAATTCATGGAATAGGATGATAGCATTAATCAAAGAGACATATGTACCTGAAGACTATGGGGTACAACTCCATAAGAGGAAGCAAAGTCTGAAACAAAAGGACATGGATGTAGGCTCATACACCGAGGAGTTCTTGAAATTGTGCATGAAGACCAGTATGGCTAAAGATGAGGAACAAAAGCTAGCAAGGTACATGAATGGCTTGAAAGTATCCATTCAAAAAGAGTTAAGTTTGCACTGCCCTACCATAGTCAATAGGTGCTATCAAATGGCACTTAAGGTAGAGGAAAAATGGAAGAGAAAGTAGGATTTTGGCAAAGGGAAGAGCAATGATAGTGGGAAGAGTTTTAGAGGCAAAAACAACTCTTGGAACAAGGGACAAAGTAGTGGTAGCAGCAACAAGGCCCCTAACCAAGGAGACAAGGAAAATAGTGACTCTAACTCAAGAGGAAACTATAGAGGAAGGACAAATTTAGGAAGAGGTAATGGACCATTGAAGTGCGTCTATTGCAACCAAATGGGACACCATGCAGGAAGATGCCCTGAGAAGAGAAACAATAATAACCAAGGTGAGAGGAGAGCACAACTTGTCCAAGAAGATAAGCAAGAAGACAATGTTGATGCTAGAGACTTGGAACTAGAAGAAGGAGTGTGTCTAATGATGAGGTAGGTCTTCCTTCAAGTACCACAAACCCAAGAGCCTCCACAAAGAAAGAATATCTTTAGGACAAAGATCAAATGTCATGGAAAGGTATGTAATCTTCTTATTGATTCTAGTTCAACTAAAAATCTTGTGTCTTGTGAAATGGTTCAGAAGTTAAACCTTCCTAAGAAGCCACACCCTTGCCCCTATCATGTATCATGGTTAACCAAAGGCTAACAAACTCTAGTGACAGAACAAGCATGGATAGAGTTTTCAATTGTAGATTTTAAAGACAAGGTTCTTTGTGATGTAGTTGAGATGGATGCCTCACATATTCTTCTAGGAAAGCCTTGGAAATTTGATGTTGATGTCATACACCATTGTAGGAAAAAACACCTACTCCATCACCAAAGATGGGAAGACCTTCACTATGAAGCCCCTACCGGATAGTAAAACTAAAAAAGAACCCACTGTGATTATCATGGGGGAAAAGGAGATGTTAAAAACATTGAAAGAATCTGATAGTGAGCCATTTGTTTTAATCTCAAAGCCCAAGGACAACATCAGGTCTGATCAAAAAGAGCCCATACCAAATGAAGTAAAAAATCTGCTACAAAAGTACAAAGATGTCACTATTAGTGACCTGCCCTCTAGCCCTCCTCCCATTAGGGACATTAGTCATCAAATAGAACTCATACCGGGCTCATCCCTACCTAATAAGGCACCATACAAAATGACACCATTGTAGCATGCAGAGATTGCAAAACAGGTCACTGAATTGTTGGAAAGAGGGCTCATTCAAAAGAGTCTCAATCCTTGTGTTGTACCCTTAGTTTTGGCCCCTAAAAAACATGGCAAATAGAGGTTATGCACTGGTAGCAGGGCCCTAAACAAAATCACAATAAGGTACAGATTTCCCATGCCAAGGATTGAGGACCTATTGGATCAACTAGGAGGTGCTTGCTACTTCACCAAGATAGACTTAAAGTTTCGTTACCATAAAATCAGAATCAAGCCTAGAGATGAATGGAAAACAACATTCAAGACTACTGAAGGTTTTTTTGAATGGTTAGTAATGCCCTTTGGTTTAAGCAATGCCCCTAGCACTTTTATGAGGCTTATGAATGAGATATTCATAGATTTTATTGGAAAATTTTTTGTTGTTTACCTTGATGACATACTAATATTCAGTCATATCAAGGAAGACCATCTTGATCATGTGGAACAGGTACTAAGAAGATTCCATCAACACAGGTTGGTAATCAACTTGGAAAAATGCATGTTTATGAGAAAGGAACTTGTATTCCTAGTGTTAGGGATTTTTCTTGTAGGATCAAACTTGGCAAATTATGAGCTTTATTCTCAGTTTAAAAGGACTCCAAGCTTGCAAGAAAAGCCTAATTAATAAGGATTGGATAAGATCCTCCTTCTGCTTCGAGCTCCATAAGACTCAGGTGGGTATTGCCTATAAATAGGTTACTATATTTCAAGTAAGATTTTGATTAATGGATTTGGTCTTCACTGTCATGCTATTTAGGCTTCAGATCACTTTGTAGATAGCTGAGAATCTCTTGATATAGAGCTTGACAATAGAAACTATAAATGTAATAGCATGACAATGGAAATAAGGACATAAATCCTTCTTTTTATGAGTTCAACTCAAGGAAGGTTAACCTCTGATTCCTTCTTTAAAGAATCACCAAATGTGAACTGGATCACCTGGATGCAGTCCTTTCACAATGTGCATAAATTTAAAAATTGAAATGAAATGGTAATGATTATTTAGTTTTTGATGACTTAAAGATGACTATATAACAAACATCCAACCAGTGCCTATTCCATTGGGAAAAAGAGTCTGAATATAGATCCACAGGAGGATCTCAAGAAAATATAGTAGAATGTCTTACAAACTACATGCAATCTGAATAGAATGTCTTACAAACTATCCTGTCAATCCTATATTGCTATCATCCAAATCTTAACACATATGTCTACTCTCTGAAATTGCATATGAAGATTTAATCCTTTCCTTGAAAGAAACTAATAGGCAATTAGATTAGTTGCCTTACAACTAGTATGTTTTAAATACCTTACAAATGAAACATACAAGAATAGAACACAAAGCTAAGAGACAATAACCATGTAAGATAGAAATTGCATTGTATCTTATTGAAAATGAGCCTATCTCAATACATACAAAGCTTAAAATTTCTAAAATTTAGACACAAGACTAAGAAATTTTCCCTACAGCAAGATATTCAATATTCATCATCAAGGGACATGCTCACAACAAAGTAGTCACAGGAAAATAGAACCCAAAAAGAACAGGAACCAAGAACCCCTACAACTAAGAAGAGAAGAGAATAAAAAGAAGAAGAAGAAACCCTAAAATCTGTACTTGACCAACTCTTGTCCATTCTGCAATCTAATCTCATTTACTTCTCTCTTCCTTTGAAAATCTGATCTTCCCGGGCATCTTCAAAATCTGATAAATTTGTCCTTTTTTCCATAAAATCTGTTCATCTATAGGAAATATAATTAATTTGTCCTTTACTCTTCCTTGAAATTCAATCCTATGTACCCTCTGATCCTTTCATCCACTGAAAATATGAATCATTCTTCCCGTCAGATCTACAAAATCAATCAATTTTGGAAGAAGAAAAATCTCCCCAAAATCTGGTCATGGATTAAAAGCCCTTACTGCTCTTAGCAACTTGATCTGATCTACTTCTAACTACCATCATTGCATCCGTCATCTTCTGGCATTTTTGAAAACATATTATACTGCCATATTCTGACAAAAAATGAATCTCCCAGACATTTTCCCATGAACAGATCTATCATTAAAAAATTTCAAAAATTCTCAAATGTTTCAACTTTATGACTTTTTAAATCTTTTATTTCCTTTAAAATCTACACATGCCACCAGAACCTGCCACTTGTCACCTTCTCATTGGTTGCTCAGACTAACCCATCTTTAACCTCAGCCCATCTGGAGATCTGGAGACTACATTAATCTCTTAGTCTCTGAATAATTTTCTTAACCATGATTTCATTTAGAGACTTGAAAAAATCCCTTTAGTCTCTAGATCTCACAATCATTTTCTCTCTCTACTTTTCTTTATGAGATTTGGAGACTAACTTTAGTCTCTAGTTCTCTGAATAGCTATTTGGAGATTTAGAGACTAGTCTCTAGATCTCATAATCACTTTTTCTGATTATGAGATTTGAAGACTAACTTTAGTTTCTAGATCTCTAAATAATTATCTAGAGATTTGGAGACTTTTAGATTTGGAGACTAGTCTTCAAATCTCATGATGTACTTTCTTCTTTGTGAGATTTGGAGACTAATTTCATTTAGAGATCTAGAGACTTGGAGATCTGGTGACTTGGAAATTTAGAGACTAGTTAGTCTCTAGATCTCTGAATGTTAGTGACTTAACTACTAGCATTCAGAGACTTGGAGACTAGTTAGTCTCTAGATCTCTGAATGTTAGTGACTTAACCACTAGCATTCAGAGACTTGGAGACTAGTTAGTCTCTAGATCTCTGAATGTTAGTGACTTAACTACTAGCATTATGAGATTTGGAGACTAACTAGTCTCTAGATCTCTGAATGTTAGTGACTTAACCACTAGCATTTGGAGATTTGGAGACTTAGCATTTTTCGCCAGCATTTTTTCAACAAAATTTCTTTTGGGCCCACTGGCATGGAAACCAAGGTGGATGCAGAAGCATGAAAAAGCATAGCCTTCTCCATTTGATTTACTTAATATGTTTGTAGATTTGCATACAAACACTTCAAATTTCAAAATTGGGAGCAATGTGGGATAAACCTTTATGAAGAAAATGCTGATTTTTTATGGCTGCCAGCACTCAGAGAACCATAACTTTTGATTTTCAAACTAGATTTTTTTTAAAAAAAATCTATACAATGGACACATAGCCATCTCAAACATATGTAAAATTTAGCCCGACCCAGTTTGTATTTTTTGAGTTATGATAAGAAAATGTGGTTGGAAATCTGAATAATGCACATTCAAAAAACATTGACATTCTGCAAACGGAATAGCTCTGGCAAAGTGACTAAACGGACATATGGGGAGCTAAAAACTGGCATGATGACTCATTCCCATTTTTATAATATGATGCAACCACTAGCACATTATGATCAATCTCCAGGAGAAAGATACAATCAACCGAACAGGGGCTCCGACAATGATTTGGCATTTAAACAAAATTGTGCAATTTGACACTTGCTCAAAATGGGACTTCACCGAATGATTCGAGATGATAGAGTAACATCATAGAATGCATGCATATACTAAATGAAGTTTGCTCAACACCTATAACACCTCATAAGCTTCAAAATGACAGCTGAGTACATATGCATGAAAAGGATTTAAAGAGCTCCAAATTGTAAAATTTTAACATGGTACTCAAAACCCATGTTGCATTTTTGAGTACCAACAGTGGCTCTGAATGTGGATGTATGCCCCATGCAGGTATGCAAAGAACTTAAGAATCTCATAGTAGAAACAGACCACCCCGTAAAAATTAAATCCAAATTTTCCACTTCTCTTCTCTTCACCTTTCCCTCCTGACATCTCTTCTCAAAAAAAATGGGAACCTCTACTGAAAGCAAACACACAACTGAAAGCAAAGAAACTATACAATATATACATTATTTGCAAAGACTGAAAGCCTCAAAAATGAAATCATTTTTTACCTCTGTCAAACATATGATTTTCATCCATATGTGCAACCAACCACTTGAAAAACTTTTGATAAGCAGGCTGCCAACATATATGAAAAAATTTGAGCTGGAAGATAATTCTATACTTGTCACAACCCACACTCTTCCGGTCACAACCAACCTTCTCATATTCCAAAAAATATGGAACATCTTGGACCTCTTCTTGTTGAGGATTGAAAATATAAAGTCTATCTAGCAATGCATCAAAAAATAAGTTGTAATAACCATCATGCATTGCTAAAGACTCACCTGGCTGAAAATGAAATAAATCTTCAGATTTATCTTTATGGGATACTTCAACCAATGAATGACTTGGTTCCTCTAGGATGTACTCACAATCTAAATTATAAACCAAGTGCAAACCCTCTTCATGATAATTGTGACATAAAGATAACTGATCAACATCATCATCTTTATCACTAAATTTGCTGTCCCCATCACTGTCACAATCATCATCATACTTATCAAAAGAAGGAAAAGAAACCGAACAAGAAACTTGTTCATCATCAGAATCTTTATGATAGGACAACACACTGCTATGGTCTTCATTCACTTCTTCTGCAAACTTATCATATGAGGAGTATTCATGTAAACATGAATCATTGTCTTCATCATTTTGCACACATGCCTCAATATCAGTGTCAAAACATATATCAATTGGATACCCCAAAGTAAAATCCACATTTGAGGCATACCTCTACAAATTAGCAGCTAATAGTTCTAATATTTCTTCACTACTCGGTGAACTTTGGACTTCACTTTCATTGGTTTCAACCTTTTCTTTGTTGTTGCAAATATTTTGTTCATTGGGAACAAAGATTGAAGTCTCTTGGCTCACACTATTTTGAACAAAAGAGTCATCACAGTCACTATCATCTGCATAATAATTAATCTCTTGCTAATCACAAGACTCTTCCCTAAACTAAGAACAAATGTTTGTCCTGCCACTCTGATAATAAAACAAATCTTTGAATTCAACAAAAACACCTGCAACTAGATCTTCTTGTGTGACATCTTGGTATTCATCTATTTCACTATCAGCATCATAGTCAGCATATTCATCACAGCTAGAGTCAGCATCACTAATATTTTCAGATTCACATTCTTCAAACTCATTTATCCATTTTTTAACAAGTTCAATGCCTTCCTCTTTACACTTGGCAGACCATTCTACTGACTTAGGCATATAAAGTTCTAAGAATAAATGAAAATATGCAGACTCTAGGATTTCCATCCCTTCCGACAACTTATCATATGCATTGGAAAACCTCTCATAGAACACATGTATGGATTCTTCACTTATCTCTCCTACATGTCTTTTCAAAAATAATACAGCTTGGTCATGTATTTTCTGATTTAACACTGCAATATCTTTTTGTACATCTTCAAGATTAGCTGAACAACCTTCAGATATAGACATCATATCTTGATCTCTTGGATCCAGACTCTCCATTACATTGTTTATCATCAACACATCTTCTTTTTCACAAAGATTTTTATCCGATTATGCAATCACTTCTCATAAAATCATACCATACTTTTGAATCTGATGTTTGAAAAATGTAAAACCAGCAGTATGACTAAAGACTTTAAATCTATATTCCTTCTTTTAGTGACTTCTTCACTTGGCAAGGAAAATAATTTATTTCATAAAACTTTTGAGGAATACCTGGGCAATTCTTTTTGTTGCTGTCCTTCTGAATCTCCTTTTGATTTTGTCTTCCACCACTGAATCTTTCAAGCATCCACCAGATCCTTGCTGCAAGTGTTCCCAACTGATCATAAATTTTCTTTCATCTAAGTACACACTGGTGCAAAGATCTTTCAGAGTCGCCACCCACTACTGTGAGAATGTATAGAACCTTAATAGAACAAGGACGAGTTGGGTTTCAACAAAGACAATAGACTTTCAGCAAGTCAATAGAATTTGACACATTTCTTTTACCAAGAAGATATTCATAATCACTTCTTAATAACAACAACAACCAGGCTGGCAAATATGATCTGAAGAACTTTTAGATTTACAAAGATTTATAACTCTTTCCTCAACTGGATATGGCAGATGATTGGATTTATAAACAAATAGGCTAGGAGTCAAACTCAACTAGGAACCTATGTCACTTGTCTGATTTCAAAACTAATCCCTAGAAGAGTCGCCAATTTGTTAGAGATTTTTCTTGTAAGATCAAACTTGACAAATTATGAGCTTCATTCTCAGTTTAAAAAGACTCTAAGCTTGCAAGAAAAGCCTAATTAATGAGGATTGGATAAGATCCCCCTTTTGCTTCGAGCTCCACAGGACTCAGGCGGGTATTGCCTATAAATAGATTACTATATTTCAAGTAAGCTTTTGATTAGTGGCTTTGGTCTTCACTATCATGCTATTTAGGCTTCAGATCACTCTGTAGATAGCTGAGAATCTCCTGATACAGAGCTTGACAATAGAAACTATAAATGTAACAACATGACAATGGAAATAAGGACATAAATCTTTCTTCTTTTTATGAGTTCAACTCAAGGAAGGTTAACCTCTGATTCCTTCTTTAAAGAATCACCAAATGTAAACTGGATCACCTGGATGCAGTCCTTTCACAATGTGCATAAATTTAAAAATTGAAATGAAATGGTAATGATTATTTAGTTTTTGATGACTTAAAGATGACTATATAACAAACATCCAGCCATTGCCTATTCCATTGGGCAAAAGAGTCTGAATATAGATCCACAGGAAGATCTCAAGAAAATATAGTAGAATGTCTTACAAACTACATGCAATCTGGATAGAATGTCTTACAAACTATCCTATCAATCCTATGTTGCTATCATCCAAATCTTAACACATATGTCTACTCTTTGAAATTGCATATGAGGATTTAATCCTTTCCTTGAAAAAAACTCACAGACAATTAGATTAGTTGCCTTACAACTAGTATGTTTTAAATATCTTACAAATGAAACATACAAGAATAGAACACAAAGCTAAGAGACAATAACCATGTAAGATAGAAATTGCACTGTATCTTATTGAAAATGAGCCTGTCTCAATACATACAAAGCTTGAAATTTTTAAAATTTAGACACAAGACTGAGAAATTTGCACTACAGCAAGATATTCAATATTCATCATCAAGGGACATGCTCACAATAGAGTAGTCATAGAAAAATAGAACCCAAAAAGAACAGGAACCAAGAACCCTACAACTAAGAAGAGAAGAGAATAAAAAGAAGAAGAAACCCTAAAATTTGTACTTGAGACCAACTCCTGTCCATTCTGCAATCTAATCTCATTTACTTCTCTCTTCCTTTGAAAATTTGATCTTCCCAAGCATCTTCAAAATCTGATAAATTTGTCCTTTTTTCTATAAAATCTGCTCATCTACTGGAAATCTGATTAATTTGTCCTTTACTCTTCCTTGAAATTCAATCCTCTGTACCCTCTGATCCTTTCATCCACTAAAAATCTGAATCATTCTTCCCATCGGATCTACAAAATCAATCAATTTTGGAAGAAGAAAAATCTCCCCAAAATTTGGTCGCAGATTAAAAGCCCTTACTGCTCTTAGCAACTTGATCTGATCTAGTTCTAACTGCCATCATTGCATCTGTCATCTTCTGGTGTTTCTGAAAATATATTATAATGCCATATTCTAATAAAAAATGAATCTCCCAGACATTTTCCCGTGAACAGCTCTATCATTAAAAAATTTCAAAAATTTTCAAATGTTTCAACTTTATGACTTTTTAAATCTTTTATTTCCTTTAAAATTTGCACATGCCACTAGAACTTGCCACTTGTCACCTTCTCATTGGTTGCTCAGACTAACCCATCTTTAACCTTAGCCCATCTGGAGATCTGGAGACTACATTAACCTCTTAGTCTCTAAATAATTTCCTTAACCATGGTTTCATTTAGAGACTTGGAAAAATCGATTTAGTCTCTAGATCTCACAATCATTTTCTCTCTCTACTTTTCTTTATGAGATTTGGAGACTAACTTTAGTCTCTAGATCTCTGAATAGCTATTTGGAGATTTAGAGACTAGTCTCTAGATCTCATAATCACTTTTTCTCATTATGAGATTTGGAGACTAACTTTAGTTTCTAGATCTCTGAATAATTATCTAGAGATTTGGAGACTTGGAGATTTGGAGACTAGTCTCCAAATCTCATGATGTACTTTCTTCTTTGTAAGATTTGGAGACTAACTTCATTTGGAGATCTGGAGACTTGGAGATCTGATGACTTGGAGATTTGGAGACTAGTTAGTCTCTAGATCTTTGAATGTTAGTGACTTAACCACTAGCATTCAGAGACTTGGAGACTAGTTAGTCTCTAGATCTCTAAATGTTAGTGACTTAACCACTAGCATTCAGAGCCTTGGAGACTAGTTAGTCTCTAGATCTTTGAATGTTACTGACTTAACCACTAGCATTATGAGATTTGAAGACTAACTAGTCTCTAGATCTCTGAATGTTAGTGACTTAACCACTAGCATTTGGAGATTTGGAGACTTAGCATTTTTTGCCAGCATTTTTTAACCAAAATTTTTTATGGGCCCACTGGCATGAAAACCAAGGTGGATGCACAAGCATGGACAAGCATAGCCTTCTTCATTTGATTTACTTCATATGTTTGTAGATTTGCATATAAACACTTCAAATTTCGAAATTGGGAGCAATGTGGGATAAAACTTTATGAAGAAAATGTTGATTTTGTATGGCTGCCAGCACTCAGAGAACCATAACTTTTAATTTTCAAACTGAGTTTTTCTATAAAAAAAAATTTATAACACACACATATCCATCTCAAACATATGTAAAATTTAGCCTGACCCAATTTGCATTTTTTGAGTTATGATAAAAAAAATGTGGCTAGAAATTTGAATAATGTACATTCAGAAAATATTGGCATTCTGCAAACGGAATGGCTCCAGAAAAGTGATTAAACGGGCACATGGGGAGCTAAAAATTGGCATAATAACTCATTCCCATGTCTATAATATGATGCAACCACTAGAACATTATGATCAATCTTTGGAAGAAAGATACAATCAACCGAACAGGGCCTCCGATGGTGATTTGGCATTTAAACAGAATTGTGCAATTTGACACTTGCTCAAAATGGGACTTCACCAAATGATTCGGGATGATAGAGTTGTTGGTAACAATTGTCTGAAGGAAATTGCTACTCAATTATGTATTGTCTTTGATGTCACACAATGTCATAGTCTGCAGCAATCTACTTCTACCGAGCTCAGTCGGTCTGCCAGACAGGAATATTAGTGTTTACCGAGTTCACTCGGTTGCCGAAGAAAGTTTAGTGTTTACCGAGTTTACTCGGTTGCCGAAGAAAGTTTAGTGTTTACCGAGTTCAGTCGGTCATCGAAGAAAGTTTAGTGTTTACCGAGTTCAGTCGGTCATCGAGGAAAGTTAGTATTTACCGAGTTCAGTCGGTTATCAAAGGTAAAGGATTGTTGGTGTTTACCGAGTTCCCTCGGTCTCCGAAAAATTATAAAAAGATATGGTCACCGAGCACTGTCGGCCCTTGAAGGATTTTTGCAAATAGAGTTTACTTAATTCAGCCGACTGTTATACTAAATAATGTCGATTTGACTAATCCAAAATCATATAAATAAAAGGTCAAATGTGAAAAGTAAAAGATAACATAGCAGAAGATTTACAGAAGAAAAGAAGAAAAAGTATATGCGAATTTGTGAAGGATGTTCAGATATCCTTGAGGTGCAGCAGAGATTTATTCGATCAGAAAGGATCAAACTTATGCAGAACAGAGATCTGTAATCAGCAAGACAGTTGCATTATTATACAGGTCACTTTTTCATTGTTACCTTCTTATCATTGTAACAGTGAATTCTAAATCTCTTAACCGAGTTGGTTTAACAGCCATAATGTAAATCCTCTAACAAGGTGACAATTCCATTGAATTGTTTTCAAGACCTCTTACCAGGCCACTCCTAGCAGGGTGTTTTAAATCCTCTAACAAGGTCACACCTGACAGTGTGTTTTGTAACCTTTTACCGGGTTGGCTTCTAACCGGGCATCACTTCAAAAAAGTGAAAATCAGTATCTAGATACATTAGTGGTTTTTCCCATATTGGGTTTCCACGTTAAATCTTGTGTCTCTTGTGTTCTTAATTGCTTTCTCAATCATATACATGTGCTGATGAATATCTAAATATTGCTAATACTTTCTGCATCTTCAAGGTTACTGCAATCTATTTACCGAGTGCTAAAACAGATAACATTGTTAAGATATCCTAAGGGATCTGCAAAAAATTAATTGTGAAGTGTTTTATGGTTGACTGATTCACCCCCCCCCCTCTCAGTCACTTCATCCATATTCCATCAAGAGTAACATCATAGAATGCATGAATATACTGAATGAAGTGTTCTCAACACCTATAACACCTCATAAGTTTCAAAATGACAGCCGAGTACATATGCATGAAAAGGATTTAAAGAGCTTCAAATTATAAAATTTTAACATGGTACTCAAAACCCATGTTGCATTTTTGAGTACCAACACCTAGGTTTTGTGATCTCACAAGGTACCCTCAAGATGGATCCTAAGAAGGTAGATGCAATCATTAATTGGCCTCCACCAAAGAATCAAGGTGATGTAAGAAGCTTACATGGGCTTGCAACATTTTATAGGAAGTTCATCAAAAATTTCAGTCATGTGTGTGCACCAATGCTTGAAACAATCAAAGGTGGAAAGAAGACTAAGTTTGCATGGACAAAGGAAGCCAATGATACATTTCAATACTTGAAGAATAGAGTCTCTCAATACCCTATCTTATTCCTCCCTGATTTTAACAAAGTCTTCACTATGGAGACAGATGCAAGTAATTTGGCCATAGGAGCAATCCTAAGCCAAGAAGGCAAGGCAGTTGCTTTCTTTTTAGAGACATTGAATGAGGCCAAGAGAAAGTATTCTACATATGACCTAGAGCTCTACGCTATGGTCCAAGCCCTCAAGAAATGGAGGCACTACTTGATCCCAAAGGAGTTTGTAGTCTACACTGACAACCATGCACTAAGCTTCCTGAATTCACAAGAAAAACTTTCAGTCATGCATCTCAAATGGGTAGAGCAATTGCAAGCCTATACCTTCAACATTCAACATAAAAAGGGTGTATCAAACAAAGTTTCTAATGCTCTTAGTAGGAGGATTGGTCTGGTTGAAGAAGTTCAACTACAAAGTTTTGGAATTGAGTCCCTCAAACACTTGCACCCAAATGACCCTAATTTTTTAGAGATATATCAGATTTGTATAAAGATGGAAGGCAGATATCATACTAATTTTTATAAATATCTAATTTAGAATGGCCTTCTATTCAAAGGATCACAACTATGCACACCCAAATTTTCAATGAGAGCAAACATAATTAGAGAAAAGCATTGTGGTGGCCTAGGAGGTCACTTTGGCATTGACAAGATAGCAGACATGGTAAAGAGGAGTTATTTTTGGCCCAAATTGAACAATGAAGTTAAGAAGTTTATTGAGTCTTGTACTATTTTCCAACAAGCTAAAGGGATGACAACAAATCAAGGGCTCTACCAACCCTTACCAATCCCTTCAAGGCCTTGGGAATCCATTTCAATGGATTTTGTCATGGGACTGCCTAAAACCAAACAAGGATTTGATAGTGTGTTTTTCATAGTGGATAGGTTTAGCAAAATGGCCCACTTTGTGCCATGCAAGAAAAAAAATGATGCATCTCATATAGCCAATCTCTTCTTCAAAGACGTAGTCAAAATTCATGGCTTACCTCAGATAATTGTATCAAATAGGGATGTGAAGTTCCAAGGGCACTTTTGGAGGACACTCTTCAAGAATTTGGGTACAAACCTCACCTATAGCTCTACCTATCACCCTCAAATAGATGGGAAGATTGAGGTAGTAAACAGGTCCCTAGGAAATCTTTTAAGATGTCTAACCAAGCAATATTCACAAAGCTAGGATACCATACTGCCCCAAGCAAATTTTTCCTTCAATGACTCTATAAATAGGTCAACCGGTACTACTCCTTTCCAAGCAGTGTATGGATTACATCCCAAGGGACCATTGGATCTAATGGAACTCCCCTCTAATTTTAGAATCGGTGCTCAAGGCCAAGAACTGGCAGAGCTCATCACAAAGGTATAGCAGCAACTGAAAGAAACTTTTCAAAAGTCTAGTTTGAAGTACAAAGAAAATGCTGACAAGAGAAGGAGAGAGGTCCATTTCCAAGTAGGAGATAGGGTTTGAGCTTTCCTAAGAAAGGAGAGACTACCTAAGGGTAGATACTCCAAACTTCAAATGAAGAAATTAGGCCCCTGTAGCATACTTAACAAACTAGGTGAGAATTCCTATGAGATATCCCTTCCTCCAACTTTACAGATCTCTCCAATCTTCAACATTGTAGACCTCACACCATACAAAGCTGCAGCAGGTTCATTAAATGAGCAGGGTAAGGAGACAAGCATTGAGGATGAAGACTATATTACCAATCTTCCTCAAAGAAAACCAATGGAGATTGAAGAAATTTTGGACTCCAAGCTACTAAAATAGACCAGATCTAAGAAGTACATGTAGTACTTAGTCAAATGGAAGGGCCTACCTAACATTGATGCTACATGGCTAACTGAAGATCAAATCAAGCAACATGGCACTTCGGTGGAGTAGCTATCCTCAAGTAGGGACTTGAGTTTTAAAATTCAAGGGGAGTATGGTTTAGGAGAACCTACTCTAAAATCATCAAACAAAACTACTAAGGGTCCTAAACACATCTAGTATCTTAGAGTTTCTAATCAGGCACCTAGACCAAGTTGTAAGGCCTAGTTCCAAGATTGGCATAATTATAAGCCCCTAGCTAGCTATGGTCAAAAGTGGTCAATGGGCCTCAAATATTAGGATCTTAGTTTTTTTTTATTTTTTAAGGTCTTTGATCCATTTTGGATCATTGGCTTAAGGTAAGGACCAATGTTGGTCATTAGATTTGCAAAAAGTGCAAAATTGGCAAAGTTGCTCTAAAAGTTGTCCAGCAACTTTTGGGCAACTTCTAAAAGTTGTCAAAAACTTGTAATTAACCCTCCCAAATGGCTATTTGGTTCAAACCACTCATGTAACCATTGGTAGTATCCTATATAAGCCCTTATAGGTAGGTGATAGAATATACACATGTAATTTGGCAACCAATCAATAAAATCAATCATTCTCCCTGCAATCCTTGAGAATAGTGCCCTGGTACGAACGTGTATGGACTTGCATGCATGAGTGTTTGAGTTTGGGAGTTTTTTTGTTCAATCTAATTCCAAATCTAGTTGGTCTCAGGATCTAATTCATCCTAGATCAGAAGATATCAAGGTTTTTGTGTGGTGACCCAGATTGAGGGTTTCTCCAGCAGGTTTCAGATAGGGCTCGCTCTTTTGACCCTATTCCACCATGGGAATTTGATGCCCCTTGGTGTAATACAACCTTTTTTTGTATTCTTTCATAAAATGTAGGTTAGAGGTGGAGTTCTATAGGGAGGTGAGTTTTCCACAAAGCCCTAGGTGTACAGGCCCATATGTGCACCTAATTATGACTTAGGATAGTCATGATAAAATCTGATTGGGGATTCACCAAGACCCAAAAATCAGGATTTGAAACCTTTATACATACCCCCAAAGGATCCCATCATTGATCTTGGCATTGGCTTGGAGGAAGAGGCACTTGTAGTGCAAACTAGCCCTAATTAGGCCTTTTAGCCTTGTCATAAAATTGGCTAAACATGTAACCTCCTTTTGGTTTCAAGTCCTAGTGCTTGGATATGTTCCATAAGCCCCAAAAGGGTATTAGGATCATTAATCTGATCTACACCTTTTTTGGAAGGATTTTTGAACTAGGTTCAAGACACTAGTTTCAAAAGGCTACAAGCCAAATCCTAGGTTTGTGCAGCAGTAGAACCTTATGAGTTGCTCAATGGTGAAAGAACCATTGGAACTATCAAATAAGACCTAAATAGGATAGAGAAATTTTTATAAGCCACCCTTGGTCTTAGTATCCATTTCATGGGGTTTGAGCACTTATTTCCCTAAGGAGACCTCTTAGTAAACTCTTGGTTGTTGGTACTTGGGACTTTGGAAAACCTAGTGATTAGGTTATGTTGCATTGTAGAGTTGTGATAACCCTCTCCAAGTCCTTTTAGCATACCTATGATAGGTATCTAGCACTTGACTCCTTCACCTTGGGTGTTGAGAGATTGGATTCTTGCCATTACACACTGTTTGGAGGCTTCCACTGACCACTACTGCATCAGAATAGTTAGTAACTGTGCCATTCCTTTGTTGCCATCAATCACAAAGGGGGAGATTATTGGAAAGTTGACTATACTAGTGTATATGAATTAATATAGTGTTTTCATTATGGAAACAAAGTCATATAGTGTTTTGGAGTCAGGGCACTTGATGAGAAGATCAGAAATTGGCTAAGTGTTGAAGACTGGACAATGTGCAGAGTACCAGAAGATTAGAGCATCAGTGCACATGCATATAATAGAATTATGGTATGCACCCTAGAAGTTAAGTTGGTAACATCATATTCATGCTAAGTATAAGAGTGCATGATTAGAAGATTCGGTATGAGGAAGATACAGAAAGTTCAAGTTGCATAGACAATGAATGACAGAGAAGAACAGAGAAAGCAGCCGACTATTGGTATTTTGGTTTGTGATTATATTATTATGTTTTCAAGGTTATGCACCTATTTTAATTAGGTTTTTGACATGTATTTATGTTTTATTGTAAACACACTTGAGCCAATTCAATTGGAAACATTATATGTAATTGGTTAAAGGGCCGACCTAGTTATTTGTTTTGTATGCGCATATAAATATTAGATGCACCCATTGTAATTAGTATGAGAGTTTTTTGTAGAGGTTAAATCCGTAGAGCAGAAGTATTCGAAGAGTTGATAAGATGTATTACAACTTTGCAAGAGGTCAAAGCATCAGTGCATCAAAAGAACTGATCTGACAAGCAGTATCACAGTGCCAGTTCATCCAATAGATATAGTGTGTATCTAAGATCAGAAGGTTGTAGCCTTCACCATTTGAGTAGTGAGCTCTAGGATAGTGAGTCCACACCCCTAGCAAGGTTATTGTAAAAGACTCCTAACAGGGTCTGATCCTTGACCAGGTCACTATACTAAACACATTGTAAAGCAACTCCTAACAGGGTTAAGGATCTTCTAACAAGGATCATAAAACACTAGTACAGAATATTAGTGGGTGTCAATTCCCACCGAAGTTTTTACCTATTTGGGTTTCCCCGTAACCATATCAGTGTTATGTGTTGATTTCATGTTTAATGTTTATGTTAATGTTCATTTCAGTATTTAAGTATTCATGTTCATTTTAAAGAATAAAGCAAAAAGATAAAATATAGTGAACACTGATTCACCCCCCCCCTCTCAGTGTTCTCATTCCTAATAGTATAAGTCACTGTATGGATTTGATACTTGGAGCTAGTTTTCCTAATAAAGAACCACATAGGTTGACACTTGATGAAAAGACTAAGTTCAACAAACAATGCAAGAATTTCTTGAGAGAGGTTTGATTAGGGAAAGTTTGAGTCCTTGTGCAATACCTATTGTGTTAGCACTAAAAAATAATGGGGAATGGAGAATTTGCACTGATTCTAGAGCTATAAACAAGATAATAGTAAAGTACAGATTTCCTTTGCCTAGGATGGATGACATAATGGATAGTTTAAGTGGAGTGAATTTATCATCATATTAGCATTAGAAGGGGATGAATGGAAACCTTATTTTAAGACTAATGAAGGTTTGTATGAATGGTTGGTTATGTCTTTTGGTCTAACTAATGCACCTAGTACTTTCATGAGGCTAATAAATGAATTTTTGAAAAGATTATTGGGTAAGTTTTTTATTGTTTATCTTGATGACATTTTGATATTTAGTAAGAGTAAGGAAGCACATCTTGAACATATCAGACAAGTATTGCAGAGATTGAAGGAAGAAAAGTTGTTGATTAATTTGAAGAAATGTTCATTTATGAAAGAAGAGATTGTGTACCTTAGTTTTTTAATTTAAGTTGATGGATTGAAGATGGAACTTGAGAAAGTGAGACTTATACTTGATTAGCCTACACTAGAGAATGTTGGAGAGGTAAGATCATTTCATGGATTGGCAAGTTTTTATAGGAAGTTTATCAGAAATTTCAGATCTATTTGTAATGCTATGACTAAAACTATGAGAGGAGACAAACATGATTTAAAATGGACACAGGGAACACAAAAGATTTTTGAAACATTAAAACAAAGAATTACAAAGTTTCCTACACCTTCTTTTCCTGATTTCAGTAAAGTTTTTCAAGTTGAATGTGATGCTAGTGGAAGTGCAATAGGAGTTGTTTTGAGTCAAGAAGGAAGACCTATAGCTTTCTTTAGTGAGAAGTTGAATGATGCTAAGAGAAAATATTTAGTTTATGACCAGGAATTCTATGCTATTGTTCAAGATTTGAAGAAATGGAGACATTATTTGATGCCTAATTATTTTGTGTTGTATACTAACCATAAAGCTTTGCAGTATTCAGGAAGTTAGAATAAATTGAATGAGAGACATATGAAGTGGGTTGAGTTCTTGCAGAATTTTTCCTTTTCATTAAAGCATAAAAGTGGATAGTTGAATAAGGTTGCTAATGCCTTGAGCTGAAGAAGAAATTTTCTTATAGAAATGAGAGTTGAGGTACTTAGTTTTGATGAGTTGAAGTGTTTTTATGAAACTAACCTTGATTTTGTAGAGCCTTGGAAAGCTTGTAAGGAACAAATAGTGAGTGATAAGTGGACTGATTATTTCATTCAAGAAGATATGTTGTTTAAAGGAGTTCAATTGTGCATACATAGAGGATCTATGAGAGAGAATATAATGAAGGAGAAACATAGTGGTGGACTTGCTAGACATTTTGGGATTGATAAGACTGTGAAATTGATTTCAGAAAGATACTTTTGGCCATAGATTTGTAGGGATGTACAGAGAATGGTTAGAGGTTGTATAATTTTTCAAACAACAAAAGGAACTAGTCAGAATTTGGGATTGTATACACCTTTTCCTATACCTAATAGACCTTGGGAAGATGTGATTATGGACTTTGTTTTTGGATTTCCTAGAACTCAGATAGGTAATGATTCTATTTTGGTAGTGGCTGACATATTTTCAAAGATGGCTCATTTCATACCTTGTAAGAAGACATCTGATGCATTACATGTAGCTGAATTATTCTTCAAGGAAGTGGTAAGATTGCATGGTTTGCCTAAATCTATTGTTTCAGACAGAGATACTAATTTTACTGGTTACTTTTGGAAAACACTTTGGAGGAAAATAAATATAGAATTAAATTTTAGTTCTACATTTCACCCTCAGACAGATGGATAGACTGAAGTTGTGAACAAAAGTTTGGGAAACTTGTTGAGATGTTTAGTTGGAGATAAGCTTACTAATTTGGATTTGGTTTTGGCACAAGAAAAGTTTGTGTATAATAATTCTATGAATAGAAGCACTAAGAGGACACCATTTGAGATTTTTATTGGATTTCATCCTAAGGGAACCACAGAGTTAAGAGATTTTCCTACTAAGACAAGAAGAAGTGTGGAAGCTAAGGATTTTGCAGCTTTCGTGAGAACTTTACATGATGAAGTCAAAAAAAATTTGGAGGAAAGTAATCTAAAATATAAACCAAGAGAAGATAAGAGAAGGAGACATAAATATTTTGAAGTTGGAGATGAGGTTATGATTCATTTGAAGAAGAATAGATTTCCATTTGGTACCTACAACAAGCTGAAAATGAAGAAGTTTGGACCTTGTAAGATTTTGAAGAAGTTTGACAGTGGAAATGCTTATGAAGTGGAATTACTAGAGGACATGGATATATCACCTATATTCAACATTACTGATATCTTTGAGTACTTTGAATCAAATAATGAGACTGGAGATGATCTCGATTATCCTAAGAAGAATAAAGATAGCATTGAGAAGATCTTGAATAGTAGAGTGAGCAAGAGTACCAGAGGAAAAGACTACATGAAATATCTAGTTCAGTTGAAAGATAAGCCAGTTGAAGATAGTTCATGGATTACACAAGCTGAGTTGGATCTTTATGATTTAGGTCAGAATATGAGAAGTTCCTGATGTGGACATCAGTTCTTTATTAACCCTAGGCACCTTATGCAGGAGCATTTTAGGTCTTGAGCAATCTTGCATCACCAAAAATATTTATTTTTTTCCTGTACCTGTCTGTTGTTTTTTTTTAGCCATTTCTGATGCTAGTTTCTTACCATGTGAAGTTAATGTGGTGTTGTGGACCTATTCTTAAGAATCCTCCTAATATCGCACATCCTAATTCATTTGGATCTAGAAGTTATTATTATTTTCCTCGGGTATCAATTTTTTGCCAGTTTCACATGAAATGTGGAGTGTTTCTCCTTGCACGGTTCCTTATGAGGAAATTGGATCTTGCAAAGTTTGGGATATGTTCTTGGATCATGTGTGGACCTAAATGTGGCTTCGCAGCATGTGTTATTTCTTTCTCTAGTTTGGGTTTCTCTTCCTAAGTGGACCTATAATGTAATTAAATACCTGACTGGTCGACTTGTTGCTTTGTTGGCTATATATTTGGAGCTTGGGTTGATGTAGAGTAAGAAGGTAGTAGGTAGAAGAGTAGATACACCATTGGAGAAAGATAGAATCTGATCTGTAACTCTGAATTCATAATTTATTTGTATAAGGCCAAAACCCAGAAGGCCTCACAGTCGAGCATGTTGAAGGATTTATAATAATTGTACCAGTGTGATTGTCAGTTGTCTTGCCTCATATACATTGTGTTTTCATTGTTCATGTGAATTATATATTGCTTCCATGTGTAAATCTGAGTAGGGTTTGTGTGTAGATCCAAGTGGAGTCAATTCTTCTTGAATTTGCTTGTATCTCCCTTGCCTCTGTGTCATGGACTAGCTAGGAGATTGCAAAAATATTGTTGTAAGTGATTGTATTTGGCCCTAACCCAGAAGGCCTTACAGTCGGGCATGTTGAATGAAATTATATTTGAAGCATTATATTTTTGTATTCCATTGTGGTTTTTTTTGTTATTGTTGTTGGTGTAGACTTGGACTGTCCATTTTGCGATTATCCTTGCCTCCCCTGCATCATTTCATGTGTTGCATCTTTAGGCACTAAGCATCACTTAAACAAATTGATCTTATAGTTGTACCCAAACTACCCCTACTTGGAATTTTAATGGTGATGATTGGGGTGAAGAATTGTTGGTTCTATCACTATTTATAGCTCTTGTAACCATGAACTAACCTTATCATATAGATTGTGTTACAATAAGTTAGTTCTTCTATGTTAGATAACTGATTTATCTTTTATATATGTCTCTGATTAACAAGTTTGGCTAAACCCTTGTGGGAGCCACATTTAGCTCCACTTGCTAATGAGAGATACATGGCATTGTTCATGAAGAAAACCAATTAGGAATAAATCATTTTTATTTTAGTTTGGAAATGACATATGTCTATGTGGGCAAATTGGTAGAGTAGGGTATTGATGTAGGAGCATCTTGGGTGTAAGAGAAATCTTGCATCAACCAAAAATATTTTTGGTTTCTTTTCAATAAGGGCTATCTTGTGTAGAGCTATTATTTATGGAAATGTACTATTTTTAGTAAGTTGGTCATACGATCTCATAATGTTCTAATTTCACAGGTGGAGGTTCATCTTAGTCATATCAACCTACCAGTTGAGTTTCATTGTCATATCATCTATATCAGTGAAGTTATGGTGGTTTTTGGGTATGAAATCTTTGAACTCAATTTTGAAAGCCTTAGAGGCTCCGTATCATGATTGACCCCCAACTGATTGGAGCTTGCGCGAGTCAGGCATTGTAGATCAGTTCCTACCATTTCCAAAAAGTGGTTATAATAGAAAAACATAGATACGGCTAGAAAGTTATGGCCTTCGGAAGTTAGGGTACCTAAAAACATATTTTGTAATTATTTGGAGCTGACCCTATGTAAAATAAAATGAAAATATAATAATTCTTAGGGAAGTTGGCCTTAAGGGCTAAATTTCTAGAACCTTCTCAAACGGTGGAAATTGCCTATATAAGAAAGGCCCGTAGTGTTGTCTAGGACAGTTCTAGATAATGATTTGAGGCTTTGTCCTACATAATATTGTAAAGGAAAATGCCCATATGGCTTTGCATATAGTAATTCTAAAATTTGTAATTCCACATTTGTGGAGATAATAAGAAGCCCATTTTTTTGTTCTTGCAAATTGTTGTTGTTTCTCTATTTATGTTATGTGTTTGTGGTATTAAGGGGAGAATCCTTCATCAAGTGGTATCAAAGCAGAAGTTCCTGAGTGTGTAAATAGATCATCGACTGTGGGGCATTTTTCACCAAGACCGTAGTTTAGGGTTTTAGTGATAAAGCATGAAAATGCCTCCACAAAGGGAACATGGCAGAAGAGTTGGTGGTGTGACACCTGAGGTTAGAGCCCTAGTTTAGAGACAAGTGCAAACATTGCAAGAAGAGATTCATAGAGGAATGAATCTTATAGTTAGAGATGAAAGCAAGGATGAAGCCAAAGAATAAATAAATTTTGATTAAGAAGGAGAAGGAGAAATTCTAAACTAAGAGGAAGAAAGGATTTTTTGGGCCATTTCCAAGATCAAGAAAAGACCTAAGATTGATATTCCTACATTTTCAAGAAATCTTAACACATAGGAGTTGATCGACTAGATCAATGAATTAGAGGAATATTTTGAGTATGAAGATGTCAAGCATCCTGATCGGGTCAAGTTTGCAAAGGCCAAACTTAAGGGTCATGTGAAGATCTAGTGGCAAGAGATTCAATTGAAGTGAAATAGAAGAGGAAAGGATAAAATAACAAGATGGGATCAGATGGTAGATAAATTGAAGTGATAGTTCATTCCTATTGATTATGAGCTTGACCTACTGAAGAAAATGCAAGGTTTGAAGCAAGCAGGAAGATCTGTTCAAGAATATACAAAGGAGTTCTATCAAATTCTCATCAAAATAGGCCATGTAGAAGCTGATAAGGAGAAATTTTCCCGTTACCTTAATGGGTTGAGGCCAAGCATTCAGGAGGATTTCAATTTGGTTTGAATGAATAGTATTGAAGATGCATACCAGTTTTCCCTAAAAGTAGAGGAAAAGCTAAACAAGAAGTTTGAGAGCAGACAAAGTGGAAGAGGTCATGGTGGAAGATCTGGTAGACAGTCATATGGTGGCCAAAATGAAGATCCGAAAAAGAAGGATGAGGCCAATAGAAGTAAAAATCAGAGAGGAAATAATTTCAATCATTTCCATGATCAAAACAATAGAGATCAAAGAGGAAGAGGAATAGGACAAGGTTCAGGAAGAGGAGGCTTTCATGGAACATGTTTTCACTGTGGAGAAGAAGGTAATCGGGCATATGAATGTCCTCAATGCCAAGGAAGGACAAATAGGAGAAGTGAAGGCCAGGCTAGAGTTGCACGTGTATGAAGATGCCATATCATCACATTCTAAAGATGTTGAAAGACAAGAAATGCTAATTAATAGAAGAGTCTTGCTGAGTGGTGAGAATGAACCTGAGCAAAGGAGGAGCCTATTTCGCACTAGGTGCAAGTGTGAGGATAAGTTTTGTGATGTGATTATCGATAGTGGAAGCATTGAAAATTTGGTGTTAGAAGAGATGGTCACAAAGTTGAAGCTCAAGAGGTAGAAACACCCATATCCATATTGGATTGCCTAGGTACAGGATGACCACATGGTCATGGTCAGTGAACAGTGCCTAGTAAAGTTCAAGATTGGTGGATACCATGATGAGGTACTATGTGATATCATACCTATGGATGCATGTCATATGTTGTTGGGTAGACCATGGAAGTTTGATAGGCATGTTGTACATGATGGTCATGTGAATACCTATTCCTTGACGAAGGATGGAGTGTGACATAAGCTAAAGCCATTGAAGGACACCGAAGAAAAGGTATGTGGTAATACAAGAATAAGTTTTTTTGATGGAAGAAAATTCCTAGAGGGTATGAGGCATGAGCATGTGTGTTTTTCTTTAATTCCAAAAGTTGGTAAAGAGGAATTAGAAGATGTACCTATAGAAGTTGCAGATCTATTGAATGAGTTTTAGGATATTGTATCCGATAATGTTCCTAATGGATTACCACCAGTAAGGAAGATCACTCATCAGATGGACATGATTCCAAGAGCCAGTTTACCAAATAAGGTAGCACATAGAATGACACTAGTAGAAAGTGAAGAGTTGAATAGACAATTACATGAGTTTTTATAGAAGGGGTTGATTCGGGAGAGCCTGAGTCCATATCTTGTACTAGAATTATTAGCACCAAAGAAGAATGGAGAATGGAGGATGTGTATAGATTCTAGGGAAATAAACAAGATCACAATCAAGTACAATTTTCCATTGCCACGAATGGATGATATTATGGATTGTTTGAGTGGAGTTGTGTATCTTTCAAAGATAGATCTGAAGAGTGGATATCATCAAATTTGGATCAGAGAAGGAGATGAATGGAAGTCTACTTTGAAAACAAAGGAAGGATTTTATGAGTGGTTAGTCATGCTTTTTGGGCTAACCATGTTGGATTAGGAGAGATAGGGTACTGAGAGGGGAGGGGTGAATCAGTGCCCACAAAAAATTTCACTTACAAACCTTTCAAATCTAAAATTGTAAATAGTAGTAACCTTGCACAATAAATTGCAACAAATGCATGTATCATTCATTCATTCAACTTGTAAAAGTAAATAACATGAAATCAAAAATATAATAGTCCCATAACACAAGTATTTTGGTAACGTAGAAACCCTTGTTAGAAGGTAAAAACTACAGTGGGGATGACACCCACAAATTCTTCACTACTGCAGATAGAAAAGGTTTTCCTGTTAGGGCTACAAGTTTTGATCACTTCTGGTGATCTTACCCTATTAGGAGTAACATATTATATCAGCTAGATCTACCTAGTGATAGGATTTTAGCAACACTACTTGAGTGTGCACTCGGTTAAGAGATTTACAAAAGACTGTCAAGTCTACTTTGTTAGGAGATTTTACCAAAAATCTATTACAATTATTAGAAAGAAATAGGTAACTATCTACTAATTACAACTCAACTTGTCTGATACAGATCAATAAAGTTTTGAATATAGATCACCTTATACTATGTGAATCTCTACTCCAAACTGCTCGATTAGCCTGCTCTGATTCTGCTCAATCTGATTTACTCTGAATATTGTTCTGCTCTATCAACTGATAATCTTGAAGGTTGGCTAATGCTTCAAGTGCTTCTTCACTCATACATTAGTTCACATAAAAAATGATGTAAAATAAAAATATATAGCATACTACTTTATGTCGCTTATACAAAATTAGGTTTCAACAACTTAGAGAAAAACCCTAAGATCTATGATGTACAAAAATAACCTAGATCAAACAATTACATAAGATCTTCATCGCATTAAATGAATATCTCAGCAATAAATTATCCTCGATCTTGGTAAAACATTTTTTGAATCTACTATAACTATTTACATAGATAGATGTGCCATTTCTGATTCCTATGTCATTTCATGTGATCCTCACTAAACACTGTAAATACTGCTCGGTAATTACACTAATGATCGGTGTTTACTGCTGCTCAGTATCAGTGTCTGATGCTTGATAAAACTATCTAGTGCTTGGTATGAAGACTTAACCGACTGGCTTGTATTGCTTACAGTTACCGACTGGGTTCTTATAAGTAACCAACCGATGTCTTTGGCTTCCTTTGATACTAATGACAATTATTAATGCTCAATAGAAATAACAATATCCCCCTTTGGCATTAGTATCAAAACCTTAATGTATACAGACCTTATGTCTCAAAACTTATATCTCCGCCATAATCTCCGCCATATACATATCAAAAAATTTCTAAATACTCCCCCTCGGTGCATGCTCCTGGAAATGTGTAGTATACTTAGCATCTATTTACATATTTGGCATATACATTATTATCCCCCTTTTTGATATTAATGCCAAATACAAAAAATGTATTCTTACAGCTTGTCAAAAGTGTGCTGATGGGTTTTCTTCAATGATTCCAAGAGGTTTTCCCTTTCCTCTTTTAAGTTGGTGAGAGTAAGGTTCTCAAGACCGACTTGTGCATGCATGTCAAAGATGTTATCCAACATAGGAATTTTTGGTGTTGCAACAAGTTGCTCCGCTTTGACAATATGTTTCTCAAAAAAATTTCAGGTAGGGTAGGAGCTCGGTTTGTAACTGAATAGATGAAAAATGGATTCACCTCTATTCAAATGTAAAGGGGGAAATATGAGATCTATTCTCAAAACCCAAATTCCCCAAAGAAGAGATCCAATTTGATCAACCAAAAGGTTAATGCACAATCGAATCAATTTTATGGAAAAGAGTAGGAAGAGAGAGTAAATCCAATATCTCCCTAATGTGGAGGATTATGTTTAGAATATAGAATAATTGAAATACAATTACTAACCTCAAATTAGGGAAGATCTAGAAAATGTTGAATTCTGATGTCTGTGTGTAGTTTCTGGAAAATTTGAAACCTATCCTAAACTGGAAATGCCGAGACAGAGAAAACCCATAAATCTTTCCTCAAGATGACTCAGCTCAAGTTTGACCCTCATAAAAGGTCAAATACCACATTCTTTATTTGAAGTCTGATTCAAATTATGTTCACAAATCCTGGAATTTTTTCAAAAAGGGTATCCAAATTTGCTCTCAGATCTAAAACTCCCCACCTGTACCTACAAGAAAATGGGGGTTTTTGTTGTATGGGGGGTTTGCCTTGGTCAAACCCCAGTTTAGGAATTAACTTTGAATTTGAATTGAAATGTATTGTACATAAACAAAGTAATTGAAGTCCTTGTAGAGGATTCAAATCCTCAAATCCACAAGTAGGAATGCTTCAATGAATGTAGGACGTCTCCAATCAATGGTATTTGATTTTCAACACCAATCTTGACTTGATCTTTGCATATGAGAAGGCTTGAATGAATGGAGAAGGATGGATCTTCAAGGGGGCTCCAAAGAGATTGAATCCTTCAATAGCTAACAATGGATCTCCTTGATGGATGAATGCTTGAACACTTGAATGCTTGAAGACTTATTTAAATGCTTGAAAAACTTGATTGCTTGATGGCAAGAGAAGATGTGATTGATGGATGTAAAAATGAGAGAGGAAGGCCTCCTTTTATAGTGATCTAGGGCACACTCCTCTAGATGGGCCACCTTGGAGAATTAAATCCCAATTAGGTCCTCACCTTTAGAAAATATACCTAGATTAAATGCAATTAAAGGATTTACCATCCCGAAACTTGAAATGGTCGATCTGAAAGCAAAAAATAAATTTCCCGAAAGCCCGAAGCTTAGAAATTAAAGATTTTGAAATTTTGGAGAAAGGGGTCAAAGTTGAGATTGACCCTAACCTAGTCAGGGTCGACCTAAGACATTGACCTTTTTCTTAGGTTGACTCAAAACTAAATTAGGAGGTCCCAGGGATGCCCAAAAACCTAGAAATGATGCCAGAACAAGACAGAATGTCAGGAATAGACATAAAATCCTATGATTACTAAAATGAAGGCTAGCAGGATCCATTTCTAAATCCTACCTAGAAAATAGAGCCATGGAAGAGGTAAATTTAGGAGAATCCTTAAGATCCTAACCCTAATTTCACCTAGAATGAAGAAATCAAGTGCAGGGAAGATGTGGAAAATGGGGAGAAAAGACAAATACACGCAAAGACCCAATCAAGGCACTTAACATGACCCCAAACCACTTACTCAGAGGGATAAATGCTCTTATCATGGAAGTGCTTCCATTTTAAGATAATACAGTAACTTAGTGACCTGATCACTGACTCTCTCTTCTTGTTTCCTGAGATCTACTATCAACCGCCTAAGTTCATGAAATCTCAATATATGCTTTAAAATAGCTTGTGGCTCGATTGTAGTGGCTTGTGCACTGGCTTTGATCTCATTTTCAAATTGTTGTATCTTTTCATTGATCTCAGCACTAAAGGTGTCCACAGTGCATAGCTTAAACAAGATTTGACAAATTAAGTTTGTAATACACTGAATTTCAGTTATTACCTCTGAAAGCTTAACCTTGTTAATTGCCACTTCCTGGCTTATTCTCTCTGCAAGTTTATCTTGTATCTTTGACTCTGCCCTCTCTTCAATTCTCTTGTCAGCATCGACTTCTAGGGCATTTATTCCTTTAGTGAGAGAAGCAAGTTGGTCCATAATCAGAGTATCTTCATCTATTTTTATCTTAGGTACTACTTGTTGTAAGATATCCTGAACATTTGCTAATATCTCCTTACTTTTGCTCTCTTGTCTCAACTTCTCATGTGTTGCTTTTCTTTTGCATAACTCCCCATATTTTCTTAGATCTTCGGGGCTAAGGGTCCTTAGTTCACACTCAGGTATCAAAATTACTTCATCTAGAGTGATTGGCCCTTTTCCTTTATTTTTCTTCTTCTTCTTCTCTGGTTCCTGTGGTGAACTCTTGGCAACTAGAAAAATAGCTTTTTCTTCTGCCCTCAGAGTGTTCTTCCCGGTTGACACATTATCTTCCTATTTCTTCTCCTTGATAACCTGTGTGTTAGTTGACTAAGATGGAGCCTCTCATGTTGTGTCATGTGGGGTAGCCTTAGTTGCTTTGGGCTCTTCTTGTGCTTGTGTTTCTGTTTCAATAGCCTCTTTTCCTTCAGGGTTATCTTTCTCTACAGGTGTCTCGGTGCTTTTTTCCCTTGTTGTATCTTTAGGTTGCTTGGGATCTAGGCCATCAGGTTGTTCCTAAGATAGAATCTCTATGGCTTCAACAAGTACATGAAACTCACCTGGTAGTGATGGAAATGCACACTCGGTAACTTGTGCTTCATCCCATGTGTTGTCTTGTGCATTATACACATCATCATCTTCATCCCTATCATTAGGATCACCATTTGTGATATCCTCAATGAGTACATCCTTATCATTTGTGTCCTCAATCTGAATCACTTCTGGATTCAGTGCATTCTGTGAACTTTTCTTAATTTATTAACCAATTATTGTATCAATTACCTCGGTAAATGATACCTCTGACTCTTTAATCTTCTTTGCTACATTTTCCTCAATGAATATTCCTTTACCTTTGGAATTCTATCTCTTTTTAGACAAATTTAGAAATGCAACTTTCTCATTTTTCTCTTTGACGGCTAAAAGTGAACTCTAGATAAGTTGACCAAACTCATCAAGATCTACCAGATTCTCATCTATTATTTGCATAGCTCAGCTTTTGACTTTGAATCTCTGCACATAAGTATCCATAAGCTCCTTAATTTCGTTAAGAGATAAGTCTGGTGCAATTGATATGAGGGCTTGTTCCCTCATCCTATTCTTAGTGACCAAGGCATATGACCACTTTTGATTTATTCATTCTTCTAATGCCTCAGGTAGTGATCCTTCAAACTCTAATGGAGCCCATTTAAAGTGAATTATCATCTGGATGATTGCTTCCTCAATTTTGTTTTGGTCCTCATTTGACATACTGTCAAACTTACTAAGTTTCAAATCTACAAGATTTCCATTCTCAATTATATCTATAGCAACCTCATCAATTGACCTTATCTTATTAATGACAACCTTGAATTGATTATTGTCATCTTCATCATCCTCAAGGTCTTCTCTATTTCTTATCAATCTTCTCCTTTTCTTTGGTACATCTGCTATAGCCTTGGGTCCTTTCTTTACATAAGTCTTTTTTGGTGTAGCAACCTTTCATTTTGTTACTTTCCTAGCTCCCTTCTTCTGTGGTGTTGAAGCTACAGTTGATGACCTTGTGCGTGCTCCTATTTTCACTGGCAACTACCTCTTCTTTGGAGCTTGAGTGGGAGAAACTAGTATAGGTTCGTGTTCTTCTTTAGACTTGGTTTCTTCACTATCATATGGTTTGTCAGCCAACATTAACTGACCTTCAGTTGTAGTTTCAACCGGTGACTCCTTAGATGAGTCAAACTCATTCCCAAACTTCTCAAATAAAAGTTTCTTCATTTTCTTTTCTTTCCTTGTCATTTTACCAATGACCAAACATGTTTTGATTCTAGACTTAGCTTCTTCAAAGGTTCCAAACCTTGCAGCCTTTATGTCCTTCGGTAATGCTAGTAGTGCCTTAATAGATTTCAAACTGAAATCGGGATCCATTTCATAGCCCATAGGTGCTAGCCACTTTATTCTCAGCTCAACTGCTTTAATTATAGTGTGGCCAGTGTTCACTAAGAAACAAATGTCCATCTGATATTTCTCGACCAATGAACTCAGAATTCTACTTCTTAAATTCATCTTTACTTTAAAATATTCAAAATAACTATCTATAACATTCCCAGCATTATCTCCCAAACCTTTCATAATATCAAAAATTTGTGAAGTGATTGATGTGTCATCTATCCATTCAATGTGATCGATAGAGGGAAAGAATTTTTGGAGATAGAAAAATAAATATACAAGTAATGATCCAAACTTATAGGTATTGGACCTCTGTGTCCTGATTGTTTTCATGTTTTCTTCAACCTCTCTCAGTAGTAGCTCGAAAAGGTCTATCTGATGCCCCTTCTTTATCAATTTGTGAGCCATGTCAACTGCACTACATGGTACACTATTTACTCTGCTTGACTGAAATATCTTGTACCCAATTACATGCGCTACAAACTTAACTTCAAGATCCACAATTGATGCAATTTTCAATGCTCTACCATCCCATGTTGTGCCGGTGTTTTTCTCAATCTCAGCTCGAGATGAGCTTCTGAATGCTTTGGCTTTATCGGTAGTAGGGTAACCAGTAACCCTACTAATCATTCTTTTTGTAACCTTGATTGGTCTGTCTAGCCAGAATGTGCCCTCATGATAGCGGCTCAACACAACCCTAATCCATTCATTCTTAAAATTCTTTGGGAAATTTAGGGCATTGGTAAGACCAAGTGTTTCAACAATTTTGTGCTCTAGTTTTAGTTCTATTTTCTCATCAAAAAGTGCCTAATACGCAACATACATATTGAAATCACCTATTTCCCCAATTTTATAGTGTATGTATGATCGTATGTCTTCAGTTAACAAAACCCTATGTGGAATGCTTGAAAAAGTGCCCTGTGAATCCGTTTGTGAAGCTACTTTAGGGTGTAACTTATAAGGTGGTTCCTTGTAGCTTGCTGACACTATTAAATTAACTTCTTCTTCCACAACTTTAGAACAACTCATAGTAGATGCCATTTCAACAAACTAGATTTTTTGATAAGTACAAGAAATATGCTCAGTAGGGTTTCAACTTACTCGGAATGTATCAAAGAGTGTGCTCAGTTTGATCTGCAACTGCTTGAATTTTCTTCAAAGTTTCTTGCTCGAACTCACTCTATGAAATTTTAGCTCTTCAAAATCGCCATGTGAAAAAATAAACTCTATCTTCCGTGTAATTATAGAATTTTTTATATTCCCGCTCAAAACTTTATGCAATAAATGCTTGACCTACTTTTTAGTTCATGACAACTGTCAGCTCGGTGACAACTACAATCTTTCATCTACTCGATTAACACAAGACTTCTTTTCTCAGTTGATACTATTATTTGGTTAACCTTGAATAGTGATTACCGAAAGGTAACCAATGCTCGGTCTAACTTTTACTGACTATGTAACTTTGTTAGTTCAAAACATATAAACCACAATGCATCTTTATTCATGTAGATTTGGTATGTGCATAACATGTATAAGGAACTGTATGTAAAATGTGATCATTTTGAAATGTTAGTCCCATACATACCTATATCATCTTAGGTGGAGGTACCGATGTACCCAATCTAGTGGATGAGGTTTCATCGATAGCATTACTTGACTCAACATTCTCATTAGATGCCTTTCTCCACATGTCGTTCCTTATTCTCATGATATTTGCAATAGTGTTTCCACTCTCAAATACATGATTTTCATCTGGTGCTCGATCTTTGTAGTCCTTGCTTAGGTGACCAACCTTATGACAATGAAAACATGCCATTCCAATGCTTGTCTAACTTTGTGATTGTCTAGCCCATCTTTTCCTATTGTAGTTTGCTGCAGTGTGCCCATATCTACCACATGCAATACATTTATTCCATGTGTTGTAATCCCAAACATAAGAGTTACCTTGTCTCTTCGATTGATAAGGCTTGCATTGTGTCTTCTACTTTGGTGTCCAGACTTGCTTCATTTTTGCCTTACATTCTCATGCAGTGTGCCCATGTTCATTACAAGTGTAACATAATTTCTCCATAGTAGGATTGTTAGCATTCTTGTTCAATTTAGCTCTACACTCATAAGCTTGGTGACCATACTTTCCACAATAATAGCAATAACCATTAAACTTAGGAGTGACTGGAGGTTTACCTTGTGCTTTTCTTCTACACACATTAGAAGTATGTCCCGGTTTGCCACAATGATAACATGATAACACTTTAGGTCTTTGACTTTGATTGTTGTTGACTTGTTTAGCTTATTGTGATGATTCTCCTTCACCGGTATAGCCTAATCCAACTTTGCTTCCAAATCTTTGTTGATTAATCAGAAAATCATCAATCCTTTAAGAACTATCCTCAGCCAATTTCTTCATTTCATGATGCTATTTTTGGTTTTTCACTTCATTTCTCAACTTTTCATTTTCTTCTCTGAGTATTCCTATATCTTCAAGTTTTCTTGACAGTTCACCATTAACTCGGTTGACCTCCTAATTCACAATCACCATCTAATTTGAGATTTTGAAATGGTGCTCGATGAGTTTGTGAATCTCTCTTTCTTTTTCTTGAAGTTTTTTAGTTATCAGTATTCGGTCTTCAATAGCTAGATTTCTTTCTTGCTCAGCCTATCTAGCATTGTTCATTACTTCTACCATTCTTACCATCTGAGATTCTTGACCGATTTGCAGTGCTTTCACTTGTTCGATTAAGTGAAGATTCTTTTCAGATAAGTCAAAGACTATACTTTCATATCCATCAAAAATACTTCCAGAACTAGATCCAATGTGATCAAATAGATCCTCAATCACTTCTTCATGGTAACCAATCTCATTTTTCAAAATAGCTAGGTTCTTTCTTTCAACCAGTAATTTCCTCAGTCCATCCTTTGCTTGCTTATACTACTCAAAAAACATCTGCATTTGAATCTTCTAATTTTCTATTGTCTTATCTAACTTATACCTTTCCATGACTAGATCTTTACCCTTCGGTGGTTAAATTGTCCAGTAAGAGAACTATGCTCTGATACCAATTGTTCGATTAGGAGAGATAGGGTATTGAGAGAGGAGGGGTGAATCAGTGCCCACAAAAACTTTCACTTACAAACCTTTCAGATCTAAAATTGTAAATAGTAGTAACCTTGCATAATAACTTGTATCAAATGCATGTATCATTCATTCATTCACTTGTAAAATTAAATAACATGAAATCAACAATATAATAGTCCCATAACACAAGTATTTTGGTAACGCAGAAACCCTTGTTAGAAGGTAAAAACTATGGTGGGGATGACACCCACAAATTCTTCACTATTGCAAATAGAAAAGGTTTGCTTGTTAGGACTACAAGTTTTGATCACTTCTGATGATCTTACCCTATTAGGAGTAACATATTAGATCAGCTAGATCTACCTAGTGATAGGATTTGAGCAACACTACGTGAGTGTGCACTCAATTAAGAGATTTACAAAAGACTATCAAGTCTACTCTGTTAGGAGATTTTACCAAAACTCTATTATGATGATCAAAAAGCAATAGGTAACTATCTACTAATTACAACTCAACTTGTTTGATATAGATCAATAAAGTACTAAATATATATCACCTTATACTATGTGAATCTTTTCTCTAAACTACTCCATTAGCCTGCTCTGATTCTGCTCAATCTGATTTCCTCTAAATATTGTTTTTCTCTATCAACTGATAATCTTGAAGGTTGGCTAATGCTTCAAGTGCTTCTTCACTCATACATCAGTTCACATAAAAAATGATGTAAAATACAAATATATAGTATACTACTTTGTCGCTTATACAAAATTAGGTTTCAACAACTTAGAGAAAAACCCTAAGATCTACGGTGTACAAAAATAACCTAGATCAAACAATTACATAAGATCTTCATTGCATTAAATGAATATCTCAACAATAAATTATCCTCAATCTTGGTAAAATGTTTTCTAATTCTATTGTAACCATTTTCATAGATAGATGTACCATTTCTGATTCCTATGTCATTTCTTTTGATCCTCAGTAAACACTATAAATACTTCTCGGTAATTACACTTAGGCTCAGTGTTTACTGCTACTCGGTATCCATGTCTGATGCATAGTAAAACTATCTGCTGCTAAGTATGAAGACTTAACTGAATGGCTTGTATTGCTTACAGTTATCAGATAGGTTCATATAAGTAACCGATCGATGTCTTTGACTTCCTTTGATACTAATGACAATCATTAATGCTCAATAGAGATATCAAACCAATGTATTGAGCACTTTTATACAGCTCATGAACGAGGTTCTAAAAGAATTTTTGGGTAAGTTTGTCATTTTTTACCTAGATGATATTTTGATCTTTAGTAAGACATTGGAGGAGAACATGATCCATATTCATATGGTGTTTGAGAAGTTAAGGGTAGAGAAATTGTTGATTAATTTGAAGAAGTGCAGTTTTGTGAAGGAGTTAGTGTATCTGGGATTTGTAGTTTCAGTGGAAGGTCTAAAAATGGACCCAGAGAAAGTGCAAGCTATCCTTGAATGGTCTACTCCAAGGACTGCTACTGAGGTAAGATATTTTTATGGTTTGGATAGCTTTTATAGAAAGTTTATCAGAAGTTTTAGCAGTATTTGTGGACCCTTGACTAAAACAATGAGAGGGGATAGAAAAGAGTTTAAGTGGACTACTAGGATAAATAAGAGTTTTAAACTATTGAAATAGAAAGTTATAGAACAACCTATTTTAGCACTTCTAGATTTTAATAAGGTGTTTCAAGAAGACTGTGATGCTCGTGGTACTACAATAGGAGCTGTTATGAGCCAAGAAGGTAAACTTGTTGCTTATTTCGGTGAGAAGTTAAATGATGCCAAGAGAAAATATTCTATTTATGATCAAGAATTTTATGCTATAGTTCAAGCATTGAAGAAGTGGAGACATTATCTACTTCCTGAGGAGTTTTTTTTTGTATACTGGTCATCAAGTCTTTTAATATTTGAATAGTCAAGGAAATTTGAATTAAAGGCATTTGAAATGGGTTGAGTTTTTTCAGAGTTATACATTTGTTTTGAAACACATGAGTGGAAAGTCTAAAAGGGTTATAGATGTGCTTAGTAGAAGGAAACTATTGATGATAGAGATGTAGATTGAGGTGGTTGGGTTCAAGGAACTCAAGAATTTGTATCCAAAGGATCCTCATTTTGGTCAAGCTTGGAAAGCTTGTAAAGAACTTGTTACTCTAGATAGAACAAATTGATGTATGATAAACTTCAAGGCTTGTTTTCACACCCTCCAAGAGACTTCACTTGCCTCCTAGTATCCTATTCCTATATAGGATCTTCCAATGGACTTAGATCATTAAATATGACCTATTCAAACTCTTCTATAAGAGTCAATCTCTGAAAACTTCACCTTGAATGATCAACACCTTAGTTTTGATTCACTTCTCCACACTCACTTAGAAGGCTCTAAGTGCCAAATCTCCATAAACTTGCTCCAACATTGTAGAGGTCTTCTCCATTATGAAAAAATTCTTATTCTTTCCCATTTGATCCATTTTGGTAGGACCTTGAATCATCTTCTCATCGGATTCATCAATTCATCATGAATTGACCTTAAAAATAGGCCTATTCTAGTAGCCCTTACCAGTCACCTTTTGTTGTTTCTTGAAAAAATTTTCCAAACAACTTGATAAAAAAAGACTTGATTTGGATACCCTTTTGGAAGTTTTAAAATATTCACAAATTTTCTAGGTCTGACAGTGAATGTACAGGGGGTTCCTATAAACTAGGACAAGAGGCCTAATAGGCCTAATTTCTAGGACTGAACTGTGATTTTGATAGTAAACTTGTTCAAACCAAATCCAAAATGATTGGTATGACTTCTATCTTCATATAATGGTTATATATGATGTTTACCTTCATGAAAAATTCTTGGAGCAGTACGGATCCGTACAACCCTGCTATGTTTCTTCACTTCTTTCACCTCTAGACCTCTAATCGGGCTTCACAAACTCGCCTAGGGCCTAGCATATAAAATAGTTCCTTATGCTTTCAAGACTCCTAACTCCTAAAAATATATAAAAAATTACTCCTCTACCATTTCCATCTAACATGAATGATTATCCACAGTTAGATTTCATGGAGGAGCCATGACTATCTAAACTACTCAAAACAAACTAAAAATGGACTCCCTGAACTAGAATACCAAAAACCAGCACTTAGATTAACTCAAAATGAATTTCTCTTCAAATGAAAAAGTACCCTGACAATTAATAGAACCCTAAAAAAGCATTATATTTATCTTTTCAATCCATCCAATAGGACTGTCAACACAAAGTCTCAGGTTTTCCACTTAAAATTACTTGCAAAGCTCTATTTTATTTCTCCAAACTATTACAATGCATGAATCAAATCATGTTTTTGTCTTAGGTATCATTATATGCAATTTTCCTTACTTTTAGGGCATGTTTTTCAAGTAACAACTCCTAAACTTTAGGGAATCCAAAGATACCCATATGCATGCAACTTTTTGCAATAATTTCCAATGTTGATGGCAACTTCCTTTCAACACTTGGAAACTTTGATTTATGTCATGATCCTATATTCTAGGACTCACACCCTCCTATGTCTTGAGGATCCAAGGTTATTTAGGACCATAATGAAATCTTTACAACCATTAACAACTCTAAAGCCTAAGACACATTCATGATTCAATCTTATTATTCCTACACTAGGAAATTGAAATAGCAACTAACAAAGGATAATTAGTGACCTTAGTCCTAGTGACTAATTCACTTAGCCAACATTTCAAGAGACCTACTAAGGTCCTCAAACAACCTATTCTAACTTCTTGACTTGGCTAGAGTCAAGTACAAGCTAAAAACTCACTAACCATGGAGGCTAGCCTAGGTGCTCCTGCACCATCCTCCCCAAAATAAGAACTTCAATCCATCCTTGGATTGATGATGGTAGGATAAATTCCCATCCTTTTGAACTCTAATTACCTGACCCAAATTGCATCAGTAGCACTTTTCCCATACCTCTAAATGAGGTGTTCCTTATACTCCTTGAGTCTAGTCTTTTTGTAGACCCTAGTGTCTAGTAATTTGTCTGGTCCTATATCTGTAGTGGTAGGGAGTTGTAAGTCTTAAACATCCCTGATCACTTCATGTATGGTCTAGTCCATGTCTTCTTGAGGCCTTTTATAATAGACAATTTCTGCAACATTGAAAACATTAGACAGTCCACTGTCATTCGGCAGGTCTACTTTGTAATCATTGTCACCATACCTTGCTAGAATAGGATAGGGTCCTATGCTCCTCATTTATAGCTTGTGAGGTACTCCTTTTTGCAACCTTGACTTGTTAAGGTGGACCATGAAAAGATCACCAACATTGAACTCGACTATCCTTCTACCTTCATCCACCTTTGCTTTGTGTTTATTGGTGTTGTCTACTAATGTCTTCCTTACTATTTCATGAACCTCTTTCATAGAAAATGAAAAATCATCTGCATATCCACTTTCTTTGAATCCTTCTTTCAGATCTCTCAATTCATAGACACCCCTTGGATGTAGTCCATAAACTATCTCAAATGGACACTTCCCGGTGGATCTATTCAAGGTGTCATTATAGGCATATTCAGCTTGCCTAATCAACTGATCTCATTGCTAACTATACTCTTTAGTCAAGCATCTTAGAAGATTCCCAAGGTTTCTATTAACAACCTTAGTTTACCATCGGTTTGGGGATGGTAGGCTAATCCAAAAGATAATTTGGTGCCCAATCTTTGCCAAAGAGTCTTCCAAAATTGACTCATAAACTTAGTGTCCCTATCTGACACAATGCTGATAGGTAACCCATGGATTCTCATAATTTCTTTGAAGAATAGAGATTCTATTTGACTTGCATCATTTGTGGTCTTGCATGACACAAAGTGAGCCATCTTGCTGAACCTATCCACAACCACACACACACTATCCATACCTTGTCTAGTCTTGGGTAACCCAACAACAAAATACATGCTTAAGCATTCTCATGGCCTAGTAGTAATTGGTAGAGGTTGGTAAAGACTAGCATTTGTAAAAGTTCCCTTGGCCTTTTGACATACTACACAACTCTCCACATACCTCCTAACATTAAGATTCATTCTAGGCCAAAATTAAAACCTTGAAACAAGGTCTTGAATCTTAGTAATCCCAAAGTGACCACTCAAAGCACCATTATGCTTTTCTTGAATCAAATTATCTCTAATAGAGCCTCTAGGAACACAAAATTGATTCCCTTTGAACAAGAGATCACTTTTCAAAGTATATTCAACATATTTACTATGAAAATGATTCTTGTATTCAGCACATACCTTGTTATAAATGTCAGAAAAGTCCTCATCATCTACATATAGATCTTTGAAATGATCTATCCCCATGCTTTTCAACTGAATTTCTTGGAGTGTGAGGGCTCTTCTTGACAATGCATCAGCCACCTTTTTTATAACACCCTTCTTGTGCTTGATATTGAAGGTGTAAGCTTGTAGGTACTCAACCCACTTCATGTGCTTGTGACTTAACTTCTCTTGTGAATTCAGAAAACTAAGTGCTTGATTGTCTGAATACACAATGAATTTCTTGGGAAGCAAGTAATGCCTCCACTGTCTTAAAGCTTGGACCAATGTATACATCTCTAGGTCATATGAGGAGTACTTCCTCTTAGCCTCACTTAACTTTTCAGAATGGAAAGCCACTAGTCTGCCTTCTTGGCTTAGAATAGCCCCAATTGCTACATTGCTAGCATCACATTCAATAGTGGATAGCTTCTCAAAGCTTGGTAGCAAGAAAATAGGTTGGGTAGCTATCCTCTCCTTTAACAACTCAAAACTCTTGTTAGCATCTTCATTCTAAACAAACTTGGTTTTCATTCCTCCTTTGATAGTATCCAACATAGGAGCACAAATTGCACTAAATTGTCTTATGAACTTTCTATAGTATTGTGCAAGACCATGAAAACTCCTTTCTGACCTTGGAGTAGGCCAATTCATGATAGCCTCCACCTTTCTCTTATACATTTTCAGATTTCCATGTGATAAGACAAACCCAAGGTACACTAACTCTGATTTGATGAACTCACACTTCTCCAAGTTGATCATCAACTTCTCCTCATGTAGCTTCTTGAAAATAATATCAAGGTGTTCCAAATGCTCACTCCTTGTCTTGCCAAAAATTAGTATATCATCTAGATATACAACTACAAACTTGCCTATGTAGTCTTTGAGTACTTCATTCATGAACCTCATGAATGTGGAAGGGGCATTTGACAAACCAAATGGCATGACAAGCCATTAATACAGCCCTTCATCAGTCTTGAAGGTTGTCTTCCACTCATCTCCTTCATGGATTCTTATTTGGTGATATCCACTCTTCAATTCTATCTTGCTATAGTACTTTGCTTCACCTAAAGAGTCCATTAAGTCTTCAATCCTAGGGATGGGGAACCTATACCTTATGGTTATCCTAGTGATAGCCCCTAAGTTAGTACATAGCCTCCAAGTTCCTCCTTTCTTAGGTGTAAGTATAGTGGTTACAACACATGGACTAATACTTTTTCTAATTAGGCCTTGGTCTAAGAGCTCTTGTATTTGCCTTTCTATTTCCTCATTTTGTTGAGGGGTCATTTTATAAGCATCTTTGTTAGGTAGGGTAGCTCCTGGGATAAGGTCTAACCTATGGCTTATGGCTCTTTGAGGGGGTAAGGTTGATGGTTTTCCATCACTTACAATGCCTTGGTAAGTCTGCAACATACCTTGAATCTCCCTTGGTAATTTAGTCTTCTTGGCTTCCTTGCCTTCATCTCCCTCTCTTGGTTTCAACGCCAATGCATAGCCTATGCCTTCACTCTCTTCCATGGTTTGTAGCAACTCTTTTTCAACTACCATAAGAACATTTGGACCTATTGTCTTCACTTCAGCATCCTCCAACAATGACTAAATTTTGAAGGTTACATTATCTTTCTTGAAAGAATAGGAATTCTTCCGTCCATCGTGTATGGCTTGGCGGTAAATTGCCAAGGTCTACCTAGCAGAAAATGGCATGCATCCATAGGAAACACATCACACAACACTTTGTCTTTGTACCTTCCAATGGAGAAGTTCACCCATGCTTTCTCATTCACTAACACATGTTGGCCTTTGTTAAGCCAAGTGACCTTGTATGCATTGGTATGGGATATTCTTGTCAACTTGAGCTTGCTGACTACTTCCTCTGACACTATGTTATCAGTAGAGCCTGAATCAATGATGAACCTACATTTTTTTCACATTATCTTGCATTTGATCCTAAACAAAGATCTCCTTTGGCTTGGCTCCTCCTTCACTGGTTCCTTGATTAGAGTTCTCCTCATCATGAGGTTCTCTCCTTCCTCTAAATTCAGTGGTACTTCAGCATGTTTGTCTATTGCATTGGACTCATCTTGAACTAAATTAGTCCTCTTATCACCTCCTTGTGATGAACCACCTTTCTTTGGGCATCTATAGGTAGGTTGCCCCATTTTATTGCAATGGTAGCACTTCATATTGGCAAAATAATTGCCTCTTCCTCCTTGTGATGAAGCACCACTTCTTCCTCTAAAGCTAGAGTTAGAATTTCTTCCTCTAAAGCTAGAGTTAGAATTTCTTCCTCTACCACCATTACTTGAGCTTCCTTCTTGCTACTCACTAAACTTTACCTCCCCTTGAGCTCTTGAATCAAAACTTCTTCCACCATAGCCACCTCTTTGACCTTTGGTATCTTTTCCTTTTCCTTTGCCTTTGGAAGTTTCTTGCTTTCTCTTGCTCTTCTCCTCTATCTTCAAGGCCATTCAATAGCATTTCCTAATGGATTTGAAGTTCACTAGACTCATCTCCTCTTGAATAGACCATTTTAGGCCATTCAAGTATCTTGCAAGCTTAATGCTCTCTTCTTCAACTACCTTGGACCTCAAACACAATTTTTGAAACTCCTCGGTGTAGGCTTGGACATCCAAATCTTTTTGCCTAAGATTATGTCTCCTTATATGCATTTGGACTTCATAGTCATCAGGAAGGTAGGTTTTCTTAACTTTGGATACCATACCCTTCCATGTCACAATAGGACCTTTTCCATCCTTCTCTCTCTCAGTTTGCACAAACTTCCACCAAGTAAGAGCTAAACCTCTTAGTCTAGACTTGGCCACCATTACCTTTTGTGCTTTAGAGATACCATCACATTAAAAATGGTTCTCTATGCTATCAATCCAATCCACAACTGAATCCGGATCCATTTGTCCACTAAATAGTGGGACACCTTCCAAAGCTTTACCACTCAATTCTTTTAATGTCTTTAAGAATGGCTCTTCAAGAAGAATAGGGTCAAGTGTTGGTGCTTCTTCTTCCAACTCTAATTCCTTCTCCCTTGCTTCATCTTCTTCCTTTTGGTCAATCTTGTCCTTGACTTTATCTACTTTGTCTTGGACTTCACCCAAGAGCTGCTCCATTTGAGCTAGTCTTTGCCTTAGCAATTTGTTATCCTCCTCTTGTTCTTCAAGCTTCTTGGCTAGTTCAGCATTAGTCACCATGGCTTTATCTAGTGTATTCTCTCCTACTTATTTAGAATATTGCAACATTAACCACAAGCTTGATCAACCAAGCTCTGATACCAATATGATGTATGATAAACTTCAAGGCTTGTTTTCACACCCTCCAAGAGACTTCACTTGCCTCCTAGTATCCTATTCCTCTATAGGATCTTTCAATAGACTTAGATCATTAACTAAGACCTATTCAAACTTTTTTATAAGAGTCTATTGGTGCTCAAAAATGCTGGACTATTTTGAGGCCAACTGACAAGCACAACACAAGTGCCTTTGCAATTCTGGCTTAATCTAGCCAAGGCTGGTAGGCCTAATTTCAAACAAACAAATTTCCTCAAAAGGCGGTGAATGATCCTTTGAAGAAAGAAACTAATCTCCTAAAAATCTCTATTCTATAATACTTGACTAAATGGATTATACTAAATAATTAAAAGTAATGCTTTTGAAATAATGATTTAATGATCTATAAACTACAAATGTATGAACCAAATGACAATTTTCAAATAATAGTTAGATCAGTGCCTTCTAAATACTTGGGCTATAGAGTCATAAAAATTTCAATCCTATGTACAATCAGAGATGGTTTTAAGGTAACTCACTCCTTTAAAGCAAGACCATCACCTTACAAGCTTCTATTGAAATAAAATTTAAAACAACTTATACAATAGGTCCTATGGTTTTTAACCCAACTTAAGAGCCTAAAAGGAAACAGTAACAGGTTCTCAGACCATGCTACCATTATTCAAATTGTACAAATTAGTCATCAATGAATGCATCAAATAGAGAAACATAGTAGGATACCCTAGTTCATAGAGTAATCTGAAAGACTAATTGAAAACATATAACTTATAACCACAAATAAAAAGAAGAGCACTTATCTTTATTAATGTTGAAAAAATAGTACATTAGAGTTCATATTGTAGTTGTGATCAAATTCTATTCTATGAAAATATTAATTGTCTTCTATTGTCTCTCTTTAAATTTTACATTATGTATATATACATGTTTGAGTGGCTTTCACACCTCTTTAGGGTGAAAAGACACACCCTTATTACAAATTGTTTTGAAAAAATGATAAACTAACTAAAAAATAACTACCTAACTTTCGGATTTGGGCTTGGTTGAAAAACAAAAACGCCTTGTGGAAAGCTAATATTTTTATGGGAGATAGAAAATTTGATTTCCCGAACTGGGTCTTTTTCATATTTTTAAAATTAGACCATCTTCTACCTCTGTCGACATCATCTTTGCAGTAGGTCGAAATTTCAACATTTTCTGAAGGCTTTGATCATAGAATTTTGATTGTTCTTGTCACAAAGCTTCCTTCCATAATATCTCAACTTTTTAATTGAAAATTAATGTAATATTTTATCCCATTTCATGTACTCCATCATTAATTATTGGGCATGGAGTTTAAGAGGCCATTTTTTAGGGTTTTGTCACTATATAGGACTCTAAATTTTGTCTAAAATTTAGAGCTCCAACAGGCTCTTTCTGGGGACGTATGCTCCATGTGAGCATAGCGAGATTCTAGCTATCTCTGGAGAAGCAGACCAAGTATCCATACTAATCTGATGTGAAGTAAAATTGGGTGGCCCTAGGCCCCCCAAAATTGAACATTGATCATTTCCTCTATCAAACACTTGATTTTGATCACATAACACTTTTAGCCTTACTGCATTACACATGTCATCCTTATAGACAATTCTCACCGCTTCATCAATACGATCTTTGGCATCCAATCTATATTCAGCCCTTGAGAAATCATCAGGTCCATTGTAATCCTTTTTGAATAGAAGATTTTGGTTAATCATACAAACCTCTAGGTTAGTTTTCCTTTTTCAGATACCTTCTTGTTCACAATCTATCCCATCTCTATATTTTGGATATTTTTTCTCCTCACCAAAAGGCTTTGAGAATAGCTTATCTTCAAGAAGTACAAACTCTCTCTCACCAAGAGTTTGATCAGCTGGGACATTTCTAAAAATTTTAGAACTATGCTTCAACACATTCTTTTCACCATGTTTAGCTGATTCCATCTCATCTTCATATGTTTGGTGTACCTCTGGCTCAAAGGATGAACTCCAAGATATCTCACCCTCTAAATGCACTTCATGAGTTTCATCAAATTTAAAATTAGGACTTTTATCTTCATTATGATGCTAATGGATTCCATTGCATAAAGGATCCTCTTCAAACAATGGACTCGATAACATAGAGAATTTAGACATACATTCATGAGAATTTTCATTTGGATCATCAAGTTTTTCATCAACAAGACTAACATCTTCATTGACATTATCTACTAAAACTTCCTCCTATTCATATGGTTCTATTTCATCTCCACAATTTGATTTCTCTTGAATATGGGCTAATCCATCTACCTCCTTACCATGGTGGATTGAGAAAAAATTTGGACCATTCTTCTCAGTGTGTCTTTGGTATTCTATGTCTAATAAAGCTGAAATTTCTCTTGTATTGAGAAGGTTTTCTTCCTCATCATCATGGTCATTGATACATGTTTCCATACACATCTCATCATGTACAAATTCTTCTTCAATCTGATCCAAATTTGTATCCTCCATGTCATCACAAGTATTATTATGGTTCTCTTGAATGTATTCTTCTTTATCTTCTGTATGAGTAGTGCATTCATCTTCCTCACCAAGATAATTATCAAGCACAAGGCCTTGTCCAATTTGAGCAATAGCCTCCCTTTTTTTGTCTTCATCATCTTCTTCTAATATATGCACAAGGAGCTTTACAGAAGGATCATCTGATGTAATTCCCAATTTTTTGACCTTTCTCATGATTTCTTTTCGTGAAGGCATAATGTTTGAAGGTATTTCTCAAAGAATGTCTACCGTTCTTATCCACAAATGTGTAGAAGACCCCCCTTCAAATCTCTCCAAGCTAAAAAAATGCATCAAGTGGAGACATGTAAGAGTCCTCTTCCATATTGTGATCTTTAATCTTATCTCGTTCATAATGAAACATATCAAGAAACCATTTCTCAAACTCTCTCCATGATGATATACTTTTTTCAGGTGTCATACTAAAAAGTAAACCTGCATGATCTATTAGTGATCTTACAAATAGTTTCATAATCACATCTTCTGCATAGATATGACAATCTAGAATAAATTTACAAAATGCATGCAAATGCTCCATTGGTGATTCTGATCCATCTCCACAAAATTTTGGAACATATTTTTTTATTTTAAGAGGAATATCTTTCTGACCACTAGGGATGTTATCAAAACTTAATGGTCTATATACTTCAATAATAAATTTTGGTCTTGGATCACAAAAGTTTGATACTTTATGTGAGTATGTATTTTGGTACATACTGAATATTTAAATTTGTAGTAACTTTTTTCTTTATACATTAGGTTCTTTTCAATAGAGTCTCCACCTCTTTAAAAAGGAAAACTTTACTTATCCCCTTCTAGGCCTTCTCCCTCAGTAGAGTCACTAACTAAAATGTTTTTTTAAATAGAGTCGCCACCTCATTTGAGAAATTTCTTTCTTCTAGGTTCTTTCTTTCGGTAGAGTGTGCTTCCAAATAAACTAATATAACTATTTTCTAATTCTGATCTGTGAAATCTAAAATTCTAGGTAACTTCACAATATATATTGTGAGCAACTCTCCCCAGTAGAGACGCCAATTTTTTGGTGCTCAAAAATGTTGGACCATTTTGAGGCCAACTGACAAGCACAACACAAGTGCCTCTGCAATTCTGGCTTAATCTAGCCAAGGCTGGTAGGCCTAATTTCAAACAAACAAATTTCCTCAAAAGGCGGTGAATGATCCTTTGAGGAAAGAAACTAATCTCCTAAAAATCTCTATTCTATAATACTTGACTAAATGGATTATACTAAATAATTAAAAGTAATGCTTTTGAAATAATGATTTAATGATCTATAAACTACAAATGTATGAACCAAATGACAATTTTCAAATAATAGTTAGATCAGTGCCTTCTAAATACTTGGGCTATAGAGTCATAAAACTTTCAATCCTACGTACAATCAGAGACAATTTTAAGGTAACTTGCTCTTGTAAAGTGATATCATCACCCTACAAGCTTCTATTGAAATAAAATTTAAAACAACTTATACAATAGGTCCTATGGTTTTTAACCCAACTTAAGAGCCCAAAAGGACACAGCAACAGATTCTCAAACCATGCTACCATTATTTAAATTATACAAATTAGTCATAAATGAATGCATCAAATAGAGAAACATAGTAGGATACCCTGGTTCACAGAGTAATCTGAAAGACTAATCGAAAACATATAACTTATAACCACAAATAAAAAGAAGAGCACTTATCTTTATTTATGTTGAAAAAATAGTACATTAGAGTTCATATTGTAGTTGTGATCAAATTCTATTCTATGAAAATATTAATTGTCTTCTATTGTCTCTTTTTAAATTTTACATTATGTATATATACATGTTTGAGTGGCTTTCACACCTCTTTAGGGTGAAAAGAGATTACAAATTGTTTTGAAAAAATGATAAACTAACTAAAAAATAACTACCTAACTTTCGGATTTGGGCTTGGTTGAAAAACCAAAACACCTCGTGGAAAGATAAGATTTTTATGGGAGATAGGAAATTTGATTTCTCGAACTGGGTCTTTTTTAGATTTTTAAAATTAGACCATCTTCTGCCTCTGTCGACATCATCTTTGCAGCAAGTTGAAATTCCAGCATTTTCTGAAGGCTTTGATCATAGAATTTTAATTGTTCTTGTCACAGAGATTCCTTCCATAATATCTCAACTTTTTAATTGAAAATTAATGTAATATTTTATACCATTTCATGTACTCCATCATTAATTATTGGGTATGGAGTTTAAGAGGCCATTTTTTAGGATTTTATCACTATATATGACTCTCAATTTTGTCCAAAATTTAGAGCTCCAACAGAGTCAATCTCTGAAAACTTCACCTTGAATGATCAACACCTTAGTTTTGATTCACTTCTCCACACTCACTTAGAAGGCTCTAAGTGCCAAATCTCCATAAACTTGCTCCAACATTGCAGCGGTCTTCTCCATTATGAAAAAATTCTTATCCTTTCCCATTTGATCCATTTTGGTAGGACCTTGAATCATCTTCTTATCGGATTCATCAATTCATCATGAATTGACCTTAAAAATAGTCCTATTCTAGTAGCCCTTATCAGCCACCTTTTGCTGTTTCTTGCAAAAAATTTCCAAAAAACTTGAAAAACTAAGACTTGATTCAGATACCCTTTTGGAATTTTTAAAATATTCACAAATTTTTTGGGTCTGATAGTGACCGTACAAGGGGTTCCTATAAACTAGGACAAGAGGCCTAATAGGCCTAATTTCTAGGACTGAACTATGATTTTGATAGTAAACTTGTTCAAACCAAATCCAAAATGATTGGTATGACTTCTATCTTCACAGAATGGTTAGATATGATGTTTAGCTTCATGAAAAATTCCTGGAGCAGTACGGATCCATACAACCCTACTATGTTTCTTCACTTCTTTCACCTCTAGACCTCTAATCGGGCTTCACAAACTCACCTAGGGCCTAGCATATAAAATAGTTCCTCATGCTTTCAAGACTCCTAACTTATAAAACTATATACAAAAATGACTCCTCTACCATTTCCATCTAACATGAATGATTATCCATGGTTAGATTTCATGGAGGAGCCATCACTCTCTAAACTACTCAAAACAAACTAAAAATGGACTCCCTGAACTAGAATACCAAAAACCAGCACTTAGATTAACTCAAAATGACTTTCTCTTCAAATGAAAAAGTACCCTAATAGTCAATAGAACCCTAAAAAAGCATTAGATTTATTTTTTCAATCCATCCAATAGGACTGTCAACACAAAGTCTCAGGTTTTCCACTAAAAATTACTTGCAGAGCTCTATTTTCTTTCTCTAAACTATTACAATGCATGAATCAAATCATGTTTTTGTCTTTGGTATCATCAAATTCCATTTTCCTTACTTTTAGGGCTTTTTGGTCGAGTACCAACTCCTAAACTTTAGGGAATCCAAAGATACCCGTATGCATGCAACTTTTTGCAATAATTTCCAATGTTGATGGCAACTTCCTTTCAACACTTGGAAACTTTGATTTATGTCATGATCCTATATTCTAGGACTCATAACCTCCTATGTCTCGAGGATCCAAGGTCATTTATGACCATAATGGAATCTTTACAACCATTAACAACTCTAAAGCCTAAGATACATTAATGATTCAATCTTATTATTCCTATACTAGGAAATTGAAATAGCAACTAACAAAGGATAATTAGTGACCTTAGTCCTAGTGACTAATTCACTTAGCCAACATTGCAAGAGACCTACTAAGGTCCTCAAACAACCTATTCTAACTTTTTGACATGGCTAGAGTCAAGTACAAGCCAAAAACTCACTAACCATGGAGGCTAGCCTAGGTGCTCCTGCACCACAAAGTGGTTGGATTTCATCATCCAGGATGATATGATATTCAGAGGGAGAAAGTTGTGCATTCCATGAAATTCTATAAGGGATAATCTCATCAAGGAGAAGCATAGTGGAGGATTAGCTGGACATTTTGGTCATGATAAAACCCTTGCTTTGGTTAGTAAAAATTATTATTGGCCATAGTTGCAGCAAGATGTCAAGAAGTTTGTACAGAGTTGTAGAGTATGTCAAATGGAAAAAGGAGTAAAGAAGAATATAGGGTTGTATCAACCATTACTTGTACCAGAGAAGCCTTGGGAGGATATATGTATGGACTTTGTTCTTAGTTTACCAAGGACTCAGCAGGGACATGATTTAATTTTTGTGGTGGTTGAAAGATTTTCAAAGATGGCACATTTTAGTCCCTACAAGAAAACTAATGATGCAATTCATGTGGCATAATTGTTTTTCAGAGTAGTGAGACTACATGGTTTTCCAAAGAGTATAGTTTCAGATCGAGACACGAAGTTTGTTGGATATTTCTAGCATACATTATGGAATAAGTTAAAGATAGATTTGAAGTTCAACTCATCAAATCATCCAGGAACTGATGGACTGATATCATGCCTATGGAAAAAAATTCATAGGCATGATATCACATAACACCTTATCATAGTACTTTCCAATTTTCAAACTCACATAACATTGTTCACTTACCAAGAGTGTATGCTCATCTTTGATCTATGAAATCTGATAGGGATTCATATGTCCCAACCTTTTCAACTGAAACTTTGTAACCATTTCCTCAGATGCCAAGTTATTTGAGCTACCACTATCAATGATTACTTTCCAAGCTTCATCAGAAACTCTACATCTGGTCTTGAACAAACTTTTCCTTACCGGATCTTCCTTATTACTTTCACTCCAAAGTTCTCTTCTTACCATCAAGTTCTTTTCTTTCTCAGGTTCATTCGGTGACTCTTCTTGCACCAAAGCATTTCTACTACTACTGACCTTCTTACTTGCATGTGTACACTCACATGATCTATGTCCTTCTCCACAACTGTAACAAGTTCCTCAGAAACCACCTCTATTATAACCACCTCAATAGTTATTGCCTCTTCCTGTAGATGAACTTTCACCTTTCCACTCGGTCTTTCCTTTGTCCAGATTTGGATTTTCAGGTTTAGATCTACTATTTTCACCATAAGATCTACCTCTTCCTCTAAAAAATCTACCACCTCTACCTCTTTGTCTTTTCTCATGTCTCTTTTTCAATTTCTCCTCGGCTTTCAATGCAAATTGATAAGCCTCTTTAATGTTCTCCAATATAACCAAACTGATTTCTTCTTGGATGGAAACCCTCAATCCATTAAGGTACCTAACAATTATTTCTACATCATCTTCATCATGTCCAGATCTGATATATAATCTATAGAATTCCTCAGTATATTATTTTACCGAGCTATCTTTTTGCCTCAAACTTTGCATTCGCCTAACTAGGTTAATCTGGTAATCACAAGGTAAAAAATTTTCTTTCAATTTTTTCACCATCTTATTCCATACCTTGATTTTGTCTTTGTGTTTCCTCTTTCTATCCAGCTGCAGATGTTCCCACCACAAGGATGCATGACTTTTCAATTTTGTGCTTGCAATTTTCACCTTCTTTTCCTCAAGTAAATTTTCATACTTAAAGTACTTTTCCATCCCAGTGATCCAATCCACCAATTTATTAGAATTCAATTTTCCACTATACTCAAGAGGATTAAAGTGTGGTGTAGACTTCAGATTTTTCAAAGCCTTCAACAATCTTTCCTCACCTTGATCCATCACTAGTGTAGGTTCTACATCAACTTGTTCTTCCTCTAATTCATCATCACTAACATCTTCAAGATGTCTTTCTCTTCTCTGGGTTATTTCAATAGCTTCTAATCTAGCAGCATGTTGTCTCAACATGTCTTCCAATCATGGATCCGCATCTCACCTCCCATGAACCATCTTGAAACCCTCTACAATTGTAAGCCAGATCGCAATCTCCTACCCCACAACAAATCAACTAGGGTTTGACAAGAAGGAACACTCAAACCTAGATTTGCAAACCTAGATCCAAATCTCACCTCAACTCTAATACCACCTAACACAAGGGAGGATAGGGAGAAGGTCCAAAGGCTCACCCTAACTAGATATACCTTGTAGAGATCACACACGAAAAAAACAACACACAAGTGAGAGAGAGAGAGAGAGAATGCAAATCAATTTCATATATTTATTCTAATTGATTCATACATGTCGGGTTGTAAGGCCTTCCCAGTTTAGGCTAGATATTACAATTCAAATATAGAAGTCCTCCAACATGTGAGGATCTAAAAATAATCTTCAATTTTCTAGCTTATATCTCTGATGTCCTGCTCTCTCAAAACTACAAACAAAGATTACATTATATACAAGAGGCTGTCGAACAAGTTGGCCTTCAGATCCACCATCAATGGAAGGAATGACCACATCTAGGTCCACATACTTCCCAATGGTAGATACCAGCATTAAATCTATGACCATGATTAATTGCAAGAGTCAGCCTCAAGAAGAAACTAAAACAAACAACTCAGTAAGCAAGGATAATCGATTGCCAAATAAGCATCACCGAGCACCAAAGAGATAACTGACCAACCCCGGTAAACAAAGGGAACCAACAAACACCAAACCAACTTGGTCAAAGAAGTAATCAAGCAACACATGAAAACACAAACATATTTTTGGTGACACAAGATTTCCAAGGACTCGAGATGCTCATGCATCAACAACACATGCTTAGTTTGTGAATTTGAACCTAAAACTGTTAGAGATTAACTTTAAAATGATGAATGGAATAAGGCTATGAATGAAGAGATTGAGAAAATATAGAAAAAAAAAACATGTACATTGTGTTAACCTACATCTGATTGAATATCTTGATGAAGATTTAGAAGGTCGCCGAGTTGTTAAAGTAATATGTAAGATGATTAAATCAATCAATATATTATCATTGATGTCAACTAGTTTTGACTATACTTATCATGATAGTTACAAATATCTAAACATTTGTGGAAGGAAGAAATGGTGAAGAAATGAGATATCACATAAGGACAAGATGAATATGATAGATATGGATAAGGTATACATTGGGCAACTTATTGATGAGTCTATGGAATTATGTTGTTGACTTGAGCATGTTACATTATTCTATTATGAAGAAGATATTAGAATTGAACAAGATAATGTGGTTGGTAATTGAAGATTTTTGTATACACCAAGTCAGTCTTGTGTAAACTGAGTGACAATATTAGATGATTTAGTTATCACTGACATATTTTGATTTAACCGAGTAGGATGAAAACATTAAATGTTTATAACAACCGACTAAAATTGATGAGCTGGCTGATGCTTATGATTTTGAGGTAAGAGATAGATTTTGTTAGAAGATCAATGACTAAAAAAATTCAAAGATAATTGAAGGTTGAAACATGTTATTGATACAACTACCGAGGAAGCTTGAAGTGGAAAAACAAACAATGGAGATTAAGAGGCAAAATCTAATGGATGAGATGAAAACGGTTTACACATCTATTTAAGAGACATGAGATTCATTGTTGAATTTTTTGAATGAATTGAGACTACAGGTGAATTCACATGAAGACATTTCTCATGCACCACTGATCAAATTGGTTACAGACAAAATTGATCTGGACTGCAGGTATTACCGAGCATCAGATAATTATACACCAAGTGAAGTAAGTTGGAGGATATAATGGAGTGAATTGATTATTGATCAGAAGAGTTATATTGATCTTAGCATAGATCTGAAAGCTTGCAAATTGAGTTTTTTTTAATCAAATCACTACTGTACTAGTTTAATCATTGTTACAGCTAAATCTCTTAACCGAGTGGACTTAACAGTCTTTTGTATTTCAATATGACATTCAAGGAATGTTAATTGTTTTCTTGTTGACCCCATAGTGAATGTTGGTTGAGGGAGGATTGTTAGTGATAAATCCTCTAACAAGGTCACACATTACAGTGTGTTTTGTAACCTTTAACGGGGTTGGCTCCTAACTGAGATCACTTCAAAAGAGTGAAATATTTTGGGTTACTTATCCCAGGTGATTTTTCCCTTAGTAGGGTTTCCAAGTTAAATCTTTGTGTTATGTGTTATTTATTGTGATTGGATTTCTATCATAATTTTATTTCATATTAGATTGATCCATAAACACAGTTTTGGAAATTACTGGCAATCGGTAAATGAACAGAAAGTTAATCTTAATATCTTACCAAGTTGATTATTTTGTTGAAGAAGTTTGCAAAAGTACATTTGAGAGTTTGGGACTATAGGATAACTGGTTTAATTGATTCACCCCCCTCTCAGTTATCTAACACATTGGTACCAAGATTGAAAGACAAGAATGTGATTGGAACCAAATGGATATTCAGAAACAAATTGAATGAGAATGGAGATGTTACAAGAAATAAAACAAGACTAGTATGTAAAGGTTATGTACAAGAAGAAGGTATTGAATATGGTGATACTTTTGCACCCATTGCTAGACTTGAAGGAGTAAGGATATTTCTTGCATATGCTACTTACAAAGGATTTAAAATTTATCAGATGGATGTTAAATCTACATTTCTGAATGGAATACTTGAAGAAGAGGTATACATTGAACAACCTGAAGGTTTTGTTGATCCTAATCAAAGGAATATGGAATGTAAGTTGCAAAAAGCATTATATGGACTAAAACAAGCACTGAGAACATGGTATGAAAGACCTTTTTCCTATCTTATTAGTATTGGATTTGTTAGAACAAGTGACAACAATAATTTGTATTTGAAAGGTGAAACTGATGACAAGATTCTTAATGCTGAAATTTTTGTTGATGATATCATATTTGGACGACATGATAACCTATGCAAATCATTTGTTGATGAAATGAGAAAATAATTTGAAATGTCAATACTTGGAGAGATTAAAATTTTTCTTGGCTTGCAAATATTACAATAGAATGAAGGCATATACTATTAGGAATAAAAGTCCACAATACAACTGAGAGGGGGGGTGAATTAGTTGTATGATAGAATATTAAACTTTAAACTTTGAATAGCAACAATATCAAATCTAATGAACATAATGAATCCCAACACAATAACACAATATTTTGGTCTTGGGGAAACCCTGTTAAAGATAAAAACTCTGGTGGGAATTAGCACCCACAAATAATGTACTGAGAGTATAATATCCTTGTTAGAATATTTAGCCCTATTATGAGCTTATTGAAACATTACAATACACAGTCCTTGTTAGAGGATAGACCCTATTACAATTCAAGAAAATAAAGGGGGGCTCACTACCCAGGCTCACTGCCCAAAGAAGGTTAAATCCACCTTCAGAACTCATTGTTTGCAACAAGTGTATATGAAGAAATACACAATCTTTTGAACTGTTTGACAAAAACTATCTTTGCCTGATCAGTTCCAATGAAGTTCACCAATAATCCTCTTCTCTACATGCAACAGACATAAGCTCACAGCTTTCACAATCTTCTTTACATCACATACATTCTCATCATATCTTTTCCAAAGAAAATATCTTACATCTATACCCTATTACATTCTACATGATCAGGTTGGCCAATTAGGCTTTCCTAATTGCAAAAAAATTTACATAAACTCTTGCTAAGATACACACGGTATCTAAAACATGTATACAATGATTCCATTACATAAATTAAGGATTGACATCCTTAATTTACATTTTCTAAACAAAATGCATGCTACACCTCTGAAGTTGACTCCCAAATAATTCTTCTCTAGATCACACGCCATAGTTGACATCATCCAGCATGTCATACCTTGTGCTGACCAAGGAACATCCTTCAGTACCTTTTCTTCCATATCTTAAGCTCACATACACCTAATCCATATCTTCTGTAAGATATACCAAAAACACAGAGACTTGATCTCCCAGCTTCCACTATCACTATCCAATAACCAATCTTCACCAAAACATTTGTAACTCACCCAATACGCAAAATTACATGATGTGATCTTGGATATAAGATCACCACATCTTCCTATACTCTCATCTATCTTTTCACATTCTAAAACATCCATACAGTGTTTGTACATTATCATAATCAGCCTGTACTCTTCACAGAAACATATGTTGACATCAGTGACAAACCACAAATGACAACAGTATGAATGCCCATTCAGTAACATAGTGATTAAACATATTAAATTTATCAATCATCACCCCATGCATTAGCAATATCCAAAAATCTCCCCCTTTGGCATTGATGTCAACATATGGAAAAATCTATCATCCCAAAGTTATATCAATCCAAATCTCTACAACCAAATAGTATTCTCATAGTATTTCTTCATACAATCTCCCCATACAGTGGGGATTTTCTCATAGCAACACTTCCCCTTTGACAAAAATGGAAAAGGGTGCCATGAGTCACCAACTATTCTTCACAACCTTTCTTCCATGATCACTCCCCCTGAGGAGTAGATCCCTACATCCAGTCCAGAATATGATAAGGCTCTAAAAACCTCTAGACTGATGCATCCCTGCATCATTTAATTCTAACTAGGAGGGGTCTAAACCCCAAGCATACCTCTGAGATATTCAAAGGTATCTTTTGGCAATGACTTTGTGAATATGTTTGCAATCTGTTCCTTTGTACTAATATAATCTAACTTTATTTCCTTCTCTACCACCTTGTCTCTCAAGAAGTGATATTTGATAGAAATATGTTTAGTTTGAGAGTGTATCACCAGATTCTTTGACATATTCAATGTACTGGTGGTATCACAGTGGATAACCACAGGCTCATCAAAATTTATTCTGATGTCTTTTAGCATTTGCTTCATCCAAACAATTTGAGTGCAATTTATAGCAGTAGCAACATACTCTAATTCAACAATAGATTGAGCTATACAATCTTTCTTCTTACTTAGCTATAAAACCAAATTTTTTCGAAGGAAAAATGCACCATCACTAGTACTCTTTGTGTCATCAATATTTCATGCCCAATCAGCATCAGTATAACCATGAAGTTCAAAGCTATCATTTCTATCATACCATAAGCCATAGTCTATTATTCCTTTCAGATATCTCAATATCCTTTTCATAGCAGCTAGGTGTGTCTCTTTGGGTTCTACCTGATATCTAGCCATAATCCCAATAGCATTAGCAATATCTGGTATGGTGTGAGTCAAATATTGTAACCCTCCAGCCATTGATATGTACTTGGTCTTAAAAACACACTTTGATTCATCATCAACTATCATCTTATTACTAGTCACCATGGGTGTACCAACTAGTTTACAATCCTCCATTCCAAAATTTTTCAACATTTCTTTAAGATATTTAGTCTAAGAAATAAAAATTCCATCTTTACTCTGGTTTATTTTTAGTCCAAGAAAGAATTTCATTTTGTGAATCATGGACATCTCAAATTCATTTTCCATCTCTTTAGAAAATTTATCACATAGATCATCATTACCTCCAAAGATAATATCATCAACAAAGACTTCTATTATCAAAACTCCATCTTCACTAGTTCTTACTATCGGCATTACCTTTTCTGAATCCAATCTGAAGTAGGTATTTGTCTAACCTTGCATACCAAGCCCTTGGAGATTGTTTTAGCCCATATAGAGCTTTCTTCAACTTGTATACCATGTCTCCATCTTCTCTAATTTGAATTATGTTCAATGTGTACACTGTTGTCCCAATAGCCTCTCTCCAATGCATATGAGATACATTTCCTTCAAGCAACATTTTCCTAGCAGCATCAAGTATAGTCATGTTTCTTCACTCTGTAATCTTATTATGTTGTGGAGTCCTAGGAGAAGATGTTTTTCTTTGTATTCCATACTCTTCACAATATGAATTGAATAGGTCTAAAGTAAACTCTCCACCTCTATCTGACCTCAAAAATTTTATCTTTAAACCTGATCCATTCTCTACTTTTTCTCTAAATATCTTAAATTTATCAAATGCCTCTGATTTCTCTTTTAAATAAGTAACCACATTATTCTAGAAAATTCATCAACAAAAAGTATAAAATACCTTTCACCATAGTATGATTTTGTCCTTGTAGGTCCACATAGGTCTGTATGTACCAGATCCAACTTTCCCTTTGATGTATATGCTTTGCTTTTATAACTGCTTCTAGTTTGTTTTCCCATAACACATTCTCTGCATACAGTGTTAGATGGTTTCAAAATCTTTGATAGATCTCTTACTGCATTATTCAAACTTGCCTTCACAATGTTATAAAAATTAACATAAAAAAATCTTATGTGCCATAACCAACTATCATCTACCTTTGCAACAAAACAAGAGGCTCTAGATGTATTTAATTCAAATACATTACCTCTAGATTTAGTATCGGTTGCAATCAGATTTCCTTCCTTACTTATGATAAAACGTTTACCATTATTGAATTATAATTGAAACTCTTTGTCCATCAACTTTCCAACACTCAAAAAGTTATTCTTAAGTCCATCAACAAGTAGTACATTATTAGTATTAGTCTTTCTGATGCAGGGGCATTCTAGGGTACTCGGTGAATCTACATGGAGGTGTGTTGTTTTGGTTCTATGGTACTTGGTTGTAGCTTTAACTAATGGTCTTAGTTATTTAAGGAAGCTCAGTCACTGAAGGAACTCAATGAAGCTTCTAGTGCTTGTTGGAAATTGTGCTTGGCGATGCCTATGTTGCTCGGTGTTTCTTGGTTTGGTCAGTTGTTTCACTGGTGCTCGGTTGTTTCTCTGGCACTCAGTAGTTCTAGCTTACCAACTAGAGTTCTTGGTGATTTTGTTGGCCCGACTTGGTTCATTTATTGTTGGTATCTTTTTTTGAATTCTCCTATGTAGATCTAGAGGCCAACATGAAGAATTAAATAATTGTGAGGCTATTTTTAAGCCGACTTGTATTGCATTTAATATTTATTTGTAGGAGTTAATTATTTCATCCAGCTAACTTATGGCTGAGGATTAGTATTTAAGGAGTGTTTGGGTAGTTGTTTAGAGGTATAATATGGAAGTGTAGATTTGGAACCTGTGAGATTATGAAGATCATATTGATTCTAATAGTTTGTAATAGCAAAGCTAGTGGTTTGCATGCTTGGAGACAAGGATATTTCTTGGTGGCTTGTGAGCTCAAGTTTAGATCTACCTTAGGGTTTCCATCAATTACTGATTTTTTTCAGAACTAGACTAGCTAGAGGTTGTTTGGATCTATGTTGATCTTGCAAAACTATTTCTGATTATAATTGGCCCTAACCCAGAAGGCCTTACAGCCAGGCATGTTAATGAAATTTTGATTTGAGAATATATTGTTGTGTTATTCCACTATGTTGGTAGTTGGATGCAAGGTTGTACTATCCTTAATTGGATCCACCATCCTTGACCACATCACTTTCCATCCAAAGTAATAGATCCTACTCCTATGATAGGTTTAGGAAGATTATCTCCAAACCTTACAACACCACCATCATACTTTACTAACTTATAAAACTTGTGTTTTTTTCTCTAGTCATATGATGTGAACAACCATTGTCTATAATCCACTTAGTTTTCTTATCAACATGTGACACTAAAGCCTTTTCCTCATGTACTAGTTCATCTCTAATAGCAACAAATCCAATCTCCTCATAATATAAATCATCATCATCAGAAATACCTTCACTAGCATAATAACATTCCTTATCCTTCTTAGACTTGAAAAATTTAGGCTTGTACTTAGGAACTCTTGTAGGACATCTAGATGCAAAATGACCAACCTTATTGCATGAAAAACATTTCAAAGGTAATTTTCATTCAAACTTACGCTTACCTCTCTTTTCTCTTCTAGCGATCAGTGCAAAAAGTTCATCAATATTTCTTTCTTCAGCCATTATCTATTCCCATTCCTTGGCATATTTTTCAAGCTCTTCTTTTAGGCTCTCACTACTGGTGCTTGGAAGTGCGGACATTGTCTTCTGGTGTGCAAATTCCTTAAATGTAGATTCTACTTTAGGTACAGACTCTCTCATTTTTGTAGCTTCAAAAGTAGTTAGCTTTACAATCAACATCTCTCTGCTAAAGTTCATAGTCAAAGGTATAGTCTCTTGAATAGATAGAGCCTTAAAATTGTAAGGAGGAGTCAATGATCTAAGGATCTTCACAATGACTTCTTCATCATAAGTGCTTCCATAGTTTCTAATTCTGAACACAACTTCTGGAACACTTTGAACATAAGCCCTAATACTTTCATGATCATTCATTTGTAGCTTCTCCATCTTTTTTTTCTAGTTTTGTAACTTTGCTTACTTGGTATACTTGTCTACTTCATATAGTGCTTCTAATCTTTTCCAAATCTAGTGTGTCAAATCCAAGTCTTTAACTTCAATAAATTCTCCTTCAGAGAGTGCATTGATCAATGCTTCTCTTGTAACCATGTTGTGAGATAATTCCTTATTCTCATCATCAAAAGTCGATGGTAAGTCATTCTCAGTCTTTATAGTCACCTTATTCTTTGTCATCAACCAATAGTCAATGCCCAAACATAGAAAATGAGTTCGCATCTTGTTTTTCCAACTGTCAAAGTTTTCAGGATCAAATTTTGGACCATCCTTCCTATAGAATGCCATCACCAATATCACCTCAATTTGTTAATCTTTCTCTCTAAGGACCAGTAGCTCTGATACCAATTGTTAGGAATAACATTCCACAATACAATTGAGAGGGGGGGTGAATCAGTTGTATGATAGAATATTAAACTTTAAACTTTGAATAAAAGTAATATAAGATCCAATGAACATAATGAATACCAACACAATAACACAATATTTTGGTCTCAGGGAAACCTTGTTAAAGGTAAAAACCTTGGTGGGAATTAGCACCCACAAATAATGTACTGAGAGTATAGTATCCTTGTTAGAAGATTTAGCCCTATTAGGAGCTTATTGAAACATTATAGTACATAGTCCTTGTTAGAGGATAGACCCTATTAGGAGTTAAGAAAACAAAGGGGGGCTCACTACCCCAACTCACTGCCCAAAGAAGGTTAAATCCACCTTCAGAACTCACTATTTGCAACAAGTGTATATGAAGAAATACACAATCTTTTGAATTGTCTGACATCAACTATCTTTTCTTGATTAGTTCCAATGAAGTTCACTAGTAATCCTCTTCTCTACATCCAGCAGACACAATCTCACATCTTTTACAATCTTCTTTACATCACATACATTCTCATCATATCTTTTCCAAAGAAAAGATCTTACATATATACCCTATTACATTCTACATGATCAGGTTGACCAATTAGGCTTTCCTAATTACAAAAATATTTACATAAAATATTGCTAAGATACACATGGTATCTAAAACAAGTATACAATGATTCCATTACAAAAATTAAGGAACGACATCCTTAATTTACATTTTCCAAACAAAATGCCCACTACACCTCTAAAGTTGGCTCCCAAATAAGTCTTCTCTAGATCACATGACACAACTAACATCATCCAGCATTCCTCACCTTGTGTTGACCAAGGAACATCCTTTAGTACATTATCTTTCATCTCTTAAGCTCGCATACACATAATCCATATCTTCTGTAAGATATACTAGAAACATAGAGACTCACTCTGTCATCTTCCATTGCACTGTCCAGTAACCAGTCTTCACCAAAATATTTGTAACTCACCCTATACGCAACATTACATGATGCAATCTTGGATATAAGATCTCCACATATTCCTATACTCTCATATGTCTTTGCACATTCTGAAACATCTGTACAGTGTCCGTACACTATCATAATCAACATGTACTCTTCACGAGAAACATATTTTGGCATTAGTGACAAACCAAAAATGATAACAATATGAATGCCCATTCAATAATGTAGTGATTAAACATATAAAATGTATCAATCACCACCCCATGCATTAGAAACATACAACATTTAGATTACTCAATCAAAGTACATCAAGGAATTATTGAAGACATTTGGTATGGAGGACTCAAAATTGGTTGGTACACCTATGGTCACTGGATGCAAATTGAAAAAGGATGACAAGTCAACCGAGGTAAATCAAAAATTGTATAGATCAATGATCACTAAATTGATGTATGTTGTGCATAGTAGACCAAATATTTCACATTCAGTTAGAATTGTAGCAAGATTTTTTGCTAATCCTAAAGAATCACATATGACTGTTATGAAAAGAATTTTGAGATACTTGAAGAACATTGAAAACTATGGTTTATGGTACAAGAAGAAGGCAATTTTGAACTAAAATTTTACACATATGCAGATTGGACTGGAAGCATTGATGATAGAAAGAGCACTATTGGTTGAGCATTCTTGTTGGGGGAAAGAGTGGTTACTTGGATAAGTAAGAAACAAGGATACATTTCTCAGTCCACTATAGAAGTAGAATATGTTGTTGTTGTTGCTAATTGTTCAAACATTGCATGGATAAAAAAACTTTTGGAAGGTATGAATGAGGATATAACTAACCCAGTGATAATATATTATAATAACACTAGTGAAATAAAAATTTCTAAGAATCCAATGATGCATGCAAAAACAAAGCATATATCTATAAAGTATCACTACTTGAGGGAACAAATACAAGAAAAGAAAGTAAAATTGGAGTATGTGAAATCACAAGAGAAACTTGCTAATATATTTACTAAACCCTCACCTAAGGACACATTTGAGTACTTGAGAAGTAGAATAAGGGTCCATCCCCTATTTATCGGTCACTAAGGTGATTAGGATGTTGCATCAACCTATACTTTATCAGAATATCAAATGATGTTGATGCATAAAGTTCACACTTTGGGATTCCTAAGGTTATGAAAGCTACAAGATAGAATGAAATTGCATATTAGTACATGCAAGGTACTTGAATCTTAACTGAACACTAGAGATAATATTTTGGCTATAGAAGAGCTAATTACTTTCTTTTTGGCATTATTGTCAAAGGGAAAGGAGTTACATGAAACATTTATCTACAGGAAGAGATGATTGAAGCAAGGGAAAGAATAACAAAGAGATGTTAGTTAGAACAGAAGCTAACCAGAAGGGAAAGTCTTGATGTTGTGTAGTGATTAAATATATTAAATATACAAGCTAGGGAGAGCTTACCGAGTTACAACATTTGCATGCATAGTTTTAGAATAGATGTTTGGTATTCTATGGCATATTTCATATTGTGTTTTCATCAATGCCAAAGGGAGAGATTGATAGACTACAACTGATTGAATATCTTGAGGGAGAGTTGGACAACTGATTGTATATTTGAAAGACATTGATTGATGATTACTAAGCTACTAATGTGTATATGAGACATTAAATCAGTTAATGTATTTTCATTGATGTCAACTAGCTTTGACTATTCTTATCATGATGGTTACAAATATCTTAAGAAGGAAATAATGATGAAGGAATGAGATATCTACATAAAGATGAGATGGATGAGAAAGTTATGGATATGGTATTCATTGGGTAACTTATTGATGAGTCTATGGCATTATGTTATTGATTTTATTATATTACATGAATCTATTAGGGATTGAAGATCAAGAATGAATAAGTTTATGTGGTCAGTAAATGAAGAATTTAGTATACACCGAGAAAGTGTGGTGTATATCAAAAATAGTGTTAACCAAGCTAGTTATCACGGACGTATTATGGTATTGACCGAGTGAAAGAAATAAATGGAACTTATGATTGCCAACTAAAGATCATGAGTTGGACAATTTTTGATGATTCCGAGGTAAAAGATAATGTTTAGTATGATGATCAAATGACTAAAAAAATTTAGGGATGATCAAATGAAGGAGAATGAAATGTGTTATTGACGCAACTACTGAGGAAGGTTAAAGCAGAAAAATCAATAGTGAAGATTAAGAGGCAAAATCTATGGATGGAAATAAAATGGTTTATGATGTCGATATAAAGAGACAAAAGATTCATTATTGAGTCTATTGCAGGAGATTTCATGTGAAAAGATTAAAATCATGCAAATCTGATCAAACTGGTTGAAGACATAACCGAGCAATTTTATAGACAAAATTGAGTGAGAGATAAAAGAATTACCGATCATAACAAAGTTGGAGGAAACAAAGAGATTGAATTGATTATTGATCAGAGGTATTTTTTTCTTAGCATAGATTTGAAAATATGAAAATCAAGTTGTATTTGAATCAAATCATTATTGTATTAGTTTAACCATTGCTAGAGATAAACATCTTAACTGAGTGGGACTTAACAGTCTTTATATTTCAATATAAAATTCAATGAATGTTGATTATTTTTTTGTTGACCCCATAGTGAATGTTTGGTCAAGGGAGAATTGTTAGTGATAAATCCTCTAACTAGGTCACACCTCATAGTGTGTTTTGTAACCTTTAGCAAGGTTGTCTCTTAACCGATCTCACTTCAGAAGAGTGAATTACTTTGGGTTACCGGTCCCAGGTGGTTTTTCCCCTAACAGGGTTTCCACATTAAAAATCAAAGTGTTATATGTGTATGGATGTGTTGAATTGTTATTTTACTTTACACATTACTATAACTAGATTGATTGGTAAAAATAGTATTTAATTTACTAGTAATCAGTAAATTAAGAGAAAGGCACAGTTGATATATTACTGAGCTGATTGATTGATTTGAAAGTTTTTTTATATACATCTAGGAGTATTTGGGGCTATAGGATAACTGGACTTAACTGATTCACCCCCCCCCCCCCCTCTCATTTATCTAACAGCCTCTATTATCACTTCTTTTCTTTTCTATTTATACACATATTCATATATGATTTTTAGATTGAAAATTCAATGAATCATGTCTTAGCTAGTTTCACAGCTTGTGTGAAGCAGTATGAATACTTCGATAAATAAAGGCTTTAAATTTTTAGCAAAGATGTTAAATAATGTATCAAAATGTATTATATTGCTTTCTTTTCCTCATAAAATGTAATATCTATGTGAAAGATTGGATCAAAGTAAATGTTTTCTTATTAAGTCATAAAACACATGATCAAATTTTTAGAATGATTATCTCTTAGCATTGAACCTATAGGTAAAGAAATAGGTATAATTATGGTCATCAAATACAAGGATAAGTATGCCAGTGAAGTACTCTGAAAATCAATTTGTTTACTTTACTGTTGAAAGAAGATGATGGTGTGGCCACAAAAAATACTATCAAAGATCTTGTTGAAGCTTTTTGCCAACTCTGATTTGTCTAGTAATGATTTGATCTCTAATTCAAAGAGCTATGACATGTGGTAGTTAATAAGTTATGGGTATGGGTATTTTTTTGTACGCCTTCAATACGTTAAATTTCCCTAATCATTGAAAATAAGAAAAATCTAAATAAAGTTACAAGGAATTATTTTCAGAATAAAAGTGAATATATAAAAAAGAGAGGTGAAAATAATTTCAAGAATCAGTTATGTCCAAACTGAAAATCCACCAAGAGCATTACTTAAAAGGAAATTCTTTCAAAAGAAGGTTCGGTTCTTCTTTTTCCAAGAGAGAGTATCTATACTATAGGAGAAAGAATAAATTTTCTATTTTATAATTGTAATGGGGCAAGAGGCAGAATTTTTCTTTTTTGAAGAGTCCTATTGCATAGAAGTACTAAGTCTTTGAACTTTGTTTTAGGCATTAATATAATGGAGATGATATTCATGATCTTTGAATTTTTAATATTTTTCTTCATATTGTATTTTGACTTTGAGTCATTGTAGTTACTTAATAATGTCTATTTTGTTATGATATGTTGTAGTATGATTTCAAGAGAAAAATATGTTTTTTCAATTTAGTCATGTTAGAAGAGAGAAGTCTTTTGTTAATCTTTAGTCTGGATGTTATATGTGGGTGTTGATAAGTGGACTTTGTTTCAGTTATCTTCATTCACTTTATGTGAAATTAACTTGCTGCATCTATTAGCATGGTTATGGGTAGATGTTAGTGCCTTTATTGCTTTCTGGTGAAAAGAATATCAATATTTTATTCATTTCATATCTTTTAAGAGGGAGTTGTACCTCTAAAATTCAAAGGAAAGTTATCAATTCAATGATAACTTCTCCAACTGTTAGTGTTGTTTGTCTTTCTTTTCAAGCATCTTGAGTCATTTTGTGTATCTATGCTCGAAACACAAATATGTTCACTAATAGATTTTGGGCAACTCTGTTTGGGACATGGATTGAAAGGAAACACAGAATCCAGGATATGTTTTCAAATTATAAAATGTGCCAATTTTTCTAACTCTGGAAATCGCCATAACACCTCTCACCATTTAGCATACTACATCATAAAAGACTTCCTATATAACCAAATCTATTAGTTTACTCACAGATACAAATTTCATTTTCAACCAATGAGATGTAGCACACCATTAATCCTTCTCATTCTACCATCAAAAAACCTCATTCTAAATTTACCATGACAAAAAAATAAAATTAAATGAGAATTATCAGTGAAGTACACCTTACCTCCATCAAATACATCACATTCAAAACACCAATATTTATTAGAGGTCATATGAAAAGATGTACTTGATTAAATTAACCATTCATACCTACAACCATGAGTGACTAAAATTTTAGTGAATGCATCACCATATTCCTTCTCAAATATAGAATCAAAATCAAATTTCTTCTTTTTCTCCTTTTTTTTCTTTCTTATAGTCCATATAGATTTGTTTCCAGGCTTAAACTTTGGACTTTCCTCAAGATTTAGATCTCCCCTTGGATTTGTATTTATTAAACTTATCATTATTCTTTCCTTTTCTCTTAGATCTTCCATGAAAAATAGGGCCTCCTTGGTGCTGATGGATACATTCCTCCTCATCTCTTTAAAAACCAAAGAACCCGCCACATCTCCAATCTTCAATAAAACAAAAGTATCATTGATGGCCATAACAATAGAGTCCCACAAATCAGGTAAAGAATAAAGAAATACCTAACATTTATCTTCCTCATCCATCTTGACACCAACTAATTCCATTGATCCACCAACATATTGAATGCTTCTAGGTGGTGTGTATATTTTCCACCCTCATCCATTCTTAAGGAATATAGTTTCTTCTTCAAGAAAATATTATTTGCTAAATATTTGTCTTGAAACATCTCACCAATATTTTTCCATAGCTTCTTTACAGAGGACTCTTCATGGAGATTGATTAAAATAGAGTCTCCAACACAAAATCTAATGAGATCCTTGACTTTACAGTTAATAACATCATATTTAATATCTTGAGCTAGATCATTAGATCTCATTTCATTCTCATTAACCGCATTCAACATATTGAAATCTATTAACAAATCAACCAGCATCAATTTCCACATTTTAAAAATATTTCTAAAAAAAATTCTCCACCTCTATTCTCCCTTATGAAGTTGCCATCTGAATTTTTTTGCATAAAGATCAAAAAGTCTCTTCTACACAAGTTCCCACTCAAATTTTGATTAGTTTAAAAAACCAAACAACCCACAACTGAAACCAAAGGTGATCGGGCTTTGATACCACTTGTAAGGAAATTATGATAATGGATCACATTTGTAGACTAACCTTGAGAGAAGGGTTGTGTAAAAATTTCTTACAAATGTTAAGTTATAGAAACTTGACAAAAACAACATGCATACCACACACAGTGATTTACATGGGAAAAACCCTTTTGGGAGAAAAACCCCACACTCCAAAACTCACCCAATATATTATTCAAAAATTAATAATAGATTACAATATATTTATAGAGAAAGGCTCTCATAGGAGTATCACCAACTAGAGATCTAGAGGTAACTGAATACCAATAATACTCTTACACGCATACCCTCCATTTGATACACCTAATATATAGGAGATACAATACATGAAACCGTTAAATAATATTAAAAAGGCATGGGCCAAAAATCACTTATAAGGAAACACCCATATTATCTCCAATTAGAGATACCCTATGATGTGTCAATGCTCAAAACAACACAAACTCCCTTTCATAGCTCATTTATGTGTTCAACACATTATTACATTTCCTATTTCAGGAGACCCAACTTATGGAGGCCATAACTTTTGAAGCAAATCTCCTATTGATGAACCATTTAAAGTACTAGAAATATCATGTCATTCTCTATCAATATATAACATGATGCATGAGTTGAATACACTTTTGGGCAATTTCAAAGGATTTAAAGCCTTCAAAATTGAATTCATAAAATTCCTATGGTGACTTAAAAATGGAAACTTAAGTAGCTTCAAATCTAGACATGATCTTGCAACAAAAATTTATTGGCATGCTTATCTAGCCCATATAAACCTTTAGAGAAATTTTAGGGAAATTTCTTGCTCAAATGTAAAATTACTATAAATAGTAACCGCATGTAAATGCAAGGTTGAGACATTTTCTTGGTAGACCACATTAGTGAGAAATACCTTAAGGATTTGAAAATAAAAAACTTTAGTAGAGGTGCTAATAGATTTTTCCCTCAAATTTTTATTTTGTGAAGATTAAATAGATGGAGAAAAAATCATGTTAAATTTTAGTTGGGATTTACTAAATTTTAGAGATTTTAGATTTTTTCACAATGATTTTTTCATCATATGTATGCAACATCACTAATAAGATAGGATAATTATTTTTATTGTGTTCTTATATAAGAATACATGGATTGTATTCCTTAGGATTGAATCTAAGGTCTTCTCAAATTTCCAAGAGTTAAAAGCTCTTTTTAATAATTAGACAGGCAAGATATCAACATTTTGACAATAGATAATGATAGAGATAGAACATTTTGATAGCTTATAAAGGATCATGGTATTACAAGGTATAATAAAACTCCACAGACCCTCAATATAATGGATTTTGATAATAGAATGAATAGTAAGTTGATAGGGAAGTATAGGCATATTCTTAGTGGAGTTGGTTTAGAGAAGTTGAGAGCATGAATCGCTATATAATTATTAAGAGTCCCTAATTAACTATTTTAGGGAAACATTCTAGTGAGGCTTGGTCAAGAAATGATTCTTCATTATATCATTTAATGGCTTTTTGGTTGTGAGGCTCATATATAGATGCGCTTAAGGTGAATTTATCCAAGTTGTATTTAAAAGTAGAGTATTTTATCTTCAATAGGTATATTGGTGTAAAATGATACAAACTTTAGAACCTTGATATTGAAAGGATAGTGTATAATCAAAATGTGGTCTTTAGAAATCTCGCATATTCTCTAAGCCTTTGTAATCTAAAGATGAGGAGAAATTATTGGTGTATATTAAGTCATATTTTGATGATCTTGTACTTGAGGTTGAACTATAGATTCAATAAGGACTTGATGAGGAGGATAGTTTATAGGGTGATATTTTGAAGATTTTGATACTCCTAAAGAGTTATAGGACTCAGTCGGTGAAGCAAACATAGAAGTCAGTGAAGGAAAATAAGAGACAATTTTAGTAAAGGGCAAAGACAATCATATTGGTAAAGGCATCGAGAAGTGCATGGTAGTTACCAAGCTGAGAGAACATGTTACCGAGCTAGAACAAAATATGTTACCGAGTAACACAAGCTAACATAACAGATCATGGCAAATACATTGAACCTAGACATTGAGAAAAAAAATGTTTTACTGATTTCAAGGAGATCGTTTGGTAAAACATTAGGAATGTAAAAATATGATTGCACATGATTACAAGGTGGATCCACCAATGGAAATTGAAAGGAATATATAAATTGGAAATGAAACCAAAACTACCACCACATTAAGGAGAAGAATCTAGAAAGTTTCTACCGCTTCTAAGTCAAGTATATAAAGAATAGATTGTGAAGATCATAGAATGATGTAGAGATAGAGAAGGATGCAAAGCTGATGTGACAATGATGAAATGTTGAAGTGAAGCTACCAAGTATAGAGTAGTTAGAGAAAAATTGAGAAGGTGAATCAGATTTGAGATTATCGAGTACTAAAGCTGAATTATGATTGAAAAGAACTAAAGTACAGAATGAGGTAAAGATGTTATTGATCACAATGAGTCTAAACAACATTTGTTGTTGCATTATTACAGACAAATTTAGTACTGATTTATATTGTATTCAAAATCATAAAATCTCACTATTGGGTAGGCCCTAATAGGTCTTATTTTGTAAATCCTATAATAGGGTACATATCTTAATTAGAGATTGTAAAATCCTTTAGGAAGGTAGATTGTATAAGTCTTTTTGTACTCCTAACAAGGTAAGCCATCAAAAGTAGCTAAACATTTTAGCTCTAACCGAGCACCCTTTTTACTACACTAGTGAAGGATTGTGGGTATCATCCCCACTACAGTTTTTCCCTTTAACCAAGGGTTTCTATCAGACCCAAAATCATTGAGTTATGAATTATGTTTTCATGTTTTGATTTCTATGTTTATGGTTTTTCATGCAAAGTTTACAATTTGGTAAATTATTAGATTATGTGATACAAATACAAATCAAGTTAAGAAAATGTTGATAAAAAAATTTGAAGTACGGATTCACCCCTCCCTTCTCAACACTTAACTTTACATTATTAATCTAATGATTTGTATCATAACTTGGACTCTTTAGATAAGGGTTTGACCACATGAGAGTAAAAATATGATAATAATAGAAAGTTACAAGAAAGATAAGCGGATTAATAATCTTGAGTTTGAATTGGAAAATGAAAATGAGCTGATTGATGATCTGAAAAGAAAATTGGAAAAGTCATTGAGGGTGAGAAAGCATTTATCTGATAAGTTGAAATCTACACAAGAACATGTTGAGATACTTGAGACATCATCTAAAGGAAGTATGAATAATGAATCTAAAGAAGCCATTGTAGATCTAATAGAAAAGAATAAAGCACTTGTCGAGTAGCTAAACTTGATAAAAAAAGATCAAGAGGCACAAGGTATTAGAATGGGTGAAATACTTGAATCAAAGAGATCAGTTGAAGATGCAAAAAGAATGAAAGAAGAAGACAAGAGGAAAGTTGAAGAAAGACTAACTGAAAAGGAGGATGAGATCATGAGAATGACACAAACATGTTATGTTGTAGCTGACCAACAGGTGAATGCAAATCAGAGATAGCCAGGAAGGAATCTGAGACTCAAGCATTAAGGTCTGAGGTTGAAATATTGACAAGGGAACTAAAATTAGAAAAGCAAGAAAATGAAGTACAGAAAAGGAATAAAGAAACATTAAGGATGTTGGATGAACAACTTAGAGTTCAGAGACAACAAAGAGATACAATTGGACTTGGGTTCACTGAAAAAAACACTACTAAGAAGGGAGAGTCCTCAAACCAATCTTCCAACCAAGACACTGCTACCCCACTGAAGACAAAGAAGCCAAATTGCTATTATTGTGGGAAAACTAGTCATATAGCTAATGTTTGCAGGAGAAAAAGAGGTAAACCACCAAGAATTCCTAAATTTAATGGTTATTGTTATAATTGCAATAAATATGGACATCGAGCATTTAAGTGTAGATCAAGGATCGCTAACATAAAAGGAAGCCAAAATTCAATGTTACTACAATACTTGTAATAGATGTGGTCATAATTTTGAAGATTGCACGTCACAAAGAAAGAATGTTAAATGGGTACCTAATCGATGGAATACAACAAACAACCAAGAAGGCTCAACAATACCATGGGACTAAAACACAAGAATTTTATGTACAACATGTGGGAGATATGGACACATTCCAAAAAATTGCATATTGATGCATGGTAGAACCAATAGAAGATCATGGAGAACTCCTAGAATGGTACGTTTCCACTGTCATAAGGTAGGTCACCTGGCCAAAGATTGCAGCTGTAATACCCCAAAAATGGGCTATAAGTTCATTAACCTCCTACATCGACAAATCGAACAAAATCGACATCGAAGTCCTAACCTAAGGCACATCTAAACATCATCGAATCTAATTGATTATCTTAAATTCTGCATCGGGGAATATTCTTAGTAATATTCCTAATCATCATAATTATCTTTAATTTTATAATTATTTGGCAATAAATCACATTTATCCTAAAGCTTGATTAATTGAATATTTTTATATTTAATTAATTAGATTTAATATATTTGCCACTTAATTGTGTAATTAAATTTGATTCTATCTATTATTAATTATATTATTTAATTTTGACAATAAATCTAATATCATATGAATAATTGATTAAATTCTTATTTAATTAATTAAAGCAAGTTGTCATTATTTAATAATATAGTTTTTAATAAAAGTTTGATTAAATAATTGATTAACCCATAAATCAATTGTTTTATTTTTAAAAGCAGTTAAGTTGGAAATAAATCACTTTATTATTAAATTAATTCATAAATAAAACATGCACAATCATAAAAGCAGACAACTATCAATTATCAATTAAAGCTAAACTCTATTTTGAGTTAAAACTTAGCTTTTGCATGTTTTTGTGAGTTAATTATCTTTTATTTAAAAATAACTCAAAAATCAAGTTGAGTTATTTGAGTGATTTATGGCTTTTTCCCATGCACCTCCAAAGCCCTGGATTTCTATAAATTAAGGCTTCAGCTCTTCACAAATCATCTCATATTTTTGCACAATCACGCTGGAGAATTGGAATTGAAGAATCAAAGCTCTTGCGAATCGACATCTTTGTGAGATCAATCTTATTTTTTTTTGCATTCATATTACATATCATTGTTAGATTCATAGCATATCAATTTCATCTAGCATAGATTCATATCGGTTTTTATCATTCTTATTGCATAGAAAATATCAAAAATATAGATTAATTGCATTCAATTTCATATCCATCTTTTGCATTCAAATCCTTCATTTAGGTGTCGTTTAGGTCACTGATCTCGATAATAATCTGAGAACATTAATCTCGCACCTACTAGAAGGCAGTAAATTGCTTGGTTAGATTAGATTTCAATTTTGCACGATTTTGATTTTTGCTAACCTCTAATGTTTTACTGAGTGTTGTGTCTACAGATCAGGTACAATTTTCACACACACAGCAGGTACCAAGATATAGCTTCAACTGAGGAAAAGACAAATGACACAGCACAAGTGAATGTTGAAGAAGTAAGAAACCAGATGAATAAAATATGGAGAAGGAAGTCTCTAGATGATGGAACATCATTTGGATCAGTAGTTGGCACCTCATCCTCTGGATTGGGTGAACCTATCTTCATATAATCGGTTAAAGGTATGAATAGGATTATGAGTCAAAATTCAATCATAAATCATTTCCTAACATCTGTGCAAAGATCCATTTAAGCATATTTAGATGCATTTGGACATATATTGTGAAATTGATATTTCATGTTTGATCAGTGAAAGATAATAAATTATTTTGTTTCTTTCAGTAAAATAAAGTATAGTGTGATGAGCACTAAAAAGGGATTCGGTCGCAGCATTAATTGCTACCAAACTAGCCATTGAAAACCCTAATCTATAAAAAAGTATAAATAGACCCTTTTTTATAGTCATTTTCACCTAACATTTTCAAAGATAATTTGAACACATTGCAGAGTCAAATCATCTGAGAGAATTTGAACAATTGATAAGATAATTTAAAGAATATTTAAGGACAATTGAGAGTATTTGAATTATTTCTGGTGTGTGCCCAGGTTGTGAAAGCATGACCGAGTTGTTTTACACAAAACCCTACTTCAATCAAGTGATAATACATCTAATTTAATGGAACCTAAGGTACACAATCTTTTTGTTGTTGAGAAGGTTGATCCTATCAACCCTAAATACAAGCTTCCTCCCACAAAATCCATCGAACGAGACAAAATAGGATCACTTTCATATGTTCTAGCTAGAGTTATCTTAATCAAAGACATCTGTTCTTTTATTCACTATAAAATCAAGGAGATTTTTTAAGTAGATATTGATACATATTTCTAGAATTTGTGTGAGAATGGGAAATTGAAGATGAACACATCCACCTAGAGGCTAAGGGTTTAATGCATGCCCTACATATTCTAATTTTTTTCAAGACCAAGTGGATAAAAACTATATTAATCTGAGTCCACAATTATGTTCTACACATCATGACAGGATACTCGATCGGTGATAGTTCGAAGGAAAAAAAAGAAGACTGACAAGAGCAAGCTATGTGAAGTGACAAAAGCCAAATGGGATGGAAGAGGTCTTAAGTTATCTAATGTGGAAGACCCTGGACTCAAATTCACATGTAATGTCATATCTTACCGAATCTTCCAATCTTCCTGAGTGGAAAGTGTACCATGTGGAGCAGTGGATATAGCATACAAAATTATCAAGAAGGACATGAAGATTAATCTGTGTGAAATATTGTTGAAGCACTTTGATGAAAACATGAACAAAATTTCAAAATCCAAGACCAACACACTTAAGTTCAGTTCTTTGTTGGTATGTATATTTTTCTATTTCCAAAAATTATTTCCATCTATCGGTAATGTGATATAGAATGTGGAGAAACTAGTTATCTATCAGATTAATAAGTATATCAAGAGTTTAGGAGATAATTTTGATATTGTCATGAATGATTATTTTACCAAATTTCAAACAAGGATGCATAAGAAAATCAGAATTCCACCTCATCTAGTGGAAGAACATTGAGATGCCATATGTTTTGAGGTTGATACCTACACATGTATTATCAAAGCTATTAAACCAAGGACTATTTGGATACAACCGATGGGCTATGAGATTGATATTGATACAACATCACAAAAAATTGAATCCCTACTAGCTAAGCCTATGGATAGGAGAGATAAATTCTATGGGACTTATGAGGAAGTCAAGGAGAAAATAAAACTAGGTATTGTTTTACCTAAGACTCAAAGAAAAACAAACAAAATGATTACTGATCTATCTGAAAATCTTGGAGTTAGAATTGAATAAGATGAAGAAGGACCTTCTAAAGATAAAGGCAAGAAATCACAAGTGGAAATGCAATCATCAAGCCCCAAAGGAAAAAGACCACTGACAAGGTCTACAACTACACTGAGGGAGTAGAGGAAACCTAAGCCTCAGAAACTGAAACCAAAAACGTATGTAAGAGAAAATAAAACTTCCACCAAACCGAGAAGAAAACTAAAATCACAAGAGGATAGTGAAACTGAATGTGAAGATCTTAGTCAATTTAAAGTTGTGAAGAACCAACCCCCAACACCAAAAATTTTAGATGCATTTATTGAGAACCTTAAGAACTATGGAGGTTTTGGAGGAATGCAACATGCTAAGTATGATAAGAAAAGTGTTGAAAAAAATGTAAGGATAGAGGATGTAGTTGTTTTCACATTGCATAAATTCAGGACAATACCTATTGAAGTTTCCAATTGACTACCTGATAGTCTCTATAAGAAGATTGATGCTAGATGGAAGTATGCATTGACATATGAGAAAAAAATGAGGGAAAGATCTCTAGTACTAGCATTACCCGAGTTGTCATTACCCAATATCAAGGAAGCACTGAAAAAGAACTTTGGCAGATTTCCTATCAAAGGAAGATCATTAAGGATCATGGTCGGAGAGCTGAAAGAAGTACAAAAAGAAACTAATGAAATATGGAGAAAAATCTACTTTCCAAACCAGGTAACCGAGACTGGGGAACATCAAGGTAAGTTAGATCCTATTGATTTAACACAAGACAAAGATGAGGTGATCATTGAGGATATCACAGATAAATATCTAGTAGAAGAAATATGACATGATGAAGATGTCATGGATACTGAAGATAAGGACACCGAATATATGGAAACTAATGATACAACTACAAAAAATTTGATGGATGAAAATCCAATTCTACAACAAGTAAATGATTATTCTAGTATTCATGAAGTTATTTCTAAAGTTGTTATAGATATACCTATAGATACTAAGGATAAGACTATTGAACAACATAAGGAGAAAGAACAGAAAATAACCAAGGAACCTAAGGAACCCAAGCCAAACAAAGAAAAGAATACCAAGTAGGTTACCTCCACCGAGACTACAAGACATCATCAACAAGAGCAAGAAAAGGAGAAGAAAAAGGAACAAAAAGAAGAGAAGAAAGAGGAAAAGAAAGAAAAAAGAGAAGAGGAGAAACAAGAAAAAGAGAAGGAAGAGAAGAAAGAAGAAAAGCAAGAAGAGATAACAAAAGACACTATAAATGCTTCTACATCTAATGCAAAGAAGAGATATCCACACAGTTTTGATAAGATACATCCACCTGACCAAAGCAAGTATTTCTTTTTGGAATATTTGTCAACAAAAGGGGATATGTGTGTGTGTGTGTGTGTGTGTGTGTGTGTGTGTATAAGTATTGTACAATATAAGGAAGATATATAAAGGAATTATTATCATAGGGGGAGATATGGAGTTATGGAATTTATAGTTTATACATGGTTACAATTTTGAATAAGGACATAAATTTTGATGATTTTGAATTTTTTAACAAAGAGGCCAAACTAATGCCAAAGGGGGAGATTGATACTCCTAAAGAGTTATTTTGTTGTCATTAGTTTTTTCAAAGTCATATTGGATAGTAAAAGTCATTCATTGAAAGGAGTCATAGAACTCAGTCGGTGAAGCAAGAAGAGAAGTCGGTGAAGGATAGTTAGAGACAATTTTAGTAAAGGGAAAATATAGTCATATTGGTAAAGGCACCAAGAAGAGAAAGATAGACACCAAGTAGTGCATGGTAGTTACCGAGCTGAGAGCACATGTTACTGAGCTAGAACAAAATGTGTTACCGACTAACTATTGCCCAAAATTTCATATCTATTCAATTTTGGTCATAGGTTGAATTTAATCCCTGGTTTGCATTTTAACCCTGCCGAGCACCTCAAAAATTTTCATGGTCTTCTCCCTTTTCTTCTGGCCTCTGCAACTATCCAACTCTCTGGTCTGCAGGTTTTAATTCAAAAATATGACTGTTGGTGCCTTAAACACTAGACTCTTTAGCCTGTTATATTTCACCATTACCTTTTTTATCACTTAAGGGTTTCTTTTTCCATGTGCTCTTTATTTTCTAACTGGTCGCGAGATCCCCTATTCCCCACAATTAAGTCCTTAACACCTAGCGACCTGGCGGGCAGTTATAATTTGTTTGGCGGTCTCACTTTCCTGGTAGTTAAGATCCAAGTAGGATCTATGGTTGTCGCTATATCACTGAGGAGATGTGCTCGAAGGTTAACATCATGATGTAACGAGGTTCATTGATCTTCATTATAACGCAGTGCTTCTATGTCAGTGGGTCCACTACCACGTAGTCTGAGGTGTACACTTTTGATTAGTCGAAGGCTAGTGATGTGGTGCCATGTCAGAGCAGGCCTAGTGTGCTATCTTAACTTTGGATCTAACGGTTGTCTTATGATCACATGGAATATTCTTGGCCCATGTGATCATATGCCAGCCATTGATTCTACTTTATCGCCAGGGCTCTGTCAGGTGGGTCCTCTCATTCTGACATGCTCACATTTCATTGGCCGGCTAGATTGTGATGTGGAAGTCTATCAGTGGGCCCGTGGTCTTTGGCTTTTGAGGCAGGTTAAGATCCGAGCAGGATCTATAGTTGTCATTATACCATTGAGGAAAAGTGCTTGAGAGTTAAGGCTGCGGTATAACGACAACCGTCCGATGAAGGGTTAAGAATGTCATGGGTCCAATGTGCTAGCTGGCACTGACATGCTTGATTCTTATTGGTTGCTGGATAGAATAGTTGGCATTTGTCAGTGGGGCCTGTCTTTCCTGATGGTTAAGTTGTGGTATGATCTTGCGGTTGTTGTTATATCGCTCGGATAAGATGCATGATGTTTAGTATCACGGTATAGCGACAACCGTTTGATGAAGATCTCAGTGGGTCATGGGTCTGATGTGCTATGTTTTGCTGAGGTGTTCATTTTTTATTGGCTTCCGACCAGGTGATGTGGCATTTGACTTTTCAGAAGGGGCTTGCAACTGTTACAAAGATAATCTGGGTTGTTCATCTGTTGGGAAAGATTGATATCGACAGCCACATTTTAAATTGGAACAACTAGCCGTTGTTTTCAAAATTTAAATATTTTTCTTGCTAGTTTCTTGTTGTTCGTCGAATACGGCTGCGGGTGGCTTAGAATTTATGTCTTCGGGACAGTTGCATTTGGGAGGATGATGAAGAATATCTGATGGCTACCACTTGCTGATTTCTCAGGGTACCATGTTGGTGTTCTTGTGCCGAAGAGGCATTAAAGGTTGGTGCCACCTGTGGCCTTCTGTACTTCAAAATACAAATATCTATAAGGATAAGATTTGAGCATTCATGATAGACTCAATTCAGCAGAGATAGGGTCATGGTTTTGGCATGAGGTTTTCAACTTGCAGAGGTGGACACACAAGATATCTGATCGGTTGGGATATTTTCATGGACATTTATGATCAAAATTGACAGGGTTAGGGTTTGATTATTATATGACAATTCATGTAAACCCCAATTAGGTTTTGGCTCCTGCCTGTCTGCTAAAGGAGATGTATATATTATTTTTTGGAGCTTTTAGAGCTCAGAGTTGGCAATTGTAAAAGAGAATTTTCTCTCTGAGGAGTTATTTGTGGCATTCTTTTTGCCCTCTGACTTTCTGCAATTTGTAACTTTCATTGGAACTTTAGATATTGCAAAGGTATTTTGTGACATTCTTTCTGTCCCTATCCCTTCTGGTCTAAAATTTCTCTTATTGATTTCAGTATAAGCATGTTTTCAGTAACATCTTAGGGTTCCTGATCCCTCTTTATTTCTGTAATTCATGTGTATTCCTGTGGATGATTTGATTTGAATGATCTTGTGGGTATACTTCAACCCCCTGACAATCTGTCTATTTCCTATACCTAGTTGCAGAGGTGAATGTTTGTTTGCAGGTTATAGATTGTGTCTAAATTCTTAGGAATGCTATTGCTTGTGAAATTCTCCCTTTCCCTGAATAGCCTCTTTCTATTGCAGACCCTTCTATGAAATATTGATGCAAGCCTATTTAGTGAGTTGTGATCTCCTAGACCTGAGTTTGTGCACTAATTTCATTTTTTATACTGTAATTCATACCATATTTTTGGTGTATCACCTAGTAGGTAGTTTGCTTTTAGTTATTTTCCCTTTCATGCATTCCTCCTATCCCTTTTCCTTCAAAGAATTTACTTTCCTATCAAAGAAGCAAATTAATGTGATTATCCAAGAGGAACCAACCTAGAACCTAGAGCTCTCATCTCAGTTAGCATAGGTCCCACAACCTGGAGATGATTCCCATGTTATACTAAGTTATCAAGACCAAGAGAACTTGAAACAAGGGTGCAAACTTAGTGTATAACAGTAACACAGGCCGACATAATAGATCATAGAAAATACATTGAACCTGGACACCAAGACAAAAATTATTTTACTGATTTCAAGGAGATCATTTGGTTAAACATTGGAAATGTAAAAATATGATTGCACATGATTACAAGGTAGATCCACCAATGGAAATTGAAAGGAATATATACATTGGAAATGAAACCGAAGCTACCTAAGTCAAGTATATAAAGAATAGATTGTGAAGATCATAGAATGTTGTAGAGTCAGAGAAGGATGTGAAGCTGATGTGATGGTGATGAAATGCTAAAGTGAAGCTATCGAGTACAGAGAAGTTAGAGCAGAACTGAGAAGTTGGATCATATTTGAGGTTACCGAGTACTGAAGCTAAATTGTGATTGAAAAGAACTAAAGTACAGAATGAGGTAAAGATGTTATTGAGCACAGTGAGTATGAACAACATTTTTTGATGCATTATTACAGACAATCTTAGTACTAATTTATATTTTATTTAAAATTGTAAAATCCCACTATTGGGTAGGCCGTAATAGGTCTTTTTTTGTAAATCCTTTAACAGGGTACATCTCTTAGATTAGAGATTGTAAAACCCTTTAGTAAGGTAGACTGTATAAGTCTTTTTGTACTCCTAACTGGGTAAGCTATCAGAAGTAGCTAAATATTATAGCTCTAACCGAGTACCCTTTTTACTGTAGTAGTGAAGGAATGTGGGTACCATCCCCACCGTAGTTTTTTCCTCTAACCAAGGGTTTTTGCGAGACCAAAGTTCATTGAGTTATGAGTTATGATTTCATGTTTTGATTTCTATGTTTTATAGTGTTTCATGCAAAGTTTACAATTTGGTAAATGATCATATTATGTGATAAAAATACAAATAAAGTTAAGAAAAGGCTGATAAATTTTTTTGAAGTATTGGTTCACCCCTCCCCTCTTAGCACTTAACTTTCCATTATTAATCAAACAGATTTAAAGGAATGAGAACAATCTCATACCCACCTCGTGAGGAGGTCCTTTAGAATAGAAAGAAAGTATAAAGGCATAGTACACCTAATTTCCAATGCATATTTTTTATAATAAATGATGATGATCCTAGTTCTAATGAGATAAAATTTGTAGATAGGGAGTCTTGGAAAATGCCATGGTTACACTAGAGAATATAAATGCATGGAACTTGGAGAATTTTCCTAAATATATCAAACATGTTAGGTGCAAATGAGTAAACGTTCATTTCAAATGGTAGGATAAATGAGTATAAGGAAAGATTAATACTAAAGTTATTATTGGGTAGAGGGACATGATTTTGGTGAGATCATTTCTCCTATGTTCAAGCTTAAAATAGGAAATTCTGATATCTATTACTATTGAATTTGAGCTTGAGGTTGAGTGGATACATGTTGACATAAAAAATTTATATGGGAATTTGGAGGAGGATACCTAAATATCATAGTTAGAGTGCTTTTTCTAGTGAAAGGTACGGAATATATATTTTATAGGTTGAAGAAATATTTCTATGGTTTGAAATAGTCCCCCTAGATGTAGTATCAATATTTTGATTCTTTTATTTTTAATTTGTAGTTTTATAGAGCTAAATTACAACACTTTGTTTATTATAAGAGCATAGGTGATCAATTTATATTATTTTCTTTATGTTGATGACATATTGTTGATTAGTAATAGTAAGGAATTAGTTGGGGTTTGAAACTATAAACTTCCATTATAGTTTAATGTGAGAGATTTTGGGAAGAAAATTTTATCTTCGGGATAGAGATAAGGAGGGATAAAGTGAATAAATTCAACAGGATTAGTATGAAAAAGTATGTTAACTCTATTTTATAGAGTTTTATAATGTAGAATTATAAATAATGGTCTCTTATTCCTATGGAAACAAACATTTTAATTAGGAAATTTACATTGACATTAGATGAGATAGAGTGCATGAGTCACATCCCTTGTGTAAGTGTACTTGGTAGTCTTATGCATGTTATGATCTACACTAAACCAAACATCGCCCACACAGTGGGAGCCCTAAGTAGGTATATGTCCAATCTACGAAATGAGAAATATATTATAATGAAAATAGTCTTGCAATATCTTTGAAGCATGTCTTGGCGTTTAATTTTCTAATGGAAAGGCCTAGAATTAAGAAAGATGGTAGATATATAGGGATTAATTGATTCTGATTGGGTGTATAGGAGATGTGGAGAGAAAGAGAGCTACTAATGAGCATGTTACCACCCTATTTTATGTTAGAATAATTTGTTGAACAAAATATATTTGTTGGTTTATCTTTTGATGAAAAGGGTAGATAGAATGGTGCTTACTTATGTAAGGAAGTAGTATAGCTTTATTTATTGTATTTAGGTTTTGGATTGAGTTGGGATATATAGTTATATTTAATTGTCATACTCAAATTTTCATTAGCTTGGAAAATAATCCTAGATTTCATTTACATGGATGAAGGATATGGATGTGCAATATCACCTTTCTCATTACATGGTGGAGGACAAGAGTAATATTCTTGGGAATGTGGATAATTTTATGAATCTTTTCAAAATATTGATAAATTTTTTGTTCAACATACAAAATTTTAAGTGTTGTAGGATGGCTATGGGGATAAACCCCTAGCATTAGTTTACTTTATTATAACCCCTTACAATTCTTGCAATGCATACAATATGTGACATTGATTATTACAATTGCAAATTGCAAGTTCTAGGTCTAGATGAATTATTCAAAATTTATAATAAATTATAAAGTATTATACCCGCATAGAAAAGGGTACCCCACTTGGGTGGACTTTTAAGATGCTATCATTGATAATATTTTCCATGTGTCATTGGTCTTATATTCTAGTTGTAGGAAGTCATTGAATAGGACGTTACAAGGTGGATTTTGACTAGATATTTATAGTCATCTAAGAGCTACAATAGATATTACTGCATCCACATTGATTTCTTATTAGTTACATGTGAGCCCTTGGTCGTAAAATTTAACTAGTAAAAGAGGGAGTTACTTTTGGTTTGGAGGACTTAATCTTGGAGGATTATACATGGATTAAACCTAGACTATTTGGTCCAAGTATTGACTCGCGTTTATGGGCCTATAGGTTTGGAAAACCATTTTTAGCTTCCTAGGTCTCCTTGGCCTATATGTTAAGGGCTTAAGATGGATATCATATTTTTACTTTTATACAAAGTTATGTTACCATGTTTATCAAGGTTTAGAGTATAGATCTCCTATAAAGCATGAAGACTATGTTATGTATTGTAACACCTCTTTTTGAATAATTTATTGGTATGTTCTTTTAGAAGGCGTGAATTTTCCTTTACAAGGTTTTCCTAGGGTTTATTATTCTATCACATATGATGTTCTTTTTATTTCTCCTCACATTCATCTAGCATTTATTTATATGGTGTTGAGTTTAACTAAAATTAATATTGATCTAATTAACTAGCATTTCACTCCTTATTCTGTTAGCTAAGAATATGCAAGTATTTTTCTTCTAAATCGTGTAATAAGAATATACAAACATATATAAGATGTGAGTTCATGAAAGTACATATAATAAGGAACAAGACATAGTGTCCCACAATGTTGTCTCCAATGAGGAAAAAGCCAAGGTAATGATAACCATGAATACTATATGAGGATCATATAAGTACAAAGATGTTAGCATGACAAATACCATAACATGTGATCATAAACATGATAAGGAGGGTAATATATAAACATGTGAACATAAGACAAAAATGAATTAACATCTTTATGAAAATAAGCAAACCTAACTTTCAAAGATATCCAATACATCTTTAATTCACCTAAATTAACTAGAAATTTTAACCATGAAAGGGTCATATATTTTAATTTTAAAAGAGATAATTTATTATAAAGTACATTGTACTCCACATAGCTTTATAATTATTTAATTAAATATGTGAAAAGCTAAAATTCAAGTTGTATGAAAAGTAGTTGTCAAATTAATTTCACTTGTCTAAAGTTGTTGTCGATGGGGTTCTTTTGTCTATAAGAATTTGAGAGTTGCAACAACTAAAATCATATCATGTACTTCTTTAACAAAAAATGCATACTCTTAATATAAATAGAATTAATAAAAGAAAATAATTAAATATTTTCCCTAATATATAAAAGAGTATTTTCATAAAAATAACTAAATATAGCTTTTAAAATTATGATATATGTCTTCTTTAATATAGTATCAGTTATAAATTATGATCTTGTAAGAAGCATGATCTTAACTTTTATAAGAAATCGATACACAACAAGGTCATACTCCACTTATATGTGTATACAATATGAATAAGACTTAAATTCAATGATCATCCATATCAAATAAGTTACATTTATTTATTGAAATATGAGAGCAACAACTACTTAAATGACATATACTTGATGATTCATAGAAACAAAATTTCTCCTAAAAATAACATCCATTTGCTATTTTTATTTTTTTAAAGAAATTGATACATAACAAGATTGTACTCCACTTATAGGTGTATAAATTATGAGTATGAGTGAAATCCAATGAACACCTATATCAAATAAGTTACATTTATTAATCAAAATATGAGAGTGACAACCACTCAAATGCCACTTGGTTGATGATTCATAGAAACTAAATTTCTCAAAATTCATATCTATTTGATGCTTTTTCTAAAAGAGGGGTAAATATTTGTGACCTAGAACTATGAACTTGTGAGATCACAAATGAGGGACTTTATCTCCAATTAGAATATTCAACAATAGCACCCCAATAGGTTTTGAACCTTGATGCCAAGAACAATAACACCACAACTCAACCATCACATTATGTCGTTATCAGCATCTGCTTGATTTTTAAAACAAGTTCTTGCTCCAAGTAGTTTTTGCATGTCACGAAAGTGTATCAAAACTTCCAAATGTTGAATCCTCTTTTCATGTATCTATGCATTTTCTATCAAGGCATGAATCATAAACCTCCTTCGACTTTGTGCTCTCAGTAGGTTCCTATCTTAACCTCCTTTAACTTTAAGAAATATTCATCCATCAAATTCTTCAGTACAATACGAACAACTAAAGAATACATCATCATCATCCTCCACCCCCTCCAACCTAGATCAAAGAATGAAAGACTATCCATTCTACTTAATCATCCATCAAATTCTTCAGTACAATACGAACAACTAAAGAATACATCATCATCATCCTCCACCCCCTCCAACCTAGAGCAAAGAATGAAAGACTATCCATTCTACTTAATCATCCATCAAATTCTTTAGTACAATACGAACAACTAAAGAATACATCATCATCATCCTCCACCCTCCTCCAACCTAGAGCAAAGAATGAAAGTCTATCCATTCTATTTAATCCTCATCCCTTCAATATTTAAACTCTATACCTAAAAAAACTAATTTCCAATTAATAGAAAAATGACCCCCCAAGAAACTAGGATAATTAATTAGTAAGGTGCGTAATAGATAAGTGTGCATGCATGGTGTATAGGAAATGAAATGATACTTGTGCACATGTTCCCATTATGAGTTAAACTGTTAACCCTACGGTTGTGTCAGAGTCTGACCTGTGGTCAATCCGCACGCTCTTCTACTTTTATTATTTATTTAGCTGCCTCTGTGAAGCCCCTGATCACATGGTACGGTTTCATATGACCGTTTGGGGCGAATCTGCTTTTGAAGATTTTCGTGGACTTTGAAAAGCCGAAGGGTTTTTTTAAAACTGCTGTTCTTTTTCCCTTGTCTCGACTTGACTTGCAGAATTTGACCACTTTTTGTCTCTAGACTTTTCATCTATGTTTGTCAGAATAGTCTTCACTTAATTTAATTATATAGCAGGGTGCTAGTCTTTTAAAAAAATAGGCATTCTATATTTTAAAATATATTAAAAAATGTTATATTAATTTATATAAAAGATGAGTGGAATTGAATGTTACCAAAGAAAATAGATATATTGATATGTAATTAAAATTATAGTATTTCTTTTCAAGTACAAAATAGTAACGATTGTTGCTATACAATTAAAAATATTTCAATGTAAAAGTATCATAAATTTTTAACCTATACTCTTGGAAAAGTAAAGGATAGGACATTAGGAACATATTCTTAGTGATCTTGATCACTTTTTGTCTCTATTATTTTCATCGATGTTTGTGAGAATAGTAAGAATTTCTTCAGGTAATTTAGTTACATGGAGAAGGCGAGAGATCAGTCCTTTAAAAAAAATAGGCATTATAATTTTTATTTATGATGAATAGTAATTTTATATTAATATATATCAAAATGTATTATATCAATTTATATAAAACATGAGTGGAATGGACACTTCATTATGAAAATAGAAAGGTAGAAAAGAAAATAGACATATCGTTATGCAACTAAAATTATTGTCTCTATACTTTTCAAGTGTGTTTGTAAAGGGGACACATTAGGGGCAATTTTTTAGCGATCTAGACTTGTGCTATAAAGATTCAATGCAATGCAATCATAGATGCCAACAAAGTGGATTGGTAAAACTTTAATCATTTATCTCATTTTCTTAAATTTTATAGATAGAATTAAATATAAAATTAAAAATTGGAGTTATTCTAAATGTATAGTTTAAAGTATAAAAGTGCATTCTCTACTTTCGTATTTTGGTTTTATACTATTTTATATGAATATATGGTATTAACACTCAATTTGAACTTACTATTATATTTGTTGATCCATAATTTTAAATGTTATTTTGTCATATTTGTTTTATGCTTGAGAACCAAGGTCTTTGCTCCCTTAGACTAGCCTATACCATGGTCTAGTCCTCTAATTTTGAACTTCAAATCTTTTACTTTTAAGTTAACTTTCTAGGAATGTGATTGTTGCTTTTCACCTTGTGTTCTAAGGGTTTTTGCCCCCTTAGACTAGGCTATATGATGTTCTAGTACTCTAATTTTGAACTTCAAATCTTTTACTTTTTCAAGTTAACTTTCTAGGAACATGATTGTTGCTCGCCACCTTGTGTACCAAAGTCTCAAGTTATCTATCCAAAACTTGTATTTAAGGACACCATCCCAAGTAATTTTAAGAATCAAATGAGAGCATCTTACATATGGATTTAATCACATCAATCCCAATTTTCTTAGTCTAAGTTGTATTAGCATTTGCATTCTATACTAGTGTGGTTTTGAATCTTGTTACATAAGCAATAAGGCTAGACTATTATTAGGAAGTTACATCAGTCTCTAATAGGTGATGATAAAAATTGCATTAATCTTGATAGTTTTTTTCCCTTTTAAAATTTTATTCTTGGTCTTCTTTACTAAGCCACGATTATTTTTCTTCCTCTCATGAACAATCTATATAATTTGAAATAGTTGATTTTATTTGTCCTAGCATATTGATCATCTACAATAAGGTTTATAATACAAAACATTTTTAGAGCACAAGCTGGTTGTTTAGGTGGTTACTATGTCATTTGGAGCAAAATCCTAGTTTTTGTGAAGGTAGAATTTGTGTTTGTTGGTTTTTTATTGTTTTTATATAATTAGACACAAAATGCAATGTGAAGGACATTGTAAAAAAATAGAATAATAAAATCTATGGCTAGCATGTCATGATCTAAAATCAAAACCTTGAACAATTATAACTTCAAATTATGAAAGTTGAAGGTACAACACTTCTAGTGGAAAGATTATAGTTTTGTAGAATTGAGCAAAATGAGTTGTTGGTTAAGTGAGTTTGGTCGATTGATGAGTTTGTATGGTTGTAATTGATGTCAACATGTTGTTGTTGTCATTGGTGATTGTTTCTTGTGCAATGGTGTTGAGAATCTTGCTCTTCATATTCTTCATGTTGCAAATCTAACGATGAGGTTTTGGCACATTGTTCGATAGTATTTGAAGATATTGGATTCAATTTTTTGTGCTTCAGATAGTAGTGTAACACAATTGGTATTTATTTGAGCATGACTATGATTAATAATGTTTTTTGCATGAAATGTATGCACTCCACATTTTGAGCTACGTAATTGATTTTAATGTTGATATTTTGGAACTAATTTTTTAATGTCTTTTACTTCATTAAGTTCATTTGGCACAAGATTTTGAGTTTTGGACACATGGTTTCAAAGTTCAATGGTGTTCTTACTCTAGGTTTGGTTGGCCTTGGGTATTTACACTTTAATTAATTATTTTAGTGGATGCAAGATGGAATGTAACATGTATGATATTTTTTTTGGTCTCATATAAGGTGTGTTGTTGTCCACTTCTCATCCCTTTCCATTCTGGGAATATTTAGTGTAAACGTAATTCAAATTATGTTTGGTTACTTGCTTAGCTGATAGTGGGAGACTCTGTAAATGAAAGGATGGTATAAATATAGGATAATTTATTGAGGAAAGTGTGTGGCATATGTGTACACTTGTGAAAGTGTGTGCATATGTGATGGGGATGTATGAAAGAGGATTTGTCTCCCTATATGTATGAAATACTATGAGGTGGGGTGTAGAGAATTATAGACTTTCATGTGTTAGCTACCACAAGTAATGACTCGAAGGTATCTACAAATAATTAAGTTGTGTTGCATTGTGCATCAATGGTGTGTCTATTCTCTTGTATCCTTCTTCATCTAGGTAGTGAGCCTTCTTTCTTTGGGAAATGAGCCCTTTGGTAGTGAGACTTCTGTGTAAAAAGAACCTTAACTAGTGTCACCCTAATAGGTGTTCATATATTTGAGAATTAATCTTCTCTGTGGTTTTTCCCTTAACAGGATTTTCCACAATAAATTTGGTCTTTCTTGTGTATGATGCTTTATGTGCTCTTTCATGTTCATATCTTTCTATAGTTAATGAATATTGATGAGGGTTATTTCATTATTTTTTTCAAATATTTTTAAAATTAATTTTTATTGGCCTAATTTGTATTTTTAAAATCTTCTTCTATATGACCACTATAATTTGACCTAAATTAATCATTTTTTATTTATTTCATTGTGTAAATAATTATGTGTAGATTTGTGTCATATAACTTCTTACAAAAACTTAAAAAACTAAAAAATATTAAAAGAATATGAAAACTTGACATTTCAAGTTCATGTACCAACTTCGTCAAAGATTAACTAAAATATAGAATAAGAAATTCACTCATAATAAAGTTAATATTTAAAAATTAGGCATCTTCATCTATAATGAGTTTTAATTTCATAAAAAATAATTTTGAAAAATATCATCATCCATATTGTCCAAGTTTTTCTCTTGTTTTCATGACATTATGCGTGCAAGTCTAGGGATTAGGGTTGGGTTTCCAAGCTTAAGAGAAAACCAAAGCCATGGATTTCAAATTTTAAATTTTAAGAAATAGGTACCCACTGCAAAGCATGTGCCCATTCTAAGAAGGAGAAAAAATATTATATAGTTCCAGAAACAAGTACTCATTTTAAAATGGGTACATATATCTCATAGGTATAAATTTTGGTTTAGGAGCCCAAAACTAAACAAATTGTCATTTTTATGAAACATGTACCCATTCATATTCAAATTCTCTTCTTGGTCCCCCCCTCTATGTATACCCAATTTTGAACATGTATCCTTGTATGTATCATTCACTAATAATTATTTAAGGTGTCCTTAGATGTATTGTCTTATGAGGAAGTATACTATATATCTCAAGTTTAAGGATTTTAAGGTTCTTATTAAGAATTAGTCCACTAGGAAACAAAGTTTATTATGATAAATAATGGTGGTGAATTTTTCCCCAAGGAGTTCAAAACATTTTATAAATAGATTGGTATTATAAAAATAATGGGAACTCCAAATTCATTGCAAAAAATAGAGTGGTTAAAGGTTGAATAGAACCTTGCTACATCAAGCCACATGTATATTGAGTGGTTCTATTCTCATATATGTGTTAGTGTTGTTGTTGATGTCAACCTGTTGTAAGTGTTGTGATTGAGTACATGGAAAAGATATAAACTTGAAGAGAAGTACACATTATGGAAAGATACACCGTCAGGGAAATTAGGTTTTCATTGATCATTATGATCATACTTATAGTGTTTCCATCAATGGAAAAGGTGGAGATCATTGGAAATATGAGCTTGTATTTTCATCGATGTCAACCTGATGTAAGGAGAGGTCCAAAAATATGTGCTTAGATGTTCCTATCTTCTCTAGTGTTTCTCTTGAGTGATTACTTATTGTTTCTAAAATGATATTATATCAAGAGATGAAATATGTAGGAAAGAGTGTTTGAAGTTTGTATGGGAGAATGTTATGCATTCCACTGCATTTGGTGATGAGAGCTTGCAATTTTGGATATAATGTTTATGTTCCATGGATGTTGCACTATTATGTTTCCAGATCCTCATCTTTGTAGTTGATATGGTTGATAGTTTTAGTTTTCTTTTAATCTGGCTATCTATCATGATTGATTCAAATAATGTTATGCTTTTCTCCATAATGATGTTTCTAGTTGTGCAATTTCGAAGGAAATGTTTAGAATGCTTGTACAATTTCTCAATTCATTTTTTAGTTGTTTGTTTACTTTGTAAGAAGATTTTTGATGTTTTGTTTCTTGATTGTGTGGTTTTTGTTGGTCTCTAGTTGACTTAGTTGGTTTTCTTGTTTAGATCATATTCTTTTTAGTCCAAACTTATTTTCCAAGGGGAAGTTGATAGAGTTCAAGGGAGTGGTTGAAGATATGTGAAGATAGTGGTTCTTGGCCATCTATTTTAGAAATTAGATATCTCTATTAAGGGTAGCTTTGTTGTTGATAGATATGTGTCTGAAAGGGGGAGAATTATTTGGAGTAGTTAAAAGATTGTCAATATGAGGAGAGAAGTATATTAAATATATATTCCTATAAAGGTGGGAAGTTATTATCATACATACAGTCAAAATATTTGTTTAGTGGTGCACCCTTTGTCTTTGATGTCAAAGGGGGAGATAAGTACATATAGTGTATCATCAAATTGTTGTTTTATCATTTGTGTTTCCATCAATGAAAAATGGGGGGATTGTTAGAAAAATGTGTTCAATGTTGTCATTAATGCCAACCTAATGAAGAGTTGTATGAGTTCAGTGTTGTACTTAATGAAGATAAGTATCATGTGTAGAGAATTATTTAGTGTTTTCATGTTTTTCATCCCATTGTGTGGATGAAGTGTGTCTAGTTTATGGGAAGATAAAATATGTAGGAAAGAGTATTTAAAATATAACATGTAGGAAAGAGTATTTGAAGTCCACTATTGGATGTTCAAATAATTGTTCTGATGTTAGGTATTGATGATAAGTCAGATTGTGGTATACCTAAAAGGTGCAAATATGGGAAGTTGATATATGTAGGAAAGAGCTTAATGCCCCTCATAAGGAGTTGGTGAATTATAATTTTGGTGTTTTCATGTACAATCTATGAATGTTGCACTATCCTACTTTTAGGTCCATAGAAGTTTAGAGGTTTTAGTTATATTTTTCTATTTTCTAACAGTAAGGCTAGTTGTCAAGAATAGTCAAGATTGTTCTGAAGAGTCCTCTACATTTATATTTCTAGGAGTGTAGCGTGGTGTACATGTTCCTAACATTTGTGTAGTGTTCCAGTTAAAATATCCTCTTTTGGTTGACTCTACAAGTAAATTTGTGTAGCTCTACTATTGGCTTTGTTGTATGTGTTAGTCTCTAACCAAATTGATTATTTGGTGATTTGATTTGTGACTTATTGGTCTAGATATTCTTTTGTGAAATATTTAAGAGGTTCATATTTATTTTTTGCAGTGTTCTAAGATCCACATTGAGTTATATACTGTGGAGAAGGTTTCTGTTGTCTACATTTGAAAATAGCTAAGTTTGACTATTCTAATGAAAAATTTGTCTGACTAAGTATTAACCTTTTGGTTCATGTCTTAGTGCATTAAGATTGTACACCTTGAATTGGAGTAAGGTGTTGGTTTATATCAAAGGTTTCTACTTCTTAGGTCTCATGATTTGATTCAGTTCACAACAAGAGATATTGTATTTTGTATATCAACTTGACAAAGACTAGAGTGATAGTTTGTGAGAATGCTTTGCATTCCTCTCCCTTAAGGTGATCTAGCATTGTAGTTTTTAAATATAGATATGATGGTTTTAGGTGATGCTGCATTGAGAATCCACATAAAGCTTGGAGGTTCACACCACTTTTTGTGTTTGTTTGGCTAGCATAAATTTATTGCTTCATCCTTTGTGACTAACTCAAGATGTTTTGGTCCTTGTAGTGGCATACGATAATCATGGTGAAGTTCTTGATCTAAGAAAGCATGTGTCAACATAGTATGATGCTTCACACATCTTATATACCTTTTGTATTCTTTGGAGATTGTGTTTGAAGCCAATAATCTATGTGTTACATGTTGTTGGAAAGTTGTCTATACTAATGTATATGACTAGATATAGTGTTGTCATTATGGCAACAAAGTCATATAGCAGTTTGGAGTCAGCGCACTTGAAGAGAAGATCAAAAATCAGTTAAGTGTTGAAGAATGGACACTGTACAAAGTTCCTGCAGCTCAAATCATCAACGCACGTGCATACAAATGAATTATGATATGCACCTTAGAAGTTAAGTTGGTTAGACTATATTCATTATTAGTTTATGAGTGCATGATCAGATGTGCAAGGATGAGAAAGTTACAGTCAGTTGAAGTTGCATAGCCACTGTGTGCTAGAGAAAAATAGAGGATGGAGCCGACAGTTGGTATTTTGGTTTGCGAATATAATGTAATGTTGTAAAGGCTATGTGCCTATTGTATTTAGGTTGCCGACATGTATAATTGTTTGTTTGTAAGCACACTTAAGACAATTGATTTGGAAGCGTTGTATGTAATAAGTCTAAGGGCCGACCTAGTTGTTTATTTTGTATGAGCATATAAATATAAGGTGCGCCCATTGTATTCGGTATGGAAGTTGATAGAGAGTTGTAATAAGTAGAGAAAAAGTATGCAAAGACACTAGAAGATGGATTAGAGCTTTTCTAGAGGTCAAAGCATCATCGCATCAAAGGAATTGATCTGACAAGCAGTGTCACAGTGACAGTTCATCCTACAAATATCATGTGTATCTAAGATCAGAAGGTTGTAGCCTTCACCACTTGAGCAGTGAGCTCTAGGACAGTGCGTCCACTCCCCTAATAGGGACTATTGTAAAAGACTCCTAACAGGGTCTGACCCTTGACAAGGTCTACTGTACTAAAAGCATTGTAAAGAAACTCCTAATAGGGTTAAGGATCTTCTAACAAGGATCACAAAACACTAGTGCAGAATATTAGTGCGTGTCACTTCCCACCGGGGTTTTTACCTATTTGGGTTTCCCCGTAACCATATTGGTGTCATGTGTTGATTTCATGTTTCATGTTTCATGTTTATGTGAATGTTTATTTCAATACTTAAGCATTTAAGTTCAGTATAAAGATTAAAGTGAAAAGTTAAAATACAGTGAACACTGATTCACCCCCCCCCTCTCAATGTTCCCATTCCTAACAATTGGTATCAGAGCTCTGGTCCTCAACAAATAATTTTAACCACTTGATTAGATCATGGACAAAGCAAAAATGAAACATCTAAAAAGAAATCTTGAAGCTACTCTTGAAGACCTGGACAAGTCTGAAAGAGAAACTGAAGAACTAAGGGATAAACTTAGTAATGCTCAATTAGTCATAAAAAGGCTAAGGAAAGAATTAAAATAATGCTCTACCAGTGATCTAGGGACAATGGTCAAGAAGTTGAATGAAGAAAATAAATCCTTAAAGGAACAACTTGAAGAGTTTGATCATAAATTGACTAACAATCAAGAAGTCTATGATGAACAGATCAAAGAGAACCTTCAACTCAATGAAGAACTAAGGCAAGCAAACATGAAAATCTTGGAGCTAAGGAATAGCAAAGAAAACTTGGAGTCTGAATTGAGAGAAGCAAAGAATCATATTGACAAATTGCACACCAGTTTTGATTTGATAGAATCTCAGTTGTATGCAAGGAGAGCCAAAGGAGACACTAGTTGTATTGGATACAATGAAGCACAAAATCAGATTGACAACATGTGAGCAAGAAAGGATTCACAAAAGGACTCCACTGATTCTAAGGAGACTGAAGATCAAACCAAAGATAATGGTGAACCACCTAAGAATGAGTGCAAGCCTATAGACCGCACTTGTTTTGCTTGTAACAAGCATGTACACATTGCAAGGAATTGTACAAAGGTAAGACCTTTTAATGGTTACTGTTATTCATGCAATAAATTTGGTCATAGAGCTATGAATTGCAAGACTAGTAAGAAGAATAGGATTCAGCAAGATCAGAGAAATCAGAATCAGACAAATGTAAGAAGTTCTCATAATGTTACATGCCAAATATGTAACTATAATGGTCACTCAGCGAGACAATGCAGAATGGTGACACATGTCAATGTGCCGAGGAATATAAGACCTCTAGTCATTTGTCACTCTTGTAACAAGTCTGGACATATCTCAAAATTCTATAGATCAAGGACGCAAGGTCAGGAAAGCCCTAAAAAGGCCAAAGAACCAGTTTTGGATCCCAAACCAGAAGTTAATTTTGTCAAAGCCTCAGATGATGTGAGCTTGATTTGGTTAGAGAAAAAGAAGGACAAGACTCATGAGAATGTATTGGATGCATCCATAGTGGATGCACCCTCTACATCTAGATAAATGGCCCTCAGGGTCATAGGGGGAGCTAATTTAGCTCTAGACCCCTATGTGGCTGGTATACTCATCCTCAAAGTATGCACCTTTGGACTTAAGCTTTTGGAGTATTAAGGTACCTTTGTGCAAGAGTGCATATGCTGATTGTGAATAGAACTCGAGTTGGAAATTTTGAAGTGATAGCCTGGTTTACGCGACTTGCATTAATGGCAGAATTTTCACTTTAAGTACATAGAAAGTTATTTGATTGCTCATTGCATTCAAATTTAGAGTGATAGGAGAGCAAAAAGAGCCTTAGAATTTGTTTTGAAGACTTGGAGATTTATCTATCAGTGATTTGCAGTAATTAGCAGTGCATTTAGTCAGTTGCAAAAACCCTAGTTCGACACGCCGATTCATAAGTCTTCAGATCATCTTAGAGTACAGTTGGAAAGTGATTAAACAAGTAAGTCATGGCCACTCCCATATTTTTTGATGTCACTGAGAAGAAGAGATATGTATTCAAGAAGCATCCATTTAACTCAACCCTAGATGATTTAGAGGGAGCTTTCTCCTACACACCTATGTGCATCATGCATGTCAAGGATATTAGGGTATATAGCTACTGCAAGAAAGAACCAGTAGGGTTGGATAGGTTAAGGGTGCACATGGATACCATGTTGAAACTAGACAAAACATTCATGGATGAATATATTAAATGGAATGATCACCCTATTGTTGAGTATGTTATGGCATATGAATTCTATGAGATAGAATGGATAAAGATTTTATTGAGTAGAATTCATGATGATTTGTTTTGGATAGGTGATGTGCCAGTAAGAATCACCAGTAACTTGATATATGAGATGATAGGCCTTTCTAGGATAGGTGTCATCCTTCCAGTGGGCAAGGATGTCAAAAAGATGGTGGAGTAGACATGTAAGTCAAGGAGCGATAGGCATGGGATGACAATTGAGCCTATTGAACAAGAAAACATCAAATTAATGTCAATGATACTGGGATAAAGGTTTCATCGCACCAAAAGGGTGAATAGTGTGTCTACGGGCACAATTCTAGCAGCCATCAGACTTGTGAAGGAAGATGGGGAGTTTAACTTGTGTGAGATCTTGCGCGCATAGTTGATTGATAACATCAAGGCCATCAAGCATGATAAGACCAAAATATTCAAGTTTGGGTCTTTAATCATTTACATGTACCTTCATATAGTTGGGAGAGTATCAGATATGTATTTGGACAAGTCCATTCCTACCATGCCACAAATATCTAACAAAGCATCCACCGAGAGTACATTGAGAGATTATGTAACATTGGAATTGAAGACCTTCAAGTCTAAGATGCAAATGAGGTATAAGATTCCAGAGAGCATTGTGGAAAAGTACAAGGATACAATTTGTTTTATGGTGGAGATAGACACTTGTATGGAAGATGTTGAGCCAAGAACTAAGTGGATTCATCCACTTGGTTATGAGGTAGAGGAACAGGTCCTTGAAGCATATGCATAGGTACTACTATCAGCCCCCAAAGATCCTAATGAACGTAGGTGGGGAACATATGAGGAGAAAACCAGAGAAGTAGATGCTAAGCTTAACAACACAACAACAAAATGAAAGGTTGCTAAAGTCACATTAGAGATCTTGAGGATTCACGGTGTGTCTCAAGCAGACCTTGATAAAGCAAGGGATCAAAAGATTGCTTTGGAAATTAAGAGCGCATCCATAGTGGAAACTAAATCTGATGATCCCAAGATGAAGAAGGTTAAAATTGAAAAAGATGATAGTCAGAAGGGTAAAGAAGATGATACTCCTTCTGTACCCAAGATAACCATTGACCTTACTGCTCCTCCTGAGTATAAGGCAATGCCTAAGAGGAAGAAAGAGGTTATCACCAGTCATCCATCCTCACGAGTCACAAGAAATAGAAGGAACACTCAAGAACCTCTTGAAGTAAGCTTCAAACCCAGTCTCAGTGTGCTAAGTGCCAGAATAGTTGATGAAGAATTGATCAAGTAGGGAAGTTTTATGATAAGTATAGTGAAATTGACAAGTCAGAGATTCATAGCATGATCATAAAGCACATGGTCAAGTTCAAAAGGATAGTTTTGGAACTAAAAACAATGATTCCTGACAATGTATGGAATATCCTTGAATTCCAAAAGAGACAGGCTATTGAGGAAGATTTGCGGATAAGGGAAAAGATTCTTGATGATACCCTTCCTGTGTGTGAACTAGAAGAAAAGAAATTGTTGTTAGATCTGGTGAAGCCTCACCTCAGAACTAAGACAAGAACTCTGAACATAATGGATAAAAATTATGAGCTAATTGTAAAAGAGATAGAGAAAGCCTTTGAGAAGGTATTTATGAATAGAAACATGTATCCACCTATTGTGCCCATAACTAATGTACCCATAATGGTCACTAAAGGGTCAGAGACCATCAAAGTATATTCTATAGGTCCTCAGGATTTAGTGCATGTAGTGGAAGTACAATCAGAGGCAAACAAATCTGTGCCCATGTTAGAATCACTCAAGGACAACACAATTATCATTGCTAATGTGGAGAAAGCCATGGTGGCCACTGACAAAGAATTGGACAAGTTTGAGGAAGCTTTTGTAAGCACACAAGAAGCTGAGAGTTTATGCAGCAACACACCTCCCACTCATCAAGAAGAGGTATTGATTGAAAATATAAAAAATGAGAAAGAAGAAGAGAAAATGGAAGAGGAAGAAAAGAAAGAAGAAGAAAAAGAAAAAGAACAAGAGAAAGATGAAATTTTTTTTGAACTAGCCAAGGTAAAACTAGAAGTGATGGATAGCACTCCCATCACTCCCTCCTCAGCATTGTTGTCAAGTTTGACACCTGACACATCCAGTTTGGACTCATGGAGAGAAGAAGACCTGATTAAGTTCAGTGTCCTAGCTATGGAGAAGGCAAAGGAGAAACAAGTAATGAGAAATCCTCTCCTTATGGAATCAGTGAACATGTTGAACAGTTTGTTTCCTACAGACAAGAAAGTGTCTAAGGTACACTTTGTTGATGATGTAAGTACAATCATTTCTTGGTTCAAAAGTAATTTCTCAAGCCTTGAAGAATCTGCATCCCAAGTTGCAGAAGAAAAGTATCTGAAGAAGAGATTGAATGATTTGATGAGAAAATTTTCACTAGATTTGAATTCACTCAAGACTGGTCAAGCATCTTTAAAAGAATTTGTTGATCAAGGAAGGAAATTCATTGTAGACTGCATGGATCAGGATAAGCTTACTGATGCCCATCTTAAGAAAATAAAAGAGGTAGAAGATATGATTGATCAGGTGAAGAGTTTAGTGAAAGACACATCCACTGATGTGAACATGTGCAACAATGTCTACCAAGGTTAGGTGGACAAAATTGAGAAGGCAGAGAGAGAGATGGCAAAGATAAGGTCTAGAAAACTCAGTTGAGGAATGCTCTTGCGCCCTTATTAGACATCCTCAATCAGAACATCAAGGAGATTGATGCCACTATGGTGACATATGATCAAGGTCCTTCCACAAACTTGAAGAAAATGGAGAAGCTTCAGTATGCATTAAGCACCCATCTCCAGATAGTAAACTCTTTGATCACTTTTGCAAGAAGGAGATCCAGAACCTAAAGATTGCATATCCGGATGTTTTCCCTCAGTGAGTATGTATAGATACAATTTTTTGTAACACCTTTGTCATTAATGTCAAAGGGGGAGTTATGTATAGAATATGGATCATAATATGTATAGGGAGATATAAGTATATGTATAGATGACAAAAAGTTTTTTGTATTAAGGACAATTAGTAACTTGGCCATATTCCTTTGTTGCCATCAATGAAAAAGGGGGAGATTGTTGGCAAGTTGTCTATACTGATGTATATGACTAGATATAGTGTTTTAATTATGGAAACAAATTCATATAGCATTTTGGAGTCAACGCACTTGAAGATAATATCATAAATTAGTTAAGTGTTGAAGATTGGATAGTGTACAGAGTTCCTATAGCTCAGAGCATCAGCACACGCGCGTACAGATGAATTATGGTATGCGCCTTAGAATTTAAGTTGGTTAGACTATATTCATGCTTATTCTATGAGCGCATGATCATATGTGCAAGGATGAGAAAGTTACAGTCAGTTGAAGTTGCACAGCCACTGTGTGCCAGAGAAGAATAGAGGATGGAGCCGATAGTTGGTATTTTGGTTTGTGGATATAATGTAATGTTGTAAAGTCTATGCGCCTATTGTATTTAGGTTTCTGACATGTATACTTGTTTTTTTGTAAGCACACTTAAGACAATTCATTTGGAAGCGTTGTATGTAATAAGTCTAAGTGCCGACCTAGTTGTTTATTTTATATGAGTCTATAAATATAAGGTGCACCCATTGTATTCGGTATGGAAGTTGACAGAGAGTTGTAATAAGCAGAGAAAAAGTATGCAAAGACACTAGAAGATGGATTAGAGCTTTTCTAGAGGTCAAAGCATCAGCGCATCAAAGGAACTAATCTGACAAGCAGTGTCACAATGACAATTCATCCTACAGATATAGTGTGTATCTAAGATCAGAAGGTTGTAGCCTTCACCACTTGAGTAGTGAGCTCTAGGATAGTGTGTCCACTCCCCTAATAGAGACTATTGTAAAAGACTCCTAATAGGGTCTGACCCTTGACAAGGTCTATTGTACTAAAAGCATTGTAAAGCAACTCCTAACATGGTTAAGGATCTTCTAACAAGGATCACAAAACACTAGTGCAGAATATTAGTGGGTGTCAATTCCCACCGGGGTTTTTACCTATTTGGGTTTCCCCGTAACCATATTGGTGTCATGTATTGATTTCATGTTTCATGTTTATGTGAATGTTTATTTCAGTACTTAAGCATTTAAGTTCAGTATAAAGATTAAAGTGAAAAGTTAAAATACAGTGAACATTGATTCACCCCCCTCTTAGTGTTCCCATTCCTAACACATGCTACATCTCATTAGGTCAAGCTACTAGATGTTATTTTGTATTATAGTGGATATATAAAGTTGATAATATTTGGAGATTGAGATATGTGAGATTTATGAGTCTATATATGATATTTTGAAGTTAAAAGGTGCAAATGTGCATTCAAGAAGAGATGAAATTAGTCCCATATGTATAAACAACTAAGTATGATCAACATTACAAAGAATGATCTTCGCACCAATTAAGTTAGCTTAATTTATTGTGATAATTTGTATTGTACCTTTCCCTAAAGAAGTTGTTCTCTTTAATTATTTGAAATTCCTTAGATCTCACCATAATATAGTGTGCCTTATTCTACAAGCATTTTTCAAGAGTAGTGTTCTCCTTGGCTTGTAGAATAAACATTTGTAAACTATTATTTATATAAAAAGTGTGATTCTCAACATGGTTTCTCTCATATTAGGTTTTCCATGTAAAAATTTGGTGTTCATGTGTTTGTGTTGTCATTGCAATATTTTTCATTGGCAGTTAGTTGGATGAATATAATTGATACACATTTTTCAAAGATAAGGTTTTAGTTTTAGTGCATGTTGATTCACAACCTTGTCCTCCCAGCATCCGAGAGTATTTTTCAACAATAGAATTCTAGGATGTTGTACCCAAAATTTGATAAATATGTATTGATTTTGGGATTTGGGAATTCTAAATTAGATCAGTATGTTTATTATAAATATGATGGTGATTATTTTCTATACATTTCTTTTGATAATATGTTATTCATTGGTAATGGGAAATGACTGATTTAAAAACTAAAGTCTCGACTTTTTTCTAAATTTGAAATGAAAGATATTGGTGTAGTTTTTATTAGGTGAAAAACAAGTTTTGGAAGGACCCAAAACCTTTTAAAAAGAGGTTACAAAAGATAAAACATTAAAACCTCATAGAGACAACAGGAAAGTAGGAAACTAGAAAAGGACAGCTAGCGACCAAGCAAAGGCCAACCAACACAAAACACCAACAAAAGTACAAAAAAATACTAGAGAATAGACAAAAACTAGAGAAGAAGCCAGAGCCTAAAAATTCTTGAGGAGCTCAGATACCTTAGAGATTACAATGTCCATGTTGAGAGCATTATTCTTTATCTCATCGAAATCTTTATCTAGAGCCATTTTCTTACTCATGTTGGATCTGGTTCTTTTCCTAGGGCTAGGGAAAGCTTCCAATTTGTCTTTGTCATCCTCTCTATCCACTGCACCTTTGTCTTGCTCGATCTTCCCAACAAGAATCTTCACATGGTCTATTGAGGCCTTCATAATCTTGTAGCTCTTCTTATCAAGCTTCTTTAAGAAACCTTCCAAATTCTGAATCCTCATTTCCATAGCAGTGATATTCTCCACATTGTTAACAACCCCAAAATTCTCAAGCGTAGTGATCCTTTTGTCTATGGCAGTAAATTTGGAGTTGTAAGCTTCAACAATGTCATATTCCTTCCCAATAGCAGTGTTCATCTCATGAATGCAATCAGGAAGAGATTTACCCAAAGTCACTTTTTCTAGAATTTGAACTCTTTTACCAAGTTTTTGGTTGTCAAGCTTAAGTTAGTTATTCTCATCAATCATCTACTCCATAGTTTGAACAAAGATCCTAATCCCATTCTTTCCAATAGGGGTAGTGAGGGAATCAAGAGTGTTAAAATCAACCTTATTCCTGCTAGAGTCCACCCCCAAATATTTATCTATCCCAGTCTCCTCAGCCATAACCTCTTTCTACCCATCTTTGTCAGTACCCTCAACACCCTTCTCAGAATTACCCAAAGGCCCTATATCTCCATCAATTTTCATATCCTCAACATGGGAGATACTAGGTTTTCTAGCTAACGCAGGACAGGCAAGGAGGATCCAATTAAGGATAGTCCCCACAAGCAGCCAAACACCACAATGCGGAATAACTCAACACAACAATGTTTTCAATGGAGTTTTCATTAACATGCCTAGCTATAAGGCCTTTCAAGTTAGGGCCAATTACAATCAGAAATAGTTCTGCAAGATCAACAAAGATCCAATCCAACTCTAGCTAGTCTAGCTTTGAAACAAATCAACAACTGATAGAAACCCTAAGGCAGATCTAAAATTGAGCTCGCAAGCCACCAAGAAATCTCCTTGTCTCCAAGCATGCAAACCACTAGCTCTGCTATTACAAACTATCAGAAATAAATCTGATCTTCAACATCTCGCAGGATCCAAGTCTAATCAATAACTTTCACCATCTAATCTACTCCAAACAACTACCCCAAACACTCCTTAAATGCTAATCTTCAGCCACAAGTCAGTTGGATGAGATAATTAAATCCTAAGCTAAGTCAGCTTCTACTACAAAAAAATATTAAATAAAATACCAGTCGGCTCTCAAAATAGCCTTACAATTATTTAATTCTCCATGTCAGCCTCTAGATCTACATAGGAGAATACAACAAAAGATACCAACAATAAATGCACCAAGTCAGCCAACCAAATCTCCAAGAACTCTAGTCGGTAAACTAGAACTATTGAGCACCAGAGAAATAACCAAGCATCAGTGAAACAACTAACCAAGCCAAGAAACATCAAGCAACACAAGCATCACCGAGCACAAGTTCCACCGAGCACAAGAAGTTCCACCAAGTTCCTTCAGCAACTGAGCTTCCTTCAATAACTGAGACCATCAGCTAAAGCTACAACTGAGTACCACAGAACCAAAACAACACACCTCCATGCAAATTCACCGATTATCCTATAATGCCCCTGCATCACTAGCAGGCTTCTTCTTTTTCTTATTAGCAACTTCATTATTTTTTTTGTTATCTTTAGTTGATGAGTAAATAATGCAGGGCTTCTTGGTTCTTTTTTTCAAACCCTTTTTTGAGGAAGAGGCAACATCTCTCCCCTTACCTCTTAAATTCCTTTTCTTTAGGTTTTTTTCACCTGAGGAGGAAACAAAGTCATCCTAGGAGTCAGTTTTAGTTTCTTGATTTGCAGAGTAATCTTCATCTGAATCTTCATTTCCTAGGTTGGAGCCATGACACCTAGGGTGTTCGATAGCCTTGGCTTTCAAATGGTCGTAGATTAGAACCATTAAAACCTGATGTAAAACATGATCCCCTCAGGGTTCTCATTCATCTCCTTTATAGTGAAATTCATAAAGCTCAACAAATAAAAAAGGAGACAAACTTTATCCCCATGGTGAAAATAATTTAAAATAACAAAGTGATAGCCATAAGCCCTAGTATATCTACCATCCAAAGTAATGTAACTCATAAATAAAAAAAAAACATTACGCCATTGCCTACTAATTCTCTTGGGGGAGAAATAAGTGCTACTTATCTTAACCATAAATTTTCTTTCTTTTTCATCTTTCGAAAATTTCTTAACAACCCCATTAGTGAGCTTCATGTCTCTGTAAAATTTTCTTTCATCTCTCGGGAGACCAGTGACCTAAAAAATTAGGGCTTCATCAACTCTTATCTTCTAGCTCCCCATATCCAAGTTCGTATTCTTCCAATTCTTGATAAAATGCTTCATTATGGTCAAATCACAACCATGCAACCTTTCCATATACTTTGTCAAATGCCCGTGTTTCAATATATCCCAAAATTCCTCATTGTTTCTCCATTAATCACAGGTGACTAGTTCAAAGCATTTTCTCTTACCTCCCATTTTGCAATCATCTCTCTGATTTCTCTTCTTACTCTTCTTCTGCAAGTTTCTAATACCAGAATGGAGAAACACAAGAGAGAACACCATTAAAATAACATTTGTAACCCAAAATCTGTGTGATATAATTAGGCCCTAGTGCTTTGTAGTACGATCATTTCTCCCAACATACTTAGAAATAAATATCTAAATCATTTTACTTTTCATTGTGATTAGTTATGATTTCCACTTGCCTAATTCGTAATATGTCTACATCAATTAATGATTTCACACTATATGATAAGAAATCCTCTCCGCACCATCTCAACATGTCATCCATGTTAACTGCCTTTTTGGCCATCTAGTTGGCAACATAATTAATTTTCCTATAACCATGTGTGATAAAACATTCGTCAAAAGATGCTATAAAATCTAAAGAGGCATTTATAATTTTTTTTATAGTCTAAGAAGGGGAAAATTTTTCATTAAGGAAATTAATTATATTATTTGAGTCCCCCTTTATCCATATTTTTTTGTAGTTCCATTTTTGAGCTAACAAAATACTTTGGTTAGGAGCCATAGCTTCAACCACATGATTAGTTTGAACCCCAATAGGTAAAGCTATCATCTTTTTGCAATTACTAGCCTCATCTCTCAAAATTCCACCACATCCAGGAGGTCCTAGGTTCCCCTTATAGGCCCCATCAAAGTTTACCTTCATCCAACCATTTGGTGGACATTTCCAAATGGAATCCTCCCCGCTAGTAGAAGATCTTATATATTTAAGTCTACCTTGCATCTTCCATAACTCAAAAATATCTTCATCCATCTTTCACAAAGGAGAATTAAGCTCTCCAAGAAGGAAAATATTTTCAATAATAGCTCTCTTAGTCTTTTGGAAAAAAATTGAGAGGATGAGGACATATCATGAAAAAACTATGTCATTTATCTCCTTCCATAATCCCCAAGCCATATGAAGGATATAAAGGTTCCAGAGAGATTTGATAGAGGAATTCTTGGAGGGACACAACCAAGAAACAAATAAATGTTGAATATTGTTAGGAAAGACCCAAATTAAATTAAAGAGGCTTAGGAGATTGGACCAAATAGAGCCAACAAAGGGAGATTGGATAAAAATATGGTTGAATGTCTCTTCCTCTTGACAACACAAGTAGCATATGTTGGGCATACATAATCCTCTTTTCATGAGATCATCAGAAGTTAAATTCTTATTCTGAGGAGTGATCCAAAAAAACATGTTGATTTTAGGAGTGAGACCTTTTATCCAAGCTTTGGACCAGCAAGGGGGAGGATCCTGTGTACGAGACATCAAGTTGATCATGGAGAAAGTGGTGAATTTTCCATTAGAACTTACCTTCTAGATCAAAGTATCATCTTCTTCATTAACCATAATATAGCTCAAGTACTTATTGACCTGATTCAGGATAGGGTTAACAGTACCGAGATCCAACCAATGATTTATCTCCCAGTAATCAGCAACATACAAACCAAATTTAATCTTGCAATCTAACTCTTAAGGATTCCAACCAGGATTATCAATTAGAGGGGAGTCTAAGAGCCATGTATACTCCCAAATTGATACCTTCTTGTCATTCCCAATCTTCCATTTAACCCCATTAGCCAAAATATTAATATTGTTTGTAGCATTTTTCTAGATATGAGACCCAATGGAAATTTCATTAGCTATAATAAGAATGTCAAGGTTCAGGAAGTTATCTGTATACTTATTGTTCCATATAGTTTTCCATTCTCCCTCATAATTATAGGTTCTCCAAATATGTTTAGATAACAGAGCATTGTTCATTTTTCTTATCCTTCTTAGCCCCAATCCTCCAGAGTTTTCGGTTTACACATTTTATCCCAGGCAATCAGAGCTATCCTTTTTTTCTCTTAAACTACAAACCAAAGGAATTTTCTTTGGATCTTTTCAACAACATCAACATATTTAATAGGAATCTTGAAAATACTCAAAGAATAAATTAGAAAACTTTTCAAAGAGTCTTTCGGCAACTAAACCTTACTCGCTTGGCTTAAGAGGGAGCCTTTCCATCCTGTAAGCTTCTTGTAAAATTTATCAACCAAAGAACTCCAGAAGGAATCTGGAGGATTTTGACCTAAGAGAAGGTCCAAATAGGTAGAGGGAAGAGAACCAATTTGGAAACCTAGGATATTGCTTATCCTTATCTATCTTCTATCAGAAGTGTTGATGAAATATAAGAAAATTTTAGTCCAATTGATAAGCTAGCCAGAGGTAGAACCATATTTATCAAGAGCCACCTTAAGGGATTTGGATTATTTAATAGACACATCTCCCATGAAAATAGAGTCATCAACAAATTGTTGATGCAATAAAACCTGATTAGAAGAGGAGGGGTGAAGACCTTTGAAAGTTTCTTTATCCACCATATTCCCTCTCAATCTGCCTAAGCATTCAGCTAATATAATAACCATAATAGGGGAAAGAGTTTCCCCCTGCCTCAATCCCCTAGAAGATTTAAAAAGGGGAAGAAGAGACATTTACTAGAACCAAGAAGGATTTAGAAGATATTAGTTTCATAATCAGTTGCACACTTCTCAAATAGATCAATCCAAGTGCCAACAAATCTTTCTGCAAAAAAACACCAGTCAACTCAAACAAAATCTTTAGATAAATCTAGCTTGAGGAGAAAGCCATGTTTCTTAGCCATCACCAAGGAATGAATTTTTTTGGGGACATTTATAATAGAATCAAGAATTTGTCTTCCTAGAACAAAACCATTTTGATGAGGAGAGATAATGGCAGACAAAACACTAAGAATCCTATAAGTGAGGAATTTAGAGATGATTTTATAAAAAGAATTACAAAGACTATTGGGATGCAACGGGTCCATAGAATCTACCCCTTCCATTTTTCAGAATGAGAGTAAGGAAGGTCCCATTGATTTCTTTTAAGATTTTTCTAGATCCAAAAAACTCCTTAATTGCATTAGAGACATCCTTTCCCACAATGGGCCAATAAATTTGGAATAAAAATATGGCGAATCTATCCAATCCAGGTGCTTTATTGCCTTCAAAAGAGAAGACCACCTTCTTAACTTTCTCCTCAGAGGGAATAGCAACTAAAAGGGCATTCTGAGAATCATCAAGGATAGAGGGGATACATTGAAGGAATTTGTCTTGATCAACCAAGTTGAGATAAGGGGCCTAAGAGACAAAAGAGAGGAAACATATCTCTTGGCCTCAATAGTAATCGCATCCTCTTCTTCAATAACGATACTATTCACCTTAAGGCGAGAGATTCTATTAGCTTCTTTGTGTTTCAAAGTGGTCATGTGAAATAATAGTGTATTTCTATCTCCCTTAGAGAGCCAGATAGAATGAGATATTTGCTTCCAGAAAGTTTCTTTCTTAGCAATAATGTCATGATATTTCTTCAAGATTTCATTCTATAAATCAATAGAAACTGAGTTATAACCATCCATTTGAATCCTATCTTAGATATCTTTGAGATCCGACAAGATGCTTGCTTTAGTAGAAAAAATATCACCAACATATTCTTTGTTCCACTTCATAATGTTTTCCTTCACAAATCTAAGTTTCTTGGCCACTTTGAACATGGTGTTACCTTCAACATCAATTTTACACCATTCTTTAATTTTATTAATCATATCAGGATGCAACATCCACATCTTCTCAAATCTGAAAGGAAAGTTGTATTTTTATTTTATGGGATCAACCAAGAAAAATATGGGAAAATGATCTAATCCCACCCTAGCATGCGTAGATAGGTAGAAAAAGTAGTGTAGAAGCCAACCATTAGAAATCAGATCTCTTTCTAGGAGAACTTGAATTAAATGTTTTCTAGATATTCTATTAGTCCAAGTAAACTTTACACCCTAAAAATCAACATCATGGAGGGCTTGAGAATTGATAAATTCAATCAAATCCAATATGTTATCCATCTATGAAGAATTTCCACCATAATTTTCCCGATCTTTCAAAGGGGTATTAAAATATCCCATAATGATCCATCTTTCATCCTTAAAACTAATCTTAACTAAATCTAATCTTTTCCAAAATTTGTTTCTCCCAACTTTAGTATTGGGAGCATAAATGTTAGAAAGAACCCAAGAAATTCCATCTCTGATATGTTGAAATCTTATATAGGTCATATTGTTATCTTGGACCAATACTTCACCTTTTATGTTGTTAAGATTCCAGAAAGTGGCTATACCACCTGAAGCACCTTTAGAGCTTCCACCACCTATATTGTAATTAAAGCCTGATTGGCCGACTTGTGGCTTAGCTGGCTATATATTGAGAGCTTGGGTAGATGTTTAGTAGTTAGTAGTGGAGTGGTAAATAATCATTAGATCATTAGGAAAGATTTAGAAGGTGTAGTGATATGATGGAAGAGTAGAGTAGAAGCAGATTTGTGAATTTGGGACTTTGTAGCAGAACTAGTGGCCTACGGGCTTAGGACAACAAGGGGTTGCTTGGAAGTGTGAGTAAAAGTTTAGATCCTATCTTGGTTGTTCCTATTAGATGTGGCTTGTTGTAGATCTGAACTAGTTGGTGGTTCCTTGGATCTCGTGAGATCTTGCTGATACTTTGTTATTTCATTGTAATAGGCTGAAACTCGGAAGTCCTTACAGCAGGCATGTTGAATGAAATTTTGTTTTGAATCATTATCTTATTGAATTCCATTGTGCTTTTTGTTGTTATAATTGGTAGTGTAGGTTTGGACCATCCATTATTGGATCCTCCATCCCTGCCCTGCATCAAGTGGTATCAGAGCTTGAAGATCTTGAGTGTGTAAACTAGTTGAGGTTGTTTGCACCAGGACCTTGATTTGAAGATGCCTCTGAGGAGAGCATATTTGATGTGAGAGATGAAGATTCCCTTGAGTGAATAGATCATTGAATTGAGGCAGGTTGTGAAGATCAACAATAGATTGCTGAGTGTGTGGAGGAAAATAGTATCTTACAATCAAATTGCCAAGTAGAGGTAGTTTCACTTTGAATTGAACTTTATGGAGAAGTTGGGTCAGATTTGGCCTAAATTCTGAGAGAGAAGACATCTTGACAAGGTTTCTTGTGACAGTATAGAGGTTGAAGAGGTATGTGATAATGGTTTTTTTATCAGTTGGTGGACTCTGACATGAAACCTACAAAGAAACTTGTGACTGTTGCTGAGATACCTGTGTTTACTGATACTATGGTTGACCTTGTTGAGGCCGGTGAGAAGATTTGTTTTCATGTTCAGTCGGTTGTGTCTGACATGGAGATTGCAGAGCATCTGGTTGGGTGTGATCAGACTGCTATTGGTGATGAGTTATCTATTGTTGAACACCTTTGTGATAGTGGTGTTGGTGGATTTCTTTTGTTTAGTGTTATGGTGCAGATCTTGTTTGTTGGTTGTGGACTTGAATTGCCGGTTGATAGTAATGAGTCTTATGATGAGTTGCAAAGATGGAATGTTGATGATGAGGGATTTCATATTGATGTGGATCTGAATTTGGATCTACTTTTTGGGGAGTTGGATACTCTTTTTTCTGATATTGGTTGTGGTGATCAGTGGTATGTTGATTGGATTATTGAGATTCATGTGATCCTGATGTTTGAATGGATGAAGCATAGATGGTTGGTTTTCCGATTTGTTTTCTTGTCCTTGATGGATTGGAAGCCTTTGGTGAAGATGAAGTTGATTGTAGGAAATTATTTTAAGGCTAAAGTATGGGAAATACTTTCTATTTACCTAGGTGGTCTGATGCAGGAGCATTTTGGGTTCCTAAAGATCTTTCTTAGTCTTGGAGGAATTCCCTGCCAGAGGGATACAATAGTTTGTTTTGGGCAATTTTCTGAGTTTCTATGTTGCGCTGATCTATGGAGATCTTTGGAATGTGAGATGAAAGGAGTTTGTTCCTTTATGTATTTGGAAGATATGTCTAAGGTTGTAGCTCTTGAGGTGGCATGGTGTGGGAGATATTGGATGAACTATTTCAAAGTTAGAGTTGTTTTCCTTGCCATCAGGGCAGTATTTTCCTATAGTTTTGGTGCTGATTGTTTGATGTGGTGACCTTGATCCTTAATGAATAAGAATTTTTTCTTTTAGGGCCATAAATAGGACCTAAATTAATACCATTTCCCAAGGGTGCAACTCCTAATTCATTATGAGTAAAAAGTTATGACCTTTTTTCTTGGGGACCTATTTTCTACCAGTTTTCATGTGAAACATGGAGCGTTTCTTCTTGTGCGGTTCCGTGTGATGAGATGGGGCCTTGTGAAGTTAAGGGAATTTTTTTGGGTCATGTGTGGACCTAAATCCTAAGTTGCATTAAGTTTTGATCATTCTTGCATTAGTTTTGGTTTCTTTCCTTAGACTGGACCTATATTGTAATTAAAGCCTGACTGGCCGACTTGTGGCTTAGCTGGCTATATATTGAGAGCTTGGGTAGATGTTTAGTAGTTAGTAGTGGAGTGTTAAATGATCATTATATCATTAGGAAAGATGTAGAAGGTGTAGTGATATGATGAAGAGTAGAGTAGAAGTAGATTTGCGAACCTGAGACTTTGTAGCAAAACTAGTGGCTTGCGGGCTTAGGACAACAAGGGGTTTCTTGGAAGTGTGAGTACAAGTTTAGATCCTATGTTGGTTTTTCTTATCAGATACTTCCTATTGTAGATCTAAACTAGTTGGTGGTTCCTTGGATCTTGTGAGATCTTGCTGATACTTTTTTATTTCATTGTAATAGGCCAAAACCTGGAAGGCCTTACAACCAGACATGTTGAATGAAATTCTATTTTGAATCATTATCTTGTTGAATTCCATTGTGCTTTTTGTTGTTATAATTGACAGTGTAGGTTTGGACCATCCATTATTGGATCATCCATCCTTGCCTTGCATCATGGCCAATATCCTCCTTATTAGATAAGACCTTCACCACCATTGGAGGTACAATAGTCAAAGAGATAGGAGTGGAAGGAGTAGGGGAAGCCACAACGTGGAAAAATCTTTACGGAGAAGAACTCTTGACAACTGTGTAGTGTTGGGAAGAAAATCCTTTCCACCAAGACATAGAGCATTTGGTCTTACCCATAGCACATTTAGTCGTAACATGACCAGTATTAAAGCACCTTTTGTACCTGAAAGGAATACCTTCATAGTCAAGAGGCTGAATCTAGCTACCCTTAGGAGAGACCAGATTGATCTTCATAGGTTAGAAGCACCAATATCCACCAAAATATGGGCATAGGTGGAATGAATAATGTTAGTAGATTCAACATCCACCATCAGGAAATCCCCCAAAGCCTCACCCACTTCCTCAAGAAGAGGATCCACCCAAAGATGAAGGGGAAGGTTTGGAAGCCTAACCTAGAGAAGCATCTTGTGAAAAGAATCAAAAGAGGGGTTGAAGTCCTCATGCCAAGGCTTAATCATTAGCACAATGCGACCATCCCAGCTAAAGAAATGGTCACAAAGAATACAATTTCTATCTTCAACAAAATCAAATTTAGCCACGAAAAAAGCTTTCGCCAAAGGGAAGATATGGATCGTACCAAAAATGATGGGTTCCCAAAATTTGGAAATCCAAACATGAAGCTATGGGACGCTAGGCCAAAAGCCCCTAAATCTACAAATAACTGCCCAACTTAACAATTCAGAAGAGGTGTTATCTGTAGACACCGAAAAATCCTTCAGAAAATAAATTAGTTTTGTTTTCTGAAAATCCTTGATGACATCATCATTTATTAATTAATTATTTAATTAATTAATTAATTAATTTTTATGGCATTAAATCCCTCTCTCTTAATTAAAAATCTTTAATTAAAGAATCTAGCCTAAAAATGTCATTTGGACATTATCCCTAATTTATTAATTATTTAATTAATAAATTGACCAAAAAAATTCAAAAAATAAATTAATTTATTTTTTATCCCAAACTTGGCCAATTTCCTTAAGACCACTAACCTCTTCCAAAATCTTCTAATCCCTTCTTAATTTCGATTAAAAGGCTAATCTCATCTTTTCTAACCCTAATCCCAAGGTTAAATATTTAATTAACGTTAAATATTTAATTTTCATATTTATTGAAAATATTTTAATAAATATTCCTAAAACTTAAGCTTTTGGAATGAATAACTTTTATTCCATGAAACTAAGGAGAAATCTAGACTCTTCTAGAATCTTCTCAAATCCACCCTCTTCACCCATCCTAATCCTTTTTTTGTCCTAATCTAATCCTAATCTTACCCTTAAACTTTTGTGCAATCCTAACCAAGCTTAAGACTTTCCTAAACCAAAGCAAAGTCTTTCCTCCCAAATATCTCAACCACAAAGCATTTATTGCTTCCCCAAAGTCTTCAAAGCCTCTTAAAGCCCATTCATTGCTCTTACAAGTATTTATTTAGAGAGTTATGAGCTTGGAGCCCCCTTTGTTGACTCCTCTTTGCCCTTCCCTTCATCCACTCACCTTGTGACATGTGTCACCTCCTGATTGGCTGAGAACTAGCACAATCCATGTGCTTCCCTTTGAGTGAATCTTGGCCTCTCTTAAAGATTTCAATCCTGGCCATTCATTCTTCCTACCCCAAGCCTTTAGAAATCCTATAAATACCCTCACTTCCTAAGGCAAATCATCTTTCAACTCTCAAACTCAATAGCAAAGTTATAATGCCATTTTCATTCTAGCATAAGCATAAACTCATCATTTTAGATCATTTTCAAGCTTAAATCATATTTAAATTAGCTTAATTGGATTAACATAGATTCATTTCTTGTTTAATCAATCTTAGTTCATCTTTTAACTTTGCATATTTGTGTGTTCTTGAGGCCTTTGAGGCAAAATAGGTTCCTCATACCTATTTTGTGTCATTTTGGGTCTTCTTGATCCTCAAATCACCCTATTTGCATGCTCCAAGTGCTTGAGTTTGCACACCCACATCCATTTATATCCAAGCATATCAAACGGTGCATGGGCGCATCCGTTTTAGGCTTAAACTGAGGTGGCTTTGATTTTAGTTTGTTTACCATTAAATTTGATTTGATAATATGCTATGACGTTTGTTTGTCTTTGGCCTTCAAAATAGGTTTAGGTGCACGCTCAAATCCTAGTCTACATTCTGGCACGCCCGGTGGGACCCAAACCATAATCATTTTGATGAAATTATACTTTATATGCTTGTATTTTGCAGGAAATAAAGAAATGTCGCCTTCATGAAAAGAAATGACGCCTACAGCAATTAAATGTCGCCTTCAAACAAAGAAATGTCGCCTTCATCAAAAGAAATGTCGCCTACAAAGAATCCAGTCACGCCTTCATGCAATTAAATCACGCCTTTGAGGAAAGAAATGATGCCTATGAGCTCTGTTTTCACGCCTGCATAACTGAGATTTTTCTGTGATCGATAACTTCTATTCCGTCCCAGAATTCTCTTCTGTCGCCTTCTTGTAATAAAATCACGCCTGTAACGAAAGAAATCACGCCTCTAGTTTTTTATCTGTCGCCTTTTGAGGTACAGAATGTCGCCTGTAAAAATTAAATGTCGCCTCTGCACTTTCCAGCGTCGCCTATAAGCTGGACAGTGTCGCTTTTTGGTTTTTTGTCTTGAGTTGCTTAAGACTGGTTTTTTTCATTTCTTTTATTACAGCAAAGGTCAAACTCAATCTTGAATGAAACTAAAGGAGAGAACTTAGGTCCTAGAGTGTCATTGTCAATTTGAAAATCAAACCAAATCTTGAATGCACTAAAGGAACAAACAACTCTATTCCCTCATCTGTTTCAAGATTTCAAAGCAAGCAAACAAATTCAATCTTGAGTGATCTAAGGGATAAAACAAAGCTTTTTCAAAGTTCTTAAATCAACTCGCTAATCAAATCTTGAATGCACAAAAGGAAAGAACTTGCAACCGTCTAGATCATTTACATTTTTGAGAAAAGAACAAATCAAAATCTAATCACGAGTGTCTTCATTTCAAAGTTCAAACATCACTTAATCAAATTTGGGAAAATGAACAAAATCTGCTTGGTGTGCATGTAGGAGTTTTTCAATTTTTGCATAATCCTTGTTAGAGTAAGCAACGTGGAACATTTGAACTTGGACAAGTTCATCTGTTCTGCTTTTAGCGAGGCCTGTCCAAGGAGAAGCACTTCCTCCTCGGAGAACGACCTCAAACCGGTATCCCCCCCGGCCGGTATACAAATAAGCGAATACCAAAAGAATCGCTTACATCTCCTAATCGCCGGGCGTTCGTGCCAAACACGTGTCTGGGGATGGTAAACATTCCTCTCCCCTAGCATAATTGGCAAGGCTCTTAAGTGAGTCACGGATGATCAGCATAACTGGGTATGGAGACACCACGGAACTATTAAAAACCTGATAAAATAGAGGCTACCCTATCTACATCCGAAAGTATCAAAATCCTTGTGCAAGGACCGATTCCAAGGGGTTTACCGGGTCGCCTCAAGATTACTCACCATTTGTATTCCCTTTTGGGGGATACCAAGCTGTGGGCAAGCGATTTTGATACTCACCTTCCTTAGGTAGATTTGTTTGAAGTGCTTGACAGTCAAAGACTCCGTGAAAACACTTGTTGAAACATACACTTTCAAAGCTTTGTCAGAGTCAGTTGCCTTTGTTTGTATCCCGCAGGGTTGCTTTGTCCCTTGCGGAGATTGCTTTGACTTTAACTTTTGCCATTGGAAACCTTTGCCTCAAAATCAGAAGCCTCTTTTCCAAGAGATGCCCAGCAAGAACAAACATCCTAAAGCAAAGTTGCCCAAATCCCAAGCCTATCAAGAGCGAAAAGTTATCAAGAAGAACACCAAGACCTATCAATCCATTATCCAAGCAACCCAAGCAGAGGAGAAGTCCCAAACCAGACTTGAGAACATTGCCCATAACGCCCACATCAAACAGTTCGCCTTCCATTTCCGAGTTAACCATCACTTTGTCAACCTTGAGCCAGAAGATTAGCCAAAATCCTTGTTCATGTCTTGTTCCATCTTCAGATCTTGAAATCTTGTCTCAAACAGCCTTGCATCTTGGTTTCATCCTAGTTTCACCCTTTGCATCAGCATCAAAACCTTAGTTGCATTTTAAAATATCATAAAGTTGCATGTGCATTCATCTTCCTACCAGCATTCTAGAATCAATCCTTATCACTTGCATTATCCCTTTAGATAGAGCATTGTCCCTTCACCCTTGAATACCTTTTCCACCAGCATCCCCCCATCAGCTTTCCATATCTTTCCAGCAGATCCATCATCTTTTGCTCCAAATCCAGAGATCCACCAACACTTAGTGTTTTACCTTTTGAGTTGTTCCTATCCTATATCCAAGATCAGAGACCATCATCCTCTTTTTTGGCACAATGTGTTGTCATAAAGAAATCGAACCTTGTCCTTGCATAGCCATCATCTCGAGCAAGAGATTGGAGTGCATTGATAAGAAACTTGTTGACTGAAGATCATCAGTCTATCTTAGGTTGACCCCATCATATCTCTGATCCTCCATTTGGGAAAAATAGCAGCTCATTTGTTGACTGCTCAGTAATCTTTCACCAGCTTTCCACCAGCAACCTATCTTTCCTCCACCGTCTTGATCCATATCCGTTCCATCCAGCTTCCATCATCGCCATCTTGATCCCTATCTTTGCATTTGCATCTTAGAAGTCATCATCTTTAGAAGTTCATCAACTTTGCATCCATCAACATCTTTTAGCCAAACATCTTGCATATATTTAGCACTTGCATCTCCATGCCTGTTGAGACCAGATCTCAGAAAAGAAGAAGCATGAATCCTTATCCACCAACAACCTCATCCGATCCCAAACTTTTCACCAACGCCATGATGACCTACAATCCCCACATCCAAGCCAGTAACCCATGTGAAGATCCAAACATCCCTTCATCCCCCTTGGCAAACCAAGCATTTGTAAATCCTCCAAAAAGCCCACCAGTGACCAATGCCCTTGTACCGCAACATCAGCAAAGCACATTTGCCCACTATCTACCAGAAAGTACCTCCATCCCACCATCTCTCTATCCACGCATCCCCATCAAAACTATCCAAGTTCCAGCACAAGCGTATTCTCCGTTTGTCCAATCATTTCCCGATCCTATCATGCAAACACCCCAAGAGCTTTCCACCATTCCCCTTTTCTTGCAAGGAAGCCTCGCCAGTCCCACAACACAAGCTGCAGCGCCATCCGCTCCATCTCCTACCCCTTTTGCTTCATCATCTGCTATGGCTGCCTAAGCCCAAATCCAAACCCAAAGTCAGCTTCCACCTCTCACACAAGCTTTTACACCGCCGCCATCCGCAAGTCAAGCAACACCTTTCACCATCAAAGGAGCACCGTCACCCTTCACCCCCCAAGCACCCGTACCTTCTTCTTTGGGGTTAGCGCAATCGCTTCCCATTCCAACCTCATCTTTCTCTTGGGTGTTTCCTTCATTTTCCTCCTCACAAGCATCCGCTCAACCACAACTTCAACAAGCTCCTTTCTCTCAAACATCATTTGTGTCCCAAACTCCCGTTGCTCCTACCATTCCATCATCCGCTGCAGTGCACCCTAACACAAGCTCTTAGTGGGGCCTTACACAAGAAGAAATGAAGGCATGGGGGATCCCATCTCAATCCCCTACATCTATGGTTGCAAGTCAACAAACCGCCTTCGCCCAAGCAGCACAGCAACAACTACCCCAACCACCGCCGGCTTCAAACTATTGGTCCCAAATCCCAAATACCTTCCAACAAGTTCCACCACCTCAACAGCCAACTTTCCCCAGCTATCTTACCCCATCACCCTTTGCTTCTAGCTTCCCCACATCTGTTCCACCTCTAACTAACGCAGGCATGCACCCAGCTTATATCAGCCAAACCCAAAGCCAACCTCAGCAACTACCACCATCATACCCGCAAGCAGCATCGTTCCAACAGCCTCCCCCACAGCAACCACATGTCCCCTTTCAGCAAACACCCATCATTCCTCCACAACAGCAAGTCCCTTGCTATCAGCCCCAGCAACAAATCCCTATCATCCCCCAGCAACAACAAGTTCCCACCCATCAGTTACAACAGCAAGTTCCAAATGTCCAATATCAGCAAGCAGTCCCACAACAACCGCCAGTTCAACAACAGCAAGCAGCCCAACAACATCAAGCGGTTCCATATCATTTACCACAATATCCCCCCATGCCACACCAGCAATATCCCCAGCAACCATTACCCCAAAATCAGTTCCAACCCATTTATCCACAGGAAGCACCATATCCAGTTCCACAGCTTCCATCACAAGAAAAAGTTCCAGTTCCCTCGCCACTCAATGCTGAGTGGGAAGCAATGAAAAATGCTCTAAAGGAGCTACAAAGTGGAACAGAGAATAAAACATACAAGTTCGAAGAGGTGTGCTCATATCCCTTCGATCGGTCCATAGCAACTATCCCTTTCCCCAAGCATTTTGAGATACCCAAGTTCGACAAGTATCGGGGGAAAGGAGATCCAGTAAACCATATCAAAGAGTTCTACATGGCGTGCCAAGAAGTGGCTTACAGTGATAACTATCTCCTGCGCCTGTTTCCCAAGAGCTTGGGAGGAACTGCTGTTGAGTGGTTTTACAAAATACCACATGGGACAATAAAAACCTTTGCTGAACTCTCTGAGAAGTTCATCACACACTATGCCCATAATGTGGAGAATGAGTTATCCTTGCTAGACCTATGCAACTCAAAGCAAAAGGACGGAGAAAGCCTTGCAGAATACTTGCAAAGATGGCAGAATCTTACAACCAGGTTATCATATCAGTCGCCAGAGAAGCATCTAACAAAGATCTTCATTGATAACCTCCATCCAAAGCTATCCCATCACATGCGAATGAACTATCTCCAGACATACCAAGACATCAAGAGCAAAGGCATAGGCATCGAGAAAGCTCTCCTAGACGAAGGCACTATTCGTCACTTCAAGGATGATTCCAAGAACAAACCCAACAATGATAAATCCCGTTACTGGAATCGTAACAAGAATGTTGTTATAGATGGAGCCACTGACACTAAGAATATACAATTCGTTGTGGCTAGTCCTACACCAGCTCAAACATACCAACCGCCACAAGCGCCCATCTATCAGCAACCACCAGCTCCCGCATATCAAGCACCTATTTATTAGCAGCCTCCTCAAGCTCATCAACCACCTGTGCAACAGTATCAGCAGCAATACCAACAGCAACAGCCAGCACGTCAGGGCAATTCTGTTAACGCAGTTAACGTTGCCCCAAGGCAGAACAAACCCAACAATCAGAACAATCCAAAGAGGACTTTCACACCTTTGGGTGAGCCTCTGGATCAGATCTTTTATCGGCTAGCCAAGGCAAATATGATCACATATCCGCCCATCCCACCGAAGGATGACAATGCACCAAAGTCTGATTGGTATAAAGAACATGAATACTGTGATTACCATCGTGTGAAGGGGCACACAACATTGAAGTGCATGCGGCTTAAGAACTACATCCAGGATCTCATTGATCGCAAGGAGATCTAGGTCGATGCACCAGCTCAAGCTTCACCCAACGCCAGTTTGCAAATATATCAAAATGTGTTCCCTCAACACGATACCGGGAAGAATCAAGCCAACGCCAATCAGCCCCAAAATCATGGCAAAGGCAAGCAAGAAGATCACACAGCGGCCTACATCAACTATGACAAGTATGTCGGATGCATAACTCAAGTTGAGCCCATCCAAGATGAGCCCACCATCAATACCATCCACGTCAGAGGGCCGGATCGACAATGTGCTGCAACTACCCGCAGTGGTAGGATAACTGTTGCCGGTGCTCCTCCGAGATCAGCCGCTCCTCCCAGGCCAGCATCAAATGCACGCACAACACAGCATAATGCACCAAGAGCACAATACAATCTCATAGAGCATCTTGGGAACATGCCAGCCCAAATATCTATCTTGGATTTGCTCCGCACATCACCCATCCATCAGGAGATCCTGGACAAAGCTCTAAAAGAAGGTCATGTCCCCACAAACATTAACACAACTCAGTTTGAAACTCTTGTGGGACACCTATCAGCAGCATGTGCCTTGTCCTTCAAAGAATCTGATATACCAGATGTCGCTCCTGACCATACTCTCCCTCTCCGCATTGCTGTCATGGTCAGAGATTTCGCCATCAAACGAGTTCTAGTGGATAATGGCTCAGCCCTCAACTTGTGCACATTAAAATTCATCAAGAAGATCGGGTTCACGGAGGCCGACATACAACATGAGCAAATCACTATCAAAGCATATGATAACTTGGAGCGTACCTCTAAAGGTACTATAACTTTGCCTATCCAGCTAGGCCCAGCAACGCAAGATACTCTCTGCCACGTTGTTGATCTTGACCTACCGTTCAATATCCTCCTCGGTCATCCATGGATCCATTCCATTAAGGCCGTACCATCTACTTACCATCAGTGCATCAAGTTTCCACATCAAGGCACTGAGGTTACCATCCACGCTGACCCTAACCCCTTCGCATACTGCCTTGCGATGGAAGCATCTTTCCCTCATTCTACTCATTGTCCTGGAACTGATATTGGTACTTCTATTGCTAGCTCATCCTGATCCCATCGCGATCCAGATACCATCCTCTCTTCCACCTTATCATCCGTCAAGATCAACAACCAGGGTTGTGGCGAATACAGCCTCAGTGATGCATTTGTTGTAGGAGCTCTTCCACGTGATCCACATACTCAAGGGCACCCAAGTTGTCAAAACAAGCCTGTTGAAGAACATTATAAGCTCAAGCAAATCGGAAACATGACTTTTGAGTCTCATGGTACCATCAACAGCAAAGAAATGGATCCAGATATTAACAAATGGTTATACAAAGATCCCCCATCACGTGACACCCAACTTCTTGAGTACTTCAAAGAGAAATACCCAATCCCCTACAAAAATGTCACAGAACACTATAACTATCAAGGTGGTGGTCTAGGACCACAAGAGGACGGAAATTTGTTTCCTATCATACCATCCCAGAATCCAGAACAGCAAGGACTTGGCTTTAATACCCCTCGCCTGCTTGAACAAGAGCCCAATACCACAACTACGGGCACTAACATGACCAACGTGAACTTTTCAAATAGCCAGGATGACCTCGTGGAAATCGAAGACATCCCCGAAGAGAAAGACATCCAATCCTACGACGATATCTTTGCCGACGACACCCTCCTGGGGACTTCTGTTCTCCAACAACTCTCCATTAACCTCATAGATCTTCCCCTCACAAACCCCGACCTCATAGATTGGGACCAACCAAGCATCGCACACATCGATGAGTTCCAAAGCGCACAAGCACTCCTAGAATTCATGGGGGCATCAGGTCCAGCAAGCAACCAGGATCCAACATCAACCTCTGTCTATCAGCTTCACCCAGAAGGATATTTTGGGGAAGAGGCAAGCTTTAGTCGCAAAAATGATAAAGCAAGAGAACATCATGAGTCTTTATGTGAAAACCCCCTTGGGGCACATTCTGATTCCAAAATAGTAAAAATAAAGGGCGTATCTTCTAGTGAAAACTTGGCAATTCAAGCGCTAGAAGATGAAGCCTTGCCTCTTCCCCCTATCCAAGATTATAGACCAGAGCAGTCGCCGATCATCATAGAGGAGACCAAGCCAATCAACTTGGGAACAGAAGAATGTCCAAAGATCACCTACATTGCAGTCAACCTAACAGAAGGAGAAGAAATCGCTCTCAGTGCCTTGCTCAAGGAATCCATCATCAACTTTGCATGGTCATACGCCCACATGCCTGGGCTTGATCCAAACCTTGTTGTTCATCACCTATCAGTAGATCCAAACGTCAAGCCAGTGAAGCAGAAGCTAAGGAAAATGCATCCAAAGGTAGCATTACTAGTTAAAGCAGAGCTTGAGAAGCTCCTCCAAGCTAAGATCATCAGAGCAATAGATTATTCAGAGTGGATCTCTAACATGGTGCCAGTCACAAAGCCTTCTGGCGACATCAGAATCTGTACTGATTTCAGGGACTTGAACAAGGCATGCCCTAAGGATGACTTCCCATTGCCAAACATAGACATGCTTGTAGACCTCACAGCGGGTCATGAGATGTTATCATTAATGGATGGCTTTTCAGGCTACAACCAAATTCATATAGCGGAAGCAGATCAACATAAAACAGCATTCACAACCCCATGGGGTACCTTTTGCTACAACATGATGCCATTTGGGCTAAAGAATGCAGGAGCAACATATCAGCGAGCAATGACAGCCATTTTCCATGACATGATCCACAAGATCCTTGAGGACTATGTGGACGATATCCTTGCAAAATCCAAAACAAGAGACGAGCACCTCAACATCCTAGAGCGTGTATTTGATCGTCTGAATCATTATGGCTTAAAGCTTAATCCTAAGAAATGTGTCTTTGGTGTTACATCTAGCAAGCTTCTAGGTTTCATCGTCCCTAGACGAGGCATAGAGATCGATCCTAAAAAGGTAAAAGAAATAACGGAGATGCCTCCACCAAGAAATCTCAAATAGCTCAGAAGCCTACAGGGCAAGCTTCAATCAGTTCGGTGATTCATCTCTCAACTAGCAGACAAGTGCCAACCCTTCTCACATCTCTTATGCAAAGACACCAACTTCAAGTGGGATCCCATATGTCAAAGAAGCTTTGATAAGCTCAAAGAGTATCTAGCTAACGCTCCGATCCTTGTACCACCAGTTCCAGGATGCCCACTCATCCTTTACATCTCAACAACAGCTACAGCACTGGGGGCACTCCTAGCACAGCATGATGATGAAAATAGAGAACGAGCTATCTACTAGATCAGTCGCACTCTTGTGGGCTATGAGCTTAACTATTCACCCATGGAGAAAGCATGCCTAGCAGTGGTCTTTGCCACTCAAAAACTTAGACATTACATGCTTAGCCACACAATCAAGCTCATATCAAAGGTGGACCCTCTTAAGTATCTGTTATCAAGGACAACCCTCACAGGCCGTATGGCAAAATGGGTCATGTTACTCAGCGAATTTGACATTCAGTATGTAGATCGCAAAGCAATCAAAGGGCAAGTCATTACTGATCAACTAGCAGAAGCACCACTGGTGGATGCCTATCCACTAATCATGGAATTCCCCGATGAACATTTATGCATGATTGAAGAGCAGCCCATGTGGAAACTATACTTTGATGGTTCCAACACATCCCATAGCTCTGGGGCAGGAATCCTATTCGTCACACCTCAAGGTGACTATATTCTAAAATCATTCAAGTTGGGAGTCCCCTGTACCAACAACATTGTAGAATATGAGGCACTCATCTTAGGTCTCAAAACAGCTATCCAATGGAACATCACAGAACTACAAGTCTTTGGAGATTCACAGCTCATTATCAAGTAAGTCCTTGATGAGTATCAGACAAAGGATGACAAATTGCTACCCTATAAGCAACTGGTGGATAAACTGAAAGAGCATTTCCTACATCTACAATTCAATCAGATCCCAAGGCTTCAAAACAAAGCAGCAGATGCAATGGCAACCATCGGATCCTTATTGGAAATCCCACGTGACACAACACAATATAAATTTCTAGTCGAGCAGCTACACTTGCCAGCTTATGAGAACACCGATGCAAACATGGTGTGTGTCTTGGTTGGTCCCCAATCCCCATGGTACCACGACATCCATGCATATCTAAAAAATGGTATCATATCTCCCCATCTCACCAATAACCAACGCCAAAACCTTATTCGCAGAGCTTCCCGCTACACTCTTGTAGCCAACACCCTATATCGTCGCGGGTATCACAATGTCCTATCTAGATGTTTAGATTCAAACGAGGCCGTCCTGGCCTTATAAGAAGTTCACGCTGGAATTTGCGGTGCCCACACGAGTGGCATGGTTCTAGCAAAGCAGCTGCTTAGAGTTGGATATTATTGGCCAACAATGGAACATGATGCGTGTGAATTTGTCAAGAAATGTCTCCCATGTCAACAGCATGCCAATTTGATACATGCACCAGCACAGGATCTACAGCCTATTGCACCACCGTGGCCTTTTTCATGTTGGGGCCTCGACCTCGTTGGCTTGATCACCCCCCTCTCTTCGGATGGACACAAGTATATCATAACAGCCACAAAGTACTTTACCAAATGGGTTGAAGCGATTCCGCTCACCCTTACTACTGGCATCCAAATATCCAAGTTCATCCTCTACCATATCATTTGCCGCTTCGGCATACCATCTACCATTTTCACAGACCATGGCACACCTTTTGAAAACCAGCATGTGGATGATCTGTGTGCCAGGCTCCACATCCATCACCGTTTCTCCAGTCCATATTTCCCTCAAGGAAATGGCCAAGCTGAGGCAACCAACAAAACTATCTTGAAAATCCTCAAGAAGGTTGTCAATGATTTTGGTCGTGACTGGCACCTCCAAATTAATCCCGCCCTTTGGGCCTATCACACTTCTTATCGCACTCCCACAGGCACCACCCCGTACTCCCTTGTATATGGTGCCGAAGTTGTTCTACCGATCGAGGTTGAGCTCCCATCCTTGCGCGTCTCCATGAAGAACTATACAACTGATGAAGACTATCGTGTGGCCCGGCTCACACAGCTAGATCTGCTAGATGAAAAGAGACAGCAAGCTTACGATCACTTGGTGGCATACCAAAATTGACTCAAAAGGAGTTATAACAAAAAGGTCCATCCTAGACAATTCCAAGTCGGTGACATGGTCCTTAAAGAAAATTAGAAGGTCCTAGCAAATAGAGAAAAGAAAGGCAAGTTTGAGCCTACTTGGTTGGGCCCCTATGTTGTCACCGCATCCTTCGGCTTGGGAGCCTATCAGCTATCAACACCAGAAGGTGAGCCCTTGAATGATCCTATCAACATCATCCATCTGAAGAGGTTCTATGCCTGAACCTGATCCTGCATATATCAGAAAATCCAAAAATATTCAAAAAAGCAAAAAAAGCAAAAAAAAAAAAAAGCAAAAAAGAAAAAAAGAAAAGAGAAAGAGAAAATAATCGTCCAAACGGTGAAAACTTGGCAATTCAAGCGCCTTGGACAAGTATGTTGGTGAAAACCTGGCAAACAGGCACCAACATAGTAAACTGAGCTATTTATCTATTCAGTAGTCCTTTCAGCTACCGTCCTCTTCCTCCATCCATAACAGATCTCCCAGCAGTTCCATCTTCCCTATCTTCCAAGCATTCAGCTTCCATCTTCCTCCAACCCATCTGCAATCCATATCCTATTCCAAAACTTTGTACCATATCTTGTACCATATCCTTTTCCCTTTCCAGTACAACGCTTTCCTCCTTGTATTTATCCTTCTTGTCTTCGTCCTAGTGAGAGTCCTGCCGAGTGTGATCTTCCTATCCCCAATCCTGAGCTTCTGTACATATCCCTTGTGCATATCGTTCCTCCTTGTTGTACATAGCCTTTGTCCGTCTTGCAGCAGCATTTGATCAAATATCTTGTCCCATCCCCAGCCTCAAAAAATTTGTAGTCCCACTCAAGCCTTGTGCTTCAGCAACATCAATTGATGACTTATCCTTGCTCATCCTGATTATTCCTTGAACTTCAGCTTTTTGCCAGCGAACAACTACACTTATTCTCTCACCAACCCATGGGTCCTTGAGGATATATCGTTCCTCCTGTCTGACCTAATCTTCCATCCTGGTCCTTGAGGATATATCGTTCCTCCTGTCCGACCAATCTTCCCACCATCAATCAAACCTAATCTCTCTCCTTGGCAAAGGATGTCTTTTTGGAGTTATCATTTTGATCTTGGATTTTTGTCCTTTGGGTCTTGTTAATCTTTTTGGCTTCTCTTTATCCCACCAGGGTCACCACGATTCATTATATCACGGTGTGCTGTGTGTGCGGATAATCTGGGGCAAGGTCTTTTGATCTTTCGCTTCTGCCTGTGAGTCAGTTGTGTGTTTGTGGTTCCTTCAGCATCGGTTCCACCATGTCGCCTCTGTGCTTCATGTGTGATGTTGGGGCAACCCTGTGTGTTTGTTTAGCGTCAGTCCTCGTCAGTCCTCTGCGACGTTATTGACAGGCCTCGTGATCCCAATATCCTTGGCAGGTCTCTAACATAGCTATATTAAATCTAGGTTGTGCACTCCCGTTTGCACTTGGAGCTATCTGGTCCCTTGCATTTATCATATAGATTAATCTTGCATCTTTGCATACAGCTGCATCTTGCATCTTGCATTTCCATCTCATCTTGCATATCATCCATATTTGTTCTTAGAAGTGAGGTTATTTATCTCCCCTTTCTTCCTAGGCCTTTCCTTCCTCGTCCCGCCGAGCACACTCTGTCCTAGGGTGTAATCCCTCTTTTTCCTTGTCCCACTGGGCGCATCTTCCATGATTTTGTCCCACCGGGGCATGTCTCTCTTTCTCCTAGTCCACCCAAGCGTCATACCCTCTTCTTCTGATTCTAGCCTCGGCATCTTGTTTTCTTGTCTTTGACGCCATGCCACTTGCGGCATCGCATCAAAGAGGGGCAAAATGTAGACACCGAAAAATCCTTCAGAAAATAAATTATTTTTGTTTTCTGAAAATCCTTGATGACATCATCATTTATTAATTAATTATTTATTTAATTAATTAATTTATTTTTATGGCATTAAATCCCTCTCTCTTAATTAAAAATCTTTAATTAAGGAATCTAGCCTAAAAATGTCATTTGGACATTATCCCTAATTTATTAATTATTTAATTAATAAATTGACCAAAAAACTTCAAAAAATAAATTAATTTATTTTTTATCCCAAACTTGGCCAATTTCCTTAAGACCACTAACCTCTTCCAAAATCTTCTAATCCCTTCTTAATTTCGATTAAAAGGCTAATCCCATCTTTTCTAACCCTAATCCCAAGGTTAAATATTTAATTAACGTTAAATATTTAATTTTCATATTTATTGAAAATATTTTAATAAATATTCCTAAAACTTAAGCTTTTGGAATGAATAACTTTTATTCCATGAAACTAAGGAGAAATCTAGACTCTTCTAGAATCTTCTCAAATCCACCCTCTTCACCCATCCTAATCCTTTTTTTGTCCTAATCTAATCCTAATCCTACCCTTAAACCTTTGCGCAATCCTAACCAAGCTTAAGACTTTCCTAAACCAAAGCAAAGTCTTTCCTCCCAAATATCTCAACCACAAAGCATTTATTGCTTCCCCAAAATCTTCAAAGCCTCTTAAAGCCCATTCATTGCTCTTACAAGCATTTATTTAGAGAGTTATGAGCTTGGAGCCCCCTTTGTTGACTCCTCTTTGCCCTTCCCTTCATCCACTCACCTTGTGACATGTGTCACCTCCTGATTGGCTGAGAACTAGCACAATCCATGTGCCTCCCTTTGAGTGAATCTTGGCCTCTCTTAAGGATTTCAATCCTGGCCATTCATTCCTCCTACCCCAAGCCTTTAGAAATCTTATAAATACCCTCACTTCCTAAGGCAAATCATCTTTCAACTCTCAAACTCAATAGCAAAGTTATAATGCCATTTTCATTCTAGCATAAGCATAAACTCATCATTTTAGATCATTTTCAAGCTTAAATCACATTTAAATTAGCTTAATTGGATTAACATAGATTCATTTCTTGTTTAATCAATCTTAGTTCATCTTTTAGCTTTGCATATTTGTGTGTTCTTGAGGCCTTTGAGGCAAAATAGGTTCCTCATACCTATTTTGTGTCATTTTGGGTCTTCTTGATCCTCAAATCATCCTATTTGCATGCTCCAAGTGCTTGAGTTTGCACACCCACATCCATTTATATCCAAGCATATCAAACGGTGCATGGGCGCATCCGTTTTAGGCTTAAACTGAGGTGGCTTTGATTTTAGTTTGTTTACCATTAAATTTGATTTGATAATATGCTATGACGTTTGTTTGTCTTTGGCCTTCAAAACAGGTTTAGGTGCACGCTCAAATCCTAGTCTACATTATCAATCTCTGCAACTGTGTCTGCATCCAAAGAGAGAAAAAGAAATAGCCACAGGGAAAGGAATGGGTTCCATTGAAGAAACCTTCATAGCTCCAGACATAGCCTTTCGGGAAGCCTTGGGTAGAAAAGACCCACTAGAGGGTGTGGAGGCAGGAGCAGTAGGGACCAAAGATCCATCGACAGTAGAAACCCCAGCCACCATAGAGGATGGGGTTTGAATGGAAGAAATGACACACAGAACCCTAGCCACCATAGAAGGAGCCTCTGTAACCACAAACCCAAAAGGATGGGATGGGAAAATAGAGGAGAAACATAAGGGTAAAGTAGAAAAGTATACACACAAAATCGTAGGTGCAAGCACAGGCTTCAACAAAATAACCTTAGAGCAAGTAGGAGGACGCATGGGAGGAAATTGCAGCACAGCCCCAGCACCCACAGAAGGACACACAGGAGACAACTACAAAGAAGCCCTAGAGCCTACAGGAGAATGCGTAGGAGGCAATTGCAACGCAACACCAGAGCCCACAGGAAAACATGTGGGAGGCTTTTGCAAGGCAGCACCAGAGCCCATAGGTGAACGCGCGGGAGGCATGATTATTTTTTTCAATTAATGGCATTGAGAAGTTATTTATCCTAAAATAGAAAATATAAAAACATGTTGGACACATAAATGAGTTGTAAAATGGAGATACACATGTTGGTGTGTGTTTTGACACATAAAAGGGCATGTTAGATTGGAGCTAATATGATCACCACTTTTTGGGTAGTTTTAACCCATGGTTTGTAATACTATTTAATATATTCATGTATTGTACCTCCTATATATTAAGTGTGTGAGATTGGGTTTGTGTGTAAGAGTCTTATATCTATTGAGTTCATCAAGATCTCTAGTTGGTGATACTCCTATGAAAATATTTCTTTACAAGTATATTGTAATTTATAGTTGATTTTTGAATAATATATTTGGCAGGTTTTGGAGTGTGAGGATTTTTTCTTGAAAGAGTTTCCCCCACATAAATCACTCTATTGTGGTATGTATTCCATTTATGTTTATTTTTGTTAATCTTTTGTAACTATTGTAAAGATCTGATAAATATTTTGCATAACCCTCCTCTCAAGGTTAGTGTAGGAAGTTGTTTTTCTACCTTGATTTCCTTATACAAAGAGAGGATTTCACGAGGAAAAGATAGATTGGATTCCTATTTATTGCACTAACATGGTAAAATAAAAGGGAATAACAACCAAAAGAATGTAATGATTAGTGAGGTGGATTGTGTGTTGAAGTTGATGAACAAAAGAGGGAAGGCTCCCATGGACAAGGGGAAAAATCATATTAGAAATAAACATGGGATTATTGTCTTATGCATCTCCCAATGTTCATGTAAAATTTGACTTATTTGGTGTGTTTGGTGTAGGAGAACTTAGGTAGAAAGATAATTAACACAATTGAAAAAAAAAAATCTAATTATTTTCTTCATTTTTGGTTTATGGTTAGCTTCTCTCTATTCAACATTGTAGGAAAATTCCTCAAAATAGCATTGTCTTTTGCATTACATCATTCAAGAAAATGAAATTAGTTGGTGTAAATATAGTTGCCATAGCCTTATGTCTGTAGCCTCGTGGCCTATGAGCTTTGGAACATGGCATGACCATCCATTAATTGATAAAGAATTTTTGTAAAATGTTGTAGTTACAATACCCTAATAGACATGTATATAAAATGTGGAGCATAGATAAGGTAAGTGAACTAATTGAAATAATGTCCCAAAGAAGTACTACTTAATAGATTGAAATAATTGTATGATATACAAACAATGGATTTATCAAATAGGCTTTAGAAACTTTCAAGAAAACCAAATTGGTAGGCATATATCCAAATTTTACAACCGTTGTCAGCAAAAGATACGTGGCCAAGTTACATAAAATGCCTTGAAGTGGGTGTTGAAATCTTCAAGTAGGTGAAGAGACTGAAATAACACCACTCAAGGGAGAGCAAGGTGATAAATTAGGAGGAGATGGGATGGTCGACTGCAAATAAAAGGATGGGGGAGATGTACTATGAAGAAGGGGGGAAGTGAATGCAAAAATAGAGCAAGAACTCATATTGAGTATGAAAGAGGAGGGGATAGTTTCTAATTGAGGAGGGTGGTGAAAAGAGTAAAAAACCAATGTTATGTGATGTTTCAAAGAAGAGGCCAAAAGGCTACATAAGGAGGGTCACTTGCATTCTATGCTAGTGTTGTTTGAGCAGTGTTTATAGTGTAATGAGCATGATATAGGAGAAATACTTCTACCAAAGTTTACGAAGAATGCCAATTGGTTACATTTAGTAAGGTGTGAGAAAACTAGTGCGTTGATAAATTATAGTGGAAGCCTCTTTAAAGACATGTGTAGATGATAATTTGATATTTGAATTTTATTGCTATTATTTTGAACTGTGTCTATTAATAATTGGTAGGATAGTTTTTCATTGCAAAATATTGATAAAAAGAATTTGAATTAATTAGATTTATTTTAATATTTAGAATTAACTAGAAGACTTATGTTTAAAATGTTAATCTTGATAAACATAATGACTTTCTTAAATAAAGTCTTATTTAATGTATTACTTCTTAAATGAGCATAATAACATTTGTAATACTAATCAATTTAAAGATGAATATGCTTGTGTTTTATTAGAGAAATTCTTATCTCAACACCATCTAGGTGCCTACAACATGGACTTTGTTATTAAATCAAGTGTTCTTAAGCATGGTTTTGAAAAACATGAATAATTACAATGTCAAAAATTAGATCAAGGTTATTTTCATATAGAAGGAACTATGGACTTCCATTCTTTTATGGCTAATTATTGTTTTCAAGTTGTACTTTTTGTTGTTAAAAATTTTGTGTAGGATGAGAACATTAATGACATAATTGCAGAGTTTGGAAAATTCATTAATTCAGTTGACTCATATGTGACCTCTCCGACTCTTGATTGTTTCCTTTTGACCCAGACTATTTTGATACATTGTGATCAGTGTGTAGGTGATGATATTCTACCTATCCCACCATTAAGAGTCACAGTTTCATCTCAAGGCACTACTTCTAGAGATGAAGATGACGAACAACACCTTTCTAAAGAACATTTTTCTACTCTTCAAGAGTTTGCCTCTTCTACTTGGGATGTTGGTTCCTCTTCTTCTATTCGGGACAATTCAAAAAAATTATATTATGTGCTGGGATGTAACTTTGGGTTAAATTTATGGATGTCTCTCATGGGATTTGGGTAGGCTATTTTATTTGTAATTGTTCTGGGGTATGACATTTTTCCATATTATTGTAAAAGTGTCTTAGGTCTTAGGTTCGCATTAGGAGCTACAACCAGAGGTTTTCTTCCTAGTTCTTTCTTGTCAGTATGCTCCCTTGAACCAAGTTCAACATATAGTTTTTTTATAATTAATAAAATAAATATATATTTTATATTAAAAGTCATAAAAATTATAATTTTATTTTTAAATTAAATAAATAATCAAAATATTTTTTAAATAAAAAATAAAAATAATTTCAATCATATATTATCTAATAAACGTAAGAACAAATTATTTTGTAGAATTGAATTATTATTTTACTTAAATACATCAAATATACGATCATAAATGTTGAATTAATAAATTATTACATCTTGAAATTATTTTGTTTGAACTTAAAATATAACTTTTTACTATATAATTGTATTTTTTTAGTTTACTCATTAAATTAATATTTAAAAGAAAAATAAATACTTGTCTAAACTTGATCATAATCATCATATTACTTATTTTAAACCTATATTCTAGATATTCTAAATATATCTTTTAAACCATCTTTCATCAAGATACTTTAAAAAGTTTAGAAGTTAAACATCCTTTTCAATTTCTTATTTATTTTGTAAAAAATCATTCGATTAAAAAAGCTAACAAAAATTGAAAGTTAAACATCATTTTCAAAAATTATGAGCACATAGATTGTTCTAAAAGTTAATTGTTATAAAATTTGTAAACCAAAACAACTTGTGGTTGAAAATCCAAAAAACCCTAAAATGACAATTTTCATGTTTGGCACGTAGTTGAAACTATAATAAGCCATACAATGCTAGAAAATGATAAGTGGAAGCCACATATATATGTCAGAAGGTGGTGGACCATATCATCTCTTTTAGGGAGGGAACAAACAAAACACTATGGAGCTTGACTCTCTACTCATATAATTTTAATGGTGATGATAAATAAAGGTGATAGGGACTAAGGGAAACAATATAAGAATTTCTATTGCAAAATCTGTGATGATTTAATATATAATTTGATTGAATGAGTAGGTTATTTGGGTTATTTGAATTTTATATATAGAAAATGAATATTTATCTTTCATATTTGAACTTATGGATATTAGTGGCATAGTTTTCTTCTTTTCTATCAATTGTTTTTTCAAATTTTATAAAAAAAAAATTTCAAATTTTATCAATTGATTTTTTAGAGTTATAATATATAAATTGAACAAATATAATTTAGACTAAATTTATATTTTAATGTTTGTTTGATGTGATCATTATTTTGATCTTGTTTAATTAAACCAAGCTTTTAGATTATGTTCACCATTCCCTAGATTGATGAATTGCATATTATTTGAATAATTGTGAACATTTTGAATAGATATGAGCATTTAAGGAGCATCATAGATCAAGAACATTTTTGAATCTAAATATCTCTAATTCTATATTCATTTATTCATCCATACACATTATTTATTAAAACAAGAATAAGAAATTTGATAAGATTAATGAAGGTTCAAAATAGAATCAATGGAATTCAAAATAAAAAATCTAATCACAAAAACATTTCTAACAAATCATAACTCCACACATTCTTTAAAAACCTTAATACTCAAATCTTACTTGCCCGTAGGCTAAGTACTATTGTATCATTTTTTGAATTGTGTATCTTAACTAGTGATTAAATGAACTCTTGTGCACCAATCAAAATAAATTATATTTTATATTTCATTATATTTTTTTCATTTCTAAAAATATAGATGCAAATTTTTTAACTTTATAATCTCTAAAAAAATATTTTTTTAGCATCTCATTGAACGAATGGATTTGAACTATTATAAAATATTATTTATAATATATTTAAATTATAATTTTTTTACTTATAATTATATTAGAAATAAAGCTTATTGTTATACTTTACAAAATAATTTAAATTAACATAAAAATAAGATAAAATTAACTACAATTTCTAATTTATATTATTAAAATAATTATAATGAAAAAAATTACTTATTGCTACATCTAAAATTATTTAAACTAATATCATTATTATCATCAAATTTTATAATTAATTAAAATATATTTATTAATATTAGAATTACATTTACATAGATTTATAATAAATATAATAAAATACATTTAAATTTATCTACAATTAAACTTATAATTAAATTCGACAAATAGTAACCACTATGTGACACTTGTTTCAATTGTACTCACTACTATTTGTCATGAAACTAAACTCAAGTACCCATACTCAATTACTAAACTTTAATTCTAAACACATAGCTTGAAGAAAAAATATTGAACTACAAAAACTCTGGAATTGCAACCTTACAACGTCGCTAATATGTACATTTATATAATGTTTTATCTTCCAACCACTTAATTGCAATGGCTATTTGTTTTTATCCCATTGGATTACATCTAGAAAAGAGTGTTTTCTAAGTTTCCCACTATTATCTTGTCTCTATTACAACTGTAGGGTTTGACTACTTTTTGTCTATTTAAGCTTTTTATGGTATGTCAGTTTTGCAGGTAATGAATGCACATTCAATCACATATAAAAAATGTGTTGAATTGTTTAATGACAGAGCGCCTTTTGGCAGGTTATTCAGCACGCTCTATTTGTAAAAGATGGCTGAGCAGGATTTTAAACCTATTCACAATTGTTTAATGTTGTTTTTCATAATGAGAATTTTTATCTTGTTTTTTATGTTGACAAATTCTAACATATTTAAATTAAAATTTCTCTCTAACATCTAAAGAGGGGGGTTGTTCTTGGAGGTTAGGTTTTTTTTTATTTTTTTATTTTTATGGTTGGGCAAGTTTAATGATTGTGCTTCTATTTTTAACTAGATGTGAAGTTGTTGTTCTTACTATTATTTAGTTCTATTTTTTTAAAGTTAGATTTGTTTTGAATTTGTGTTCTTAGTGGAATGGTCTAGTGTATAAATGACATGTATTTTTGTGCAAATATTGGTATTTTATTTGAGCTTCGATTAAATCTGATTTTCCATACCTTAAGGACCAAAATCTAGTTTTCACATTTGCTATTTCTTTTCCTAATACAATATTACATTTGTAAACTTGAATTGACTTTAAGACCACAAATAGAGTCGACTCTGAATTATAATCAAATTTAATCCCAAGCCCAACTTGATTGACTTTCAACTAATATAATTCTTTGGCTCAAAGATGAAATATTTAAATGTGTGTGCTAGGGTGTCATAAGAAGATAATAACCTAATTAATTTTAAGGACACGTAAAAACACATCTACACATCACATGTTTATGAAATACCATCTCAAAAGCACTTAAAATAATGAAGCATCAACATTTGTTGATTATAAGATTTTAACTTCTACAATATTATCTTTCAAAATTGTGTGTATATCTCAAATATGTTTAAAATTGACAAAGAATACTATATCATAGATATTATATGACTGCAAAATTTAAAAAAAGATATAAATCAACAAATTATAAATGGCATGGAAATTTACTTTTGAAAAGAAAAAATATCACATGAGAAAGACGATAAATATGTATTGATATTCAAAGGAGAGATATATCTACACACTAACACTATGAACTCTAATACCAATATGGAAACCCTTGTGTCCCTACGAAAACAACCTCAAAAAACTACTATATCATGCCTCTAATTTGTAGAGAAATGAAAGAGGAATACTACAAATAGTTTACCAAAATAGTGTATCATTGAACTGTGGTAAAATAAAAAATCTCCCACATCCAAAATGAAGAGACACCTTCTAAAAATAGTCGCGACACATAAATGGTGAGCACACTTTAAGACTAAGAGGGGGCGGGATAGGAGAATCAATCTTGAGCATATCTTAAAACTTTAGAGCACAACTCAATTCCAACTTAAAACCTTAAATTGGTTAGCAACAGTGGAAGATAAAGAAATGAACACACATTCACAAAAGAACACCAAATTTATGTTGAAACCCCAAGAAGGGAAAAAATATGTGATAGTTAACTCACACTTTATGAACAAGTATTGCAATATTTGTTTTAGGGCTCACTATCCAAGGAAGCTCAAAGCTCCTAGAAGAACTTGTAGGCTTAGGATCACTTCCTTATAGAAAGATACAAAAAGGACTCACTGGCTAAGACACACTGCCTCATGGTAATATATATAAAATATTGAATTAAAAAATATAGGCCTTCAACAACACAACATCTCGCGTTCTCCCTGGGATGTATCTTCTCTTGTCACAGTAACATAAGAAACCATTTAACAATTATGTCTTGGTTGTTGTTGCACCAAAAGATCAACGTATTAATGCTTGATACAACCAATGGACTTATAAAAGACACGAGAGGCGATTAATCCATGTGACAAACCACCGTTATGCTAAACAAGACAAGGAGACCAAGGGCTCACACCTTGCAACAATCCCCCAATGTAAGCACGAGGTTCAAACCTATGACCTCAAATCTAATACCAATTGTTGGTTTTTATTACACCAAAAGATTGGCATGTTAATGTTTGATATAATAATTGTACTTATATAAGACATGAGAGGTGGTTAAGCCATGTTACAAACTACCATTGGGCTACACAACACAAGGAAACCAAGGGCGCACACCTTGTACCATTATCCTCTAATACTCTCACCACATACATCTTCTATCATAGATTTGCATCTTCCAAACCACACCAATCCACATTGATTTGATCTTCTTTTTATATCATTTGAATCATCACAAAACATCAATTAGATTGACAAAAACAAGGGACAAAAGGTGATCCTAACTAGTTGGCCACCAAAACATAATTGTGGTGAAAGTGATCATATCTAAGGGTTGGAGAGGGCATAAGAAATCATAACATAATATCCAAAGTGATCCCAAACATCTCACATATTGGCACAAATCCTCTAGGGTTAGGAACATGGTAATGTGTAGATGTTATGTACATATAACTAATTAGCTAGATAACCATAATTAACCCTTAAAACCAACTCTTAATAAAATGTAGCACCAAATAAATCAACCTTTGATATGTGGACCACATAGAGATGTTCCTTTCAAACATCCAACATCATTTCCAAATACTTATTTTTCTCTATCATGCCAAGACAAGTTGGCGGAACCAAACTATCATACAACACTTCATAACCAAAAATAGGGAACACAGACATGAAACAAAAAATCACCAATGCGCTTCTAGGGAACATTAATACTTTAATTCCAAATAGAGACACGACATAGACATTATGAATGTATCCCCCAAGATACAAGAATAGAGATTGTGATGCAAAGCATTACCCACACTAGTCCAAACAAATAACTAAATTGCCAACAATCTACATTTACGAGAAATATCACAACATCAGGGACCTAAAGGGATAGGAGTGCAATGTTTGAAGAGAATAATCACTATATTTGAAACTACAAGTCATCATCTGCAATTGTGGAGGAATGAAGAGAATTCTTTGAGACTGACATCAACATACTAATGTGCAACATCAACTCTAACATTCACCAATCAACCAAATTAAATTTGTAGCACCATTTATCCACTCAAGAAAAATAAGAGGGAAAACACAACATCTTATATCAAGTACAATATTGTTATAACCATTAGTAATGTATCTATTTTATCATCATGCTTCTAATTCTCCTCTTAAAACTCTTGATCTCTATCTTAATGCATATAATCATCATCGGAGGGCAAAAAATTTTAAAACCACCTAAAAGCATTCAATATGTTGGTGGCTTAGTTGGCATCAATTTATGTCTAGATGGATGAGGAAGAGAAATTCCATATATTTATTTGTTCTTTGCCAGATTTGTGGAATTCTCTTGTTATGACCATTGGAATTACTTCTATTATTTTTAAGACTAAAGATGTGGTAAGCTATTTAATTTCTAAAGAAAGAGGGGGAAGGTATACATCAGTGCCAAGGAGGCCCTATTTGTTTGTAGAAGACCTAAGGAAAACAACAAGACAAATAAAAATATTAATAAATCCAAATCTAGAGGGAGATCCAAACCTCCTGGGAAGTCCAAATTCATTTGTTGGAATAGTAGTAATCTTGGACACGTCTATAAGGAATACAAAGAATAAAAGAAGAATAAAAAGAAGCAATTTGATTCTAATTATGCATTTGATAAGGATGATGGTAATGCATTACTTAAAAATTTGGCCACTCATGCATGTGATGATACATGGTTAATTGAATCAAGTGCAAATTTTCATATGACCTCTAATATATATTGGTTTTATGAATATGAAGAATTTGATGGAGATAAGGTGTTTCCCTTGGATGATAATTCTCATTTAAATATAGTTATCCATGGTAATGTTATAATTAGGTTTATTGATGGTAGAATAAGAAAGATTAATTGGGTGTTACATCTCCCTAGTTTAAAGTGAAATTTTTTATGTATGGGAAAACTAATAGATTCAAGCATGCATGTAGTATTTTCTGATGCAAGATGCAAAATGTATTAGAATTAACACATTGTATAAGTTGGTTACTTACACTATTGAGTGTAATAGTAATTTTGTGAAGATCAAATCTATGGATATGTAGTTAGAAAGGGTGAGGGATTCACCTTTAGTACACGGTCATGGATTTTGGGTACCTACGGGTTCTTTTTATTTTGAATCAAAGTTACCTACAAATAAGACTATGTTATAGCACCACAAAATTTTCCACATAGGAGAAAAGGGTCTAAGGGCCTTGAAAAATAAAAACCTTGTTGAAATTTTAAATAATTATAATCTTGATTTTGATTTATATGAGCATTGTGTTTATCAAAAATAAAACTATGTTTAGTTTTACATGAGTTCTCATAAAACTTGTGTTGTGTTGGATCTTATTCATTATGATGTGTTTGGTCCTATAGATATTTCTTACATTAGAAAATCCACATATAATTATTCATTTACTAATTATTATAGTTGAAGAACATGACTATATTTTATAAAGAGAAAATCTGAAATTTTCAGCCCATTTAAAGAACTTAAAGCAATGAGTGAATTTCATAGTGGAAGGAAAATAAAATGTTTGAGGACTGATAATGGCATTGAATTTTCTCTAATGATTTTGATAGATTCTATAAATATTGTGGCATTCATAGACAAAAGACAACTCTATAGTCTCCATGACATAATAGATTTTTAGAAATGATGAATGGGACATTGATGGAGAAGTCTATGAGCATGCTAAGTTGTGGTCCTAGAACAATTTTTTTGGGTTGAAGTTTTTACCACTACTTTCTACCTAATTAACAAGTCTCCTACATTATCTCTTGTTGATAAAACACCTATAAGCACTCATTGATACATTTTAGATTTTTTGGTTGTGTTGCATATGCATATGTGCCAAAGGAGAAACAAAAAATGTTGGAGAAAAAGGCTATAAAATGTATCTTCATTGGATACAGTTATGGTGTAAAGGATACAAAATTTGGGGCCCTATTTCTAGAAATTGATACATATTAGAAGTGTTATTTTTAGAGAAATTAACACTCCTTCTATTATAATGTAGCCAAAACAAACTAGAAAGAAAGATGCAGTTAAAAAATGTTTGAGAAATTTGAATCAAAACCCATATTAGACAGACAATAAGTTGAGGAGATCTCATCAAGCTTTGAATCTTTAGAAGAGGATGAAGAACCTCCAACTCAACCACATAGTAAATAGGCCCTATGAACACTATTTGTGGATGATCCTGAGAGAGTGGGCTTCTTTCTCTTTTTCATGCATGTGAAGCTCTTCTTGATGAAGGATCCCCTTATAGGTAGGGAGGATACTGAGATTGTCTTACGTTCTACTAGATTTTTGAGTCTTCAGCTTTTGATCGATACATTCTCTCTCCAGAGAGATTGAAAGACCATAAGTGGTTAACATCATAGATCTTTGTGAGATAATTTTAGTCTTAGTGTGTCAGATTAATGTATCTACTTTGTTTTGGTGAAGTGAATAGGCTAGGGGATTATGCTCTACTTCCTTTTTGGATAGTACTAGAAACCCAAATCCTTGAATCCGATCTAGTCCCCCTGTGGTATCTTTTGTGAGTCACCTTTAGAGAGGGTTAACCATAGTGGACATTCCCTTAATTAGGTCAACCACATGGATGAAACCTCAAGTGGTAATAGCCATTTTTGTTGTGGTAATAACAGCCGCTATATAAATGTCCTTGTGGAGGAAATCTTCACAGGTGTGGTCTCTTGTTGAGCTGTTAGATCTCCCTAGCAGCTCTTGATTGATTAAATTCTCAGACTGTGTCAAAACTTCGATGCACCTAGATTGGAGTTCTCCCTCTTGAGATCACAAAAGTTGTAGAGTTAGACCATTACTATAAACCCTAGTGAGGCCAATTTTTCCTATTTTTAGGAATATATGCGTTATTGAAAAACTCTTGAGAACATACACAAATAGAACTTCTAGGGATTAGCACATTAAATCACTATTGCTTGTTCATGCACAAGGTTTCTTTTTCCCTTGTTCATTATTTTTAGACAATTGCTTGCTTCCCTTGCTTGTTGTTTTACGTGCTTGATATCTACTTGGTTACTTGAGATGAATTGTTATACAGATCTTCAAACTTGGATAGAAAAATTTGCCAACAATCTGAAACTTAAAACCTAAAAATTGCAAAATCTGAAGAAAAATTCCTCTCTAGAGTCAAAAGTCATCCCACAGTCTTAGATTTTCGTACGAGTCTTGAGCAAAAGTCATTTTAGAACCACTGTATTATCGTACGAGAGTTGATACTGTGTCGTACGAGTGTTGTCAGCATAAATAAAAAGAAAATTATCCCTGGTAGCAACTGTCATACACGTCCTGTCAATTGTCATTTGAGAACATACCTAGAGTTGTACGAGCCTACAGAAACCCGTTTAAGAATTTTCAAAAAGTTGTCAGAAACCCTCCAGAATTTGTCAGGAATTCAATTTTTACAGCCTATTTCTAGATTCTATCAAAATACTCACTATGTTAGGAACATAGCAGAAACTAGAACGAATTCGACCATTTACCTAAAGTGGTCTCTTGAGTCTAATTTAGCCTTCTGATTTATCGATTTGAGTCTTTTTCATCTTGTGTCAAAACCTTGTCAAAATTATCTTCAAATTCAGTCTTCATACAAAATGGCTAAGTGTTGTGAGCTCGTGTCTGCCATCTTTTGGGCATCTACCCATACTACTAGGGCATAGTATCCTTCATTTACATCCAATCTAATCTTCAATCAATCCAATCTTGACAAGGTTGCATCATTCGATCTTCTTGAATCAAGTCATTCTTCAGTTGTCTTCATCTTGCTCTCTTGCTTCACACAAGGTTAATGGTGGAAACTCGAGCTTCCTCACACAAGAAATCCAGAGAAGCACCCAATACCTTACCTTTGTCTACTCACGCGGGTCTAGCCTTTGATCAAATCTACAATTTAGGTCTTTACAAAGACGACGGTCTTGGAAATCTTCGATTACAAACTAGTTACATACCCCCTCCTCCATCAATCCAACTAAGCAATCAACAAACTCTACATCAATCTATCCGTGGGAGTCCTAAAACTCCTAAGATGTCTCAAGGAGGGACACATCATGGGTCTCAAGGACATTACTCTCAACATGGTGTGGATCAAGAACCCATGCCTACTGAAATTAATCGATATCAAAATGATGATGACTTCAAGAAAATGATGAGGTATTTCTTGAAGGAAGACAGAGAAACATACTTCCTAGAGTTAGCTCGTCAAGGGGCTAAAATTCCTCCCAACTTTAATGTTGAATATATCATTACGCATGAGGAAGAAACTCCAATCACCGCTATGATGAAACAGATGCATGCCATGCAAGTCAAACTTAACAAACTTGAAAAAGAAAAGGAACCTAAGGAGTTCTCCATGGAAGCTCTATGCCCTTTTCCATTTGATAAAGACTTGTACATGCCACCATTCCCTAAGCGAGTGGAAATACCTAAATATGATAAGTATGATGGAAACTCTGATCCCCAAGATCATGTTAGAGAATTCTGTACTCAATCTATGGAGTTCATGCATGAACCAACCTACCTAATGCATCTTTTCCCTCGATCTCTAGGAGGGTCGGATATTAATTGGTTCTAAAAAATGCCCCCTACTATCAAAATTTTTGAGGAGTTAATAAAACTATTCTATCAACAATACTCCTAAAAAATCCAATATCTGGTCACTATGATCGACATTTGCAATCTAAAATAGAACTCAAGAGAACCATTCCTGACTTTTCTCAAATGATGGCGGAAGAAGTTTTCTCTATATGCTAGACCCATTCCAGAAACTGAGAAGTTGGATATTTTCATCAACAATCTTGTTCCAGAACTCAACTACCATTTGCAAATGCAAAATCATACATCCTTTGATAAAATGGTAGAAAATGAAATCAAATTTGAGAAAGTACTTGTGCAAAAAGGAGACATGTCACTTCAAAAGGACAAGTGTGAATCTGGATCTAATTCTAAAGAAAAAGGCAAAAATTGGAATAAAAATAAGGGTGTTGTCACAGATGGCATTGTTGATACTATCTGTGCCCCATCTACGACTCCTGCTTTCAATCTCACCATTAGCACCCAAGCCATCAAATATTTTGAAGCTAAAGCAATAAAATCTAACAAGAAGCTATTTGACTATAAACCTTGGGCTACAGATCCTAAATGTATTTTTACTCCTCTTGGAGAATCCTTGGAATCCACCATGAAGACTTTGTTGGCCAACAAAATCATCTCCTTGCCTAAGATAAAGGTATTTGATCCTAAACCTAAACCAAAATGGTGGAGAGAGAATGATTTATGTGACTTCCATCACAATAAGGGTCATAAAACTAATAACTACATTCACTTGAAACACATCATACAAGACAAAATTGATAATGGAGAAATCATAATTGACAATCATAAGAGCAATAATGATCTTACAACATTCACAGAGCCATTTTTGAAACATGGTCAAAGAGATTCATCTTCTTAGCCTAATGTGGGTGTTAAAGTCAATTATGCTTACTTTGGAAACAATGTTGTCATCAATATGGTTGAACCATGCCTATCTGAGCATTGCAATGTCATCAAAATTGTAATAAAAGATAGAGAAAATCAATCAACAAATGTAATTACTTGATCACAAGCTCAGGCACATCTGCTAGGACAACTCCCAGATTCATCCAATGTGCCTAAGATACCTATCAATATTTCATCTTCTTCTAAATAGAAGGATGCCTCTAAATAATCAAATCCTAAAGACATGAGGCCAACATCATATAGTATTGTCCAACAACTTGAGCATACAAATACAAAAATCTCCATGTTTGAGTTGCTTCGGATATCTCCAGCTCATAGAGCCATTCTAGACAAAGCTCTGCTCAGATCCAATGTTCTTGAAAACCTTGATTTAGACAAATTCTAGACTATGGTTAGTCATCTCATGTCACCAAAGTATATCTCCTTTTTAGAGGAAGATGATAATTCCTTGAGTCATCCACATAACCAGCCCTTGCACATTGAAGTCTTGATTCAAAACCATTGTGTCAAATGCATGTTGATAGATGGAGGCGCCGGTCTCAAAATTTGTCCTTACATCTTGATCACACAATTGGGATTCTCTGAAGCTACCATTGATCCTAAGAAGAAGATAACTATCAAAGCATATGATGAGAATGAAAGATCTTCCAAGGGAACTATTATCTTACCTATCAAAACATGACTCGTTATCAGAGACACCATATGACAAGTTCTTGATCTACCTTTGGCTTACAACATCCTTCTAGGAAGACCTTGGATACATGAAATGAGATCTACTCCTTCCACATTACATCAATGTGTGAAATTTCCTTATGAAGGAGTAGAGGTGACAATGCCAATGGACCTATACATAACTTGCAATGCATTGAAAGAAAGTGTTGATAAACTTGTTCCTAATAATAGAGAATCTTCCACTAAGCAGATAGACATTGCTTCAACATCCAAAATGGAAGACTTTCCTAAAGAAGTCAAAATTAAAGACAATGGTATGGGAGAATACATAATGGAACCTTTTTTATCTCTCACATCTCTCTTGTTGTCCCCTAAATATTATGGACTACTTTTTGACAAAGTGAAACATACAGCTAAAGAATCTCAAGTCATATTTAATGGAAGCTTTGTCACAGAACAAGTATCTAAACAAGAGTTTGAGGAAGAAGAAGTTGTACTTGCATGGTTATACAAGGATGAGCCTCAATCCCAATCAGTCCATAAATGTGACTCTAGTTCAAGCAAAATTCCTCAAAAGTCATACGGACCAAGGGACAAATTGGTCACAAAAATGGGATATACTAGAAAAGGACCTCTAGGACTACAAGGTAAGGGTCTTCTATCACCTCTTGACCACCATGGTTGAACCAAAAAGAATACAAAATGTCTAGGATATAAGAAGAAACCTTTCTATCTTAGCAAGAACTCCCCACATGTCTTAGAATAGATTGAGACATCCACAACAAATCAACTAAAGGAAGAAACAACTGAACAATCTAACAATGATGATTCAGACACCACTGATGAGCTCATTCCTTATGAATGCTTGCCTAAAGAAATAAAAGACCTCCTTGAAGCTGAAGATGATCCAGTAAAAAGAATTAATGTAATAGAAACACAAGAATCTGCTGTAGAATAAAAGATAGTTGCACGACAAGAACCAACTTATCTCGAAGGCAATCAAATAGAAAAAGAAGAAGGTGGTGTGTGCTATAATTGCGTCACACTTCTATGGATCATTACATGCAAGGAAACTCAAGAATGAGCCCTCACAAATCGATCCATAGCTCCCTAGGCATGGAGTGCAAGGGTTTTTAAGAATGCTCTCAGCTAGAGCTATTTAGCCTATAACCTTGCTAGTAAACCATGCAATGGGAGATTCAATGAAGACAAGGGCAAGAATGCCAATATCCTCAAGAATCAAGAATGAAATGCAATGCAAGCTAGATTAAGAATGGAAATGCAAGCTAAACTATGGAAATGAAAGATGCAAGTATTACAAAGCCTCCTAGTTAAACTAGATGAATTAATTTAAAGCATAAAGGAAATCTAAGCTAAGAATGCCATGAAAATAAAGCTACTATGCAAGAAATGAAATCTAACTATGAAGCAAGAAAGCCATGATGATGCAAGAATGAAGACAAGAAGATAGAGTGTTGATGAAGATCCAAGATGAATGCCAACAATGCTCCAAATCTTCAAACCCTAGATGCAAGAATGTCTCCAAAAGCTCCAAGATGACCTAGAAAACCTGCAGCATAATATTAGCATAAAAAGTTGGGGATCTAGAATGAAGAAGAGAGCTCTTCTTTTATAGGAAATGAGGAGAAATGGACCATGGAGATTAAGAGACAAAAGATTTAATCAACGGTGGAGCTTGAAGAGGGAGCAATCCATGTGCACAAATATCCTCCAATGAGAAAATAGGAGTTGACTTTGTGTCCATATGAGACAAAAAGTGTTTTTTCCCTTTTTATAAAATAAGAATAATGCTTTATTTGTGCAACTTAGGATAAGAGGAAAAGTAGGGGCTTTTTATTTATTAAAAGGGGAGGAAATATTCCTTTTAAATAAATAAAAATTTAGGATAAGATGGTTAGCCCATAGAAAATAATCAAATAAATGATAAAACTAGGATTTGATCAAGAACAAGCAATTTATGATTTAGCAAAAGGGGCTAATAGTCTAGATGACCATTTTTAGGTGTATACATTTGCCCCTCTTTGACAAATGTGTGATCGATCTGGGAACACATGCAGTCAAAGAATGAAGTTGAAATGTGAGATCGATTTGGGATCACAAAGAAACTTAGATCAGCCAAGAAAGCAAGCAGATAGCCAAGAAGGCAAGCAAATAGCGATCTGACTCCAAAGAATGAAGTGCAGAGAGATAGCAAATCCTGCATGGTCAGCCTGGTAGTGACAGTACTGAACACTTAGGAAAGAGATAGCCAATAAGATATGATGTGTCTGCCCCCTCGGGATCGAAAGTGAAATCCAGGTAGAGGGAAGGTAGAAGCAAGAGCAGCATGATCATAATCAAAGAAATAGAATAGAATAACCATCAAGCAGTGAAGATATGCCCCACACATGGGACACGGGGCACGAACCTATCGGTCCCTCAACCCGAAAACACCATGGAGGGGGATTTGAACTTGGGATTTGAAAGTGAATGAAAGACTAGAAGTTTGAAAGAGATGGAGATGAAGAGGTGAGGAATGCCCCAGTGAAGATTGAAGGATTAGGCCTCAAAAGGTCAGCCAATTGCGTGAAAGAGGGGGAAAAGGTGATTTGGGTGATCAAGGTGAACTCGGATTTCAGTTTCGATCCCGAAATGAAAGGAAAATGATGTGATATGAAAGACAAGAAGTGAAAGAAATGATTAGGAAGAAGTGAAAGGCGAGCGCAGTTGATTAACAAGTCTGTGAAAGATGAAAGGAGAGCTCTCTCCATATGCAAGATGCAAAACTAAACTAACATGAACTTAAGAATGCAAGCTACATGAAAAGTGGTTTACTTGCAAGGTCACAAAGCCAATAGACATCTAATATTCATCATTGAGCATTATTGGTAGCGTCGCAAGATCATACAATACACACTAGCATAACTATGTGGATCTGAATATGATCTATATCAGATAGAAATGTGGAAATCCCACCTAGGCATCAAAGACATGCAGGTCAAGATGACTAGTGCAGTGAGATCACCTAAGTTTGATATAGCAAGATTATGCTCGCATCGAGACACAAGAAAGTCAAGATGACTATAAGCATGCACTTGCGAAACAGTCAAGGATAATACCTTGTAGGTCCATAGTGGCAAGTAAGACCAGCATAAATGCTCATGACAGTGAGGACCAACAAAATATACCCACAAGCAGAAAAAGCAATAAAACATGTTCTCATTCCCTCACTCTTCTAGCTATGCATCATCGAAAATGATCATAGGGGGAGAACACTTAGCAAAGAAATCATCATAGACAACACACAAAGAAATAAAGTCAAACAAATCTCAGCAAGTCAAGTGCGTGTGTGTAGGTCATAGAGTCAAACTTTGAGTATCGCATCTGCAAGTGAGAAATATTGCATCATCTAGACTGCAAGTAGGATATCTGATAAGTGTTAAGAAACACTCGACACAAGGGTAGTGTTGAAAAACACAGTTGGGGTGGTGTTGAAAAACACTGTTGGAACCAAGTTGCCTAAGAAACCCTAATGCACAAAGAGACCCAAGATAAGCTGAAACAACGTATGCCCCCTAGACTAAGACAAGAGTCAATTTTAGGCTAGGAGAGGCAAAGCGAGAAGTGGAGCAAAGGAGGGCCATGCAAGACTGATAGACATAGGTGCAGAGGGTCTCAAGTAGCGCCTGTTTCCAGGTTTTCACCACTTGATAGATTTTTTTGCAATTTTTTAGGACTTTTTATAATTTTTTTGTATTTTTGCTACCAAGGAGCATGTTTCCAGGTTTTCACCAAGGCACTTTTTCAATTTTTTTTGAATTTTTTTGAATTTTTGATTTTTTTGTATTTTTTTGTATTTTTAGGATTTTTTTTTGTATTTTTAGGATTTTTTTTGTAATTTTTTCAAGATCATAAAATATGTACAAAGGATGCCCCAGACAGAAATAGGCATCAACAATCTGCTTCCTCTGATGTAGAGAACTGATAGGCGCCAGGCCCAAATGCTGCAACTGTGACAATACGAGGTCTCAACCAATTCGACCAATAATAACCAGCCCTAAGCAATGTCTGAGCTAGCGAAGGATCATGAGAATGTGGTCCACATATGCCATCATGGATTTCAGCTAGCACTTTTTTTGACTCCTCTATTTCTAGACACTTAAGGAGAGTTCTGTCTAGACCCTTCCTATACAAGTCACCAGAGACAAAGGCAAACTGTAAGGGATGGCGGAAGGAATGGCGTGGTGGATTTGCAAGAGGAATATGAGGTGGAAGATATGAAAAGATGGTAGGATTGTAAGATTTGTGAGCAGGATAGCGTAATTCATCCACCAGGAACTTGAAGTGAAATTTATGCTTTTTCATTTGTAAGATGGATGTCGAAGTAACCAAGGCATTAGCAACTTTGTTCTCAGCTCTAGGAATGGGCTGAAGTGTAACAGATATGAGATCATGCTTGAAGTAGTGCACCATTTTTTTGTAGAGAATCAGCTTGTCATCTTTTATTTGAGAATCATTATTTTTGAGCAGATTTTTATTTTTAATTTTCTTAGGTGCGGATACTGCCACAATGTGGTTTTCACCATCTGACCATTGCTCTTTTCTTTTGACTTGATGACCGTGATGTTTGATTGCTGATTCAATCTTTTTTGTTGCTAGTTCTTTGGTGGAAGAAGTAACAGGTGTTGATGTGAGATGAAATGAAGTGACTAGTTCAATAGTATTTATGTGAAGGATGTCATCTCTGGTGACATGAGAGGTTGAGCCTATAGGGTAAGCTCCAAAAGTAGCTATATCTAGACTTGTCATAGAAGAACCAGCGTGGTCCACTAAGGCAAGACGAGGAACAAACTCATCAAACCCCACACAAGACCCATCAACCATGTCAAGATGGTTACTACAAGAATGAACCATATCAACATCCATATCATCAGTAGATATACATTTTTCTCCCCAAAGAAGTGAAGTAGAGGGAAGATCATCTCCCATTTGAACCATAGTGTGTATTGGTGACTCATCTGTATCTGTGTCTAAATTATTGAGCATGGGAGTATTTCTAGAATCCTCTCTATAGATCCACTCTTGAATAGCTTGTTCTTCTCTTTCTGCTTCTAAAGGAATGGATGAAGGAACAAAGTTATCAAAGATCACCATAGCAGAAGTGGAAGGCTTCATCTGATAAGAAGGTCTCCCATATGACCTAGGAGAAATAGGTATAGAAGCAAAGGAACCCAGTGTATATTCACCCATACCAAGGCTCATCATCTTAAGTGATTTCCCAGTAGCAACTAGAGATGTACTAGGATCAACAGTAGGTTCATTGTGAGGAACAAATTTTTCAGCAGTAGCAAGAGCATTGATAGCCATAGTATGGTCTCTAGGAATCACAACCTCAGTGCCATTGTACGGAAATTTGACGCACTGATGATAAGTGGAAGGAACAGCCTACATGTCATGGATCCAAGGATGACCCAAAAGAATGTTATATGCGAGTGGGATGTCCAATACTTGGAAGCTAATATCTTTTGTGATAGGGCCCACTCGGACAGGCAGCGTGACAAGACCTTTGGAAGATCTTTCCACTTCATCATAAGCTTTTATAGTAATCTTCTTCTTGGAATCCACAACAAATTCTGACAAACCCAATTGTTGTATGACATTGAAAGAAACAATATTTAACCCTGCACCATTGTCTATCAGGACTCGGCGGACTCAGGTATTGTAGACTAGAACTTCAATGTGTAAAGCTAGATTATGTGGGTGAGCAATAGATATGTCATCTTCTACAGAAAAGGAGAGAGATAGCGGAGATGAAATGTGGTTGACCATAGCCTGAAATTGATTTGAATCAATGTCATTGGGAACACGTGTTGTACGTAGAGCCTCATCAAGAATCTCTCTATGCGAAGAGGATAACCGAAGCAACTCAAGGATAGATATTTATGCTGGTGTCTTTTGCAAATGTTGGACAAGATCATAGCTAGGGGTGGTTGAAGGAGCCACTTGTTTGGAAGGCAAAGCTTGCTTGGGATCTTGTGCAGTTTTAAGGACAAACTTGGCTTGCCCCCTAGTAATAGCATTCAGTGTCTCACTTCGGGAAGATGAACTACCACGTGTTTGCAAGACTAAATTTGGGTTACCATGATTGGTGTTATTATCATCTTGAGACCTCATCATTAGAACACTCTCAACAGGCTCTACCATGTTAATCACAAATGTATTAGAAGGATACATGTAATTGATCTTTGCATCATGATTCTTCTTATTTGTTTGAGAGGTTTCCCCCTTATCATGCTTAGGTAAAGGATCTTTGAAAGCTGTGTGATCCAAATTTTTAGTTAAGCCATCAGTGGAGATTGTGCCGTTCTCAATAAGATCCTGAATATCATCCTTAAGCCTAAAACAATTGTCTATTGGATGTCCCTTGTTTCTGTGATAATGGCAGTAATGATCCTCTCTCCACCAATCAGGCTTATTTATTGGATCCCAGTTACCAGGTTTATCAGGAAGCGTAAGATATCCATTGTCAACCAAAGTCTTAAGGATCACATCGTAAGGTTCTGCCAACTTGGTATAGACTCGCTTTCGAAATGACTTCTTAGGCTTATCTGTAAAGTGAGGTTTAGGAGCATTGTGAGTGTTGCTAGCTTCTTGTTGTTTTGCTACATAGATAGCATTGGAGAGATTGAAAGCGGGCTCTTTAACTTTAGGAGCATCAGCAACCCCTTCATTAACAACGTACTTGTTCTTATTCCAAGGTTTGTGCTTGTCTTTACCATTGCCTTTAGCATCTTTATTAATAACAATATCCCCTTTTCTTATAGCTACATCCTCAATCAGATATGCACTTTCAACCATGTCATGGAAGGAGGAGAACAGTTGCTTCCTTAGATCATAAAATAGCTCAGGCACAAGTGTGTTGATGAAAATGTCAATCTTTTCTCTTTCAGGTAGCTGACGAGGATATCGAGAATACAATGACCTCCAACGTTGTAAGTAAGTTGCAAATGGCTCACCTTGATGTTGTCTTAGATTACCGAGATCTATCACAGTGACAGGTTGTTGGATGTTGTAAGAGTACTATTGGGTAAATCGCTGAGCTAACTCATCAAAAGTCTTAAGCGGTGGTGTCAATTTTGCAAACCATTCTAAAGCTTGGCCTCTTAAGCTTTGAGGGAATAATCATAGAAGATATGTGTCTTCATGAAGAAAGTCCATACTAAGAGCATAAAAATGACGCACATGGTCATGAGGGTCACCATTTCCATCATACTTGTCATATTTAGGAACCTCAATATCCTTAGGAAACGGGACCATGTATAGATCTTTATCAAAAGGAAGAGCACAAATTGATTCTACAAAAGAGACCTTTGGAGGCTCTCTTTCCAATGCCATTTGGGTAAGGCGTTGATTTGTCTGACGTAATTCTTCTTGAAGGACTTCCAATTCAGTTGGTACTCTTTGTTGGACAATTTTTCTGACATCATAGCCGGGAGGAAGCTTGTATCCTCTAGAAGTCATATATTGAAAATATTGATCGCCATTACGCTCTAAAAGCTTATGCATCATTCGTTGGAAATCCACATCTTGTTCACATCTCATAAGATCCTCACTAGAAATCTCATCATTAGCCTCTGCCTCATGTTGAGAGGGAGGAGGTCTAGGTGGTGAAGAAGGCATAGCAAAAGTTGGCCTTGGAGGAGATCTTGGTGGCGTGTTGTTGCCATTGTTGCCATTGTTAAAAAGAGGTCTATGCTCATGATTACTAGTCTCAGGTTGCTCATGAAATGTCCCTCCATGCGCCTAGCAGCATCCATCCTTTGTTGATTGTGTTTTTTTTCTAAGCGTTCTTGGTTATCCTTACGCTCAAAGTGTTCTTGCAAGAGTTGAAACTTTTCTTGTTCAGTCAAAGTGAGTGAAACACTGTCTGTGTTTTTGGGGGTCTTGAATGCAGAAAAGAGGAAACCTCCTTTATACCACGGTGTAGCCTTAGAATTCTCAGATTGGTCAGAACTAGAACTGTTGTTGCTAATGGGTGCTTTTGAACATCTAGTTGGAGAAGGTAACTGTGTATAATTGAACGGAGGATGACTCTCCTGCTCAAATTGAGACCGAGTTGTAACTGGCATGAAAAGAGATGTTGGTTGACTAATAGAATGAGACAAAGTTTCTTAGATTTGAAATAAGAAAAGATAATAAAGATCACTTGTCAAAGTAGAACAATAGAGAGAGATGGCTCGTCAAAAGTGCTCAAGCATTTACAGCAATCAATTGACTAAAGCCAAGCAGCGAGCAAGAAGCTCAATAAGCAAGTAGCTAGAGAGGTAACCGTGATGCGACAAGTGATCAAGAGTAGCATTTGTTAAGCTCAAATCCAATAGTTTTAGCTCATTTGTTTCAGTCTAGAACAAATCTAAGCATGTAGGTAACAAACCAATTTCAGGTAAGAACAGAAAAAGACTCTCTACGATAGGTTAAAGTGCAAGTTTAGCAACTCTGAATTGTAGCAATGACAGGACAGTAGAAATGACTCAGGATTCTTGGTTGAGGGTATGCAAGGATACTTCAATATCATATGACTCTTGACCAGTGAACGTGAAAAACTCAGTTTTGAAGTGCTTGGACCAAATTTATAGATTGAACAGTGCAATTTCTCAGTTTGACAAGCAGTAGCAACAGATAAAAGACAGGTTTGCAAACAGTATGGGATCAAACATGTCATAGAACACTTGAAACGAGGGAAAAAGAAACCTTGCCAAGACAAGCACTTGTGATATCAAAATAGAGAACCTTATGAATGCTACCGTTTGTTTGAATGTTGAGAACGTTTACATTGGTATAGCACAATCGAAGACAATTCAAGCAATTACTACCTAGAAGGACAAGGCTCATTACTTAGCAACGTGGCCCACAACTTGATGCTCCCTTGCCTCACACCAAGTGGTTTCCCACAAGAGATATTGGCATTGTCATGGAGGTGTCAAAAACACAACCAAAGGAGCACATATGGTGAGTATCTTGGGGTGATCCGGGTAAGTCCACTTGGATCAATCCTTGCACCAAGAAGCTAAGCAGCTAAAATAGGGTGGCCTCTATCTAATGGTTCATAGTAAGGATTTCCATTCATAGCACCCCTCTTGCTCCTCATAAAGGACTAGGACCTCGTGGCCTCAAGAGTACCTTAAGCATTCTTGCTTAATGCTTTCCTCATGGTCACAATCCCACAAGTTACTCACATCAAGCGAAGATAAGTACTATGTCTACCAAGGTTTTGTGTCCTCGATAGCCTTGAGATTATAGTGAGTTGGAATCACTTGCCACCAAGGAAAATGATGACAAGGTTGTCCCCACTTGGGTCATTCCTCTTGATTGCTCAAGAGCAGGCCCGCTAAAGGATCCTAAGCTAAACAAAGAGTGAATGATTTTTGAGGTTCAAGGTTTTTGATTCACCACAAGGGTGAAGAGCATACTCCCCTATCTCAAAAACTTCTCCCAAACACACCAAACAAGATCCAATTACCCCTTTGCTTCCAAAACCTCAAGATGGGTCAAGATTTTCTGATTCACCTAAAGGTGAAGAGCATACTTCTCCTACCACCCCAAGATTCCTTTCACAAAGTATTAAGTGCCTAATGAAACAACTAGTATATGCCGCACTTAATAAAGAAAGAAATTAAACAAGCACTTGATTTGGTTTTTATGCTTAGGGCAGCCCTGCAAAAACCATTAGTAGCCCTCTTTGACAATATGATTTTAGCAAATTTCAAGCAAGAAGCACCTACAACCACAACTTGTTAGACCAACAAGAGTTAGGAGAATCAAAATCCAAAATCTAACAATGATTAGTACATGAAAAAAATCAGATAATGTGCAAAAATAACTGATCAAATGATAGAATCTAAAAATGAAACCATCATGGTTGGATTAGGCTCAGAAAGACCTTTCCAATGATATATCACACTTAAACTTTTGATACCATTTGCAAAATTTCAAAAAAAATGGGCACCCATTTTCCAGAGGCACGGATTTGAAAACGCTGGAAATTTTAGAAAATTTCAAAAAGATAGCTAAAAACCCAAAACTTGCAAGATGGATAAAATAGCTTAAAAATAGGTCACTGTCAGGTACAGACATAGTATCGCACGATACTTCGCATTAGACTGGGGCGATACTTCACCCGAGACCAGGCGATACTTATTAGTCTACGCGATATTTCACCCGACGCCAAGCGATACTTCGCCCAAGACCAGGCGATATACTCTACTATAGCCAGGCGATACTTCTGACAGGCGAAGTATCACATGCGCATACAGAGGTATATTACGCGATACTTCTGGAAAGTATCGCGCAATAGTCTGAGACAAAAAAATAGAGACTAAAAATTAAGCTAAAAACTTGCCGAAAAATTGACGAAAATTGACGAAAATGCAGAATTTAAAGGACAAAGTCTATCTACTCTGCCCCACGGTGGGTGCCAAAAATGTGTGCTATAATTGCGTCACACTTCTATGGATCATTACATGCAAGGAAACTCAAGAATGAGCCCTCAAAAATTGATCCATAGCTCCCTAGACATGGAGTGCAAGGGTTTTTAAGAATGCTCTTAGCTGGAGCTATTTAGCCTATAACCTTGCTAGTAAACCATGCAATCGGAGATTCAATGAAGACAAGGGCAAGAATGCCAATATCCTCAAGAATCAAGAATGAAATGCAATGCAAGCTAGATTAAGAATGGAAATGCAAGCTAAACTATGGAAATGAAAGATGCAAGTATTACAAAGCCTCCTAGTTAAACTAGATGAATTAGTTTAAAGAATAAAGGAAATCTAAGCTAAGAATGCCATGAAAATAAAGCTACTATGCAAGAAATGAAATCTAACTATGAAGCAAGAAAGCCATGATGATGTAAGAATGAAGACAAGAAGATAGAGTGTTGATGAAGATCCAAGATGAATGCCAACAATGCTCCAAATCTTCAAACCCTAGATGCAAGAATGTCTCCAAAAGCTCCAAGATGACCTAGAAAACCTGCAGCATAATATTAGCATAAAAAGTTGGGGATCTAGAATGAAGAAGAGAGCTCTTCTTTTATAGGAAATGAGGAGAAATGGACCATGGAGATTAAGAGGCAAAATATTTAATCAACGGTGGAGCTTGAAGAGGGAGCAATCCATGTGCACAAATATCCTCCAATGAGAAAATAGGAGTTGACTTTTGTGTCCATATGAGACAAAAAGTGCTTTTTCCCTTTTTATAAAATAAGAATAATGCTTTATTTGTGCAACTTAGGATAAGAGGAAAAGTGGGGGCTTTTTATTTATTAAAAGGGGAGGAAATATTCCTTTTAAATAAATAAAAATTTAGGATAAGATGGTTAGCCCATAGAAAATAATCGAATAAATGATAGAACTAGGATTTGATCAAGAACAAATAATTTATGATTTAGCAAAAGGGGCTAATAGTCTAGATGACCATTTTTAGGTGTATACAGGTGGTAGTTATTTTGAAACAAATTCCCATGAGTATGAATTCAAATCAGAATCTGAGTGTAACCCTTCTCGGGTTATTCATTTTGACTTTACACACATTCTCAGATTGATATTGTTCACCAATATGCACCTAAACCCAACGTAAGTCTAGAGTGAAATAATGAACTTAACGAGTCTGATCCACCAATGGTTGAAGTAACTCCCACAATGACATTGAGCCTATTCATGAATTAAAATTTTTGAGTTGTAATATCACATTCGAACTTGAGAGTCAGGTTAGGACCAATGATGATAGATCCATATCCGTAAATATTATTTCCCAATCTTTCACCGCTTTGACTATCCAACATCCCAAACTTCTTGACCAAAACTCCACAAATCCGAGCCAAGGTATCTATACCTTTCCAAATGACTATGCCCTTGCTTGCTACCTGAATGCAGTTAAGCCTATGATGACTTCCATTAGTGAATTGAGCGTTAGCATGACAGAGTCAGACATCAAGTATCTTAGTCAAAAGAATAGAAATAAAAATAAAAAGAAAAGGAGTTTTGAGGGTGAAAACCACTTTGTGGCAGTCTTAGAACCTACAAAAGTAAAAATAAAAGATGTATCTGAAGGTGAAAACCTCTTTGAGGTGCCTAAGGATGAGATATTTGATGTCCTTCCAAGTCATTTATAGGACAGATCTCTAGTTCTAATTGAGCCCACTCAATCCATTAACATGGGAACAGTAGAAGAACTACAGTTGATCCATGTAGCACAATCCTTATCAGAAAAAGAAAAGAAAAAATTTACCACATTCCTGATAGAAAAGAAGATCAAATTTGCATGGAAATATTCAGATATGCCAGGGTTGGATCTTGATCTTATAATGCACCATTTATCTATATCTCCAAGTGTCAAACCTGTCAAGAAGAAATTGAGAAAGATGCATCCACATGTTGTACTCTTGGTCAAATCTGAATTAGAGAAACTACTAAAAGTCGGATTCATCAGAGTTATTGACTATGCTGAATGGATCTCTAATATTGTACCTATTTCTAAACAAGATAAATTAATTAGAGTGTGCACAGATTTCAAAGATGTAAACAAAGCATGCCCTAAGGATGATTTTCCATTACGTAATATTGATATGATAGTGGACATGACTGTGGTCTTTGAGATGTATTCTTTGATGGATGGTTTTTTTGGATACAACCAAATAAAAATTGCTCCAGAAGATCAAAAGAAGACTACTTTCACATGTGTGTGGGGTACCTTCTGTTGGAATGTCATGCCATTTGGGCTTAAGAATGCTGGTGCTACATATCAAAGAGCAATGACATCTATCTTTCATGACATGATGCATCGGACTATGGAGGATTATGTTGATGATACTTTGGCAAAATCTATGATAAGATTTGAACATCTAAATGATTTGAGCAAAATACTAGATCGAATGGAGAAGTTTAGTCTCAGACTGAACCCTAAGAAGTGTTCTTTTGGTGTCACTTTTGGAAAGCTCTTAGGCTACATTATTTCAAAGAAATGAATTGAAGTAGATCCAGCTAAAGTTAAAGCTATCATGGAGATGCAACCTCCCAAGAATATCAGTCAAATGACAACATTACAAGGGAGAGTACAATCTATTAGATGCTTCATATATCAGCTAGCAGACATATCACAACCTTTCACAAAGACATTACATAAAGGTGTGACCTTTGCATGGAATGAGGAATGTGAAAAGAACTTTAATCATATCAAGAAATATCTATCAAATCCTCCTATTTTGATGCCTCTTATTCAAGGGAAGCCATTGATTCTATATGTCTCCACCACAGATACATCATTGGGGGCATTACTAGCACAACATGATGAGAACAAGAAGGAAAGAGCTATATACTATATCGGTAGAACATTGGTAGCATATGAGAAGAACTATTCAATGATTGAGAAAGCTTGTCTAGCTGTGATCTTTGCATCATAGAAACTAAGACACTACATGTTAGCTCATACCACACATTTGGTAGCTAAGATTGATCCACTAAAGTACCTCCTCAGCAAAGCTGCCCTCACAGGTAGGTTACCTAAATGGGTGATGTTATTAAGTGAATTTGACATCAAATATGTTCAAAGAAAAGCTATCAAGGGCCAAGTAATTGCAGATCAATTGGATGATGCACCTTTGTTTGATGATACACCAATGCAAATGGAATTCCTTGATTCCTCTATCATGAATCTTTCTTCTAGAGCATGGAAGTTATTCTTTGACGACTCTTATACACAGAATGGATTTGGAGTAGGCATATTGTTCATCACTCCTCAAGGATACTCAATCCCTAAAGCATTTAGAATCAAGTTTCCTTGCAAAAACAATATTGCTAAATATGAAGCCCTTCTTAACGACATGAAGATAGCAATTGAGTGGAGAGTAATAGAACTACACATTCATGGAGACTCACAACTTGTAATACACCAAGTCAATGATGTGTATCAAATCAAAGATGGAAAGCTAATCCCATACAAGAGAATGGTGGATGATCTAAATAAATATTTCATATTTATCACCTTTGAGCAAATTCCTAGAACAGAGAACAAAGCTGTTGATGCCATGGCAATGCTATCTACTTTATTACAACAGCCTGAATAAGAGCTACGCTATGAGTTCCTAGTGGAAGCACTATCTTATCCTGCATATGATTCCCCTGAAACCTACATGATCTGCACTATTTTTGGTCATGATTCATCCCAATACAAAAACCTTTTCTCCTATCTCCAAAATCAAATCATTCCCAACACCTTCAACTACTATGAGAAATGATACCTTATTCGAAATGCATCCTCGTATGTCATCATTGGTAACGATATGTACAAATGAGGTCTAGATGGTACACTCCTTAGATGTTTAGAATGGGAATAGTCTCAACATGCATTAGAGGAAGTCCATGAAGGTATATGTGGCTCACATTCAAACTATTTAACAGTAGCTCAAAAACTTATTAGGGCTGGGTACTATTGGCCTGAAATGGAAAAAGAGGCTATCAAGTTTGCTAAGAAGTGTCAAAAGTGCCAAGTACATGGTAACTTAATTCATGCACCAGAGAGAGATCTAATTCCCTTTACTGCATAATGGCCTTTTCACCAATGGGCATTTGATCTTATAGGAGCCATACATCCTCATTCTTCTAATGGACATACCCATATTATTATAGCTACAAACTATTTTACAAAATGGGTAGAAGCAATCCCTTTGACTCAAGCAACCGAAAAACAAATTTCAATGTTCATATTGAACTACATCATATGTTGGTATGGTATTCCACATTCTATAGTCACAGATAATGGTTGACAATTCAAGAACAAAGACTTAGATGATCTATGTGCCAAATTCAACATTACACAAAATTGGTCATCAATCTACTATCCTCAAGGGAATGGACAAGAAGAGGCTTCAAATAAGAGTCTATTGAAAATCTTGCATCGTATAGTTAATAAAATAGGAAGAGACTAGCATCTCATGATCAATCCAGCTTTGTGGGCCTACAGAATAAGTATCAGAACACCCACTGGGGCTACACCATTCGCTTTAGTTTATGGGTCTAAAGTAGTACTACCTATTGAGGTCTAAATCACATCACTAAGAATCAGAATGCATGGTCTAGTAACTAATGATGAATACAAAGTGTCTAGGTTGCAAGAACTTGAACTACTAGATGAGCGCAGACAAGTAGCATATGATCATCTCAGAGTATATCAGAAGAGAATGTCTAGAGGTTACAACAAGAAAGTCAGACACAAAGAATTTCAGGTTGGCGATCTAGTCTTGAGAGAGAATCCTAAAAATCAATCACATAGAGAGCGCAAAGGGAAGTTTGAACCCAAATGGTTAGGTCCCTTTGTTATCACTACTACTTTTGGCTCTTGATCCTATCAACTCTCAAAAACTAAAGAAGAACAGCTCTGAGAACCAATCAACATTCTCTATTTGAAGAAATTCTACGCCTAAGGCATTTAGTATTAAAAAATGTCCTGAAAAAATCATAAAAATCATAAAAAGTCATAAAAAAATGAACATCCTGGTGAAAGCCTAGCAATAGGCACCTTGATGTATCACAAAAAAAATAAAAAAATATCAAAAGTACAAAAAAATTGAAAAAAATGAAAAATACAAAAAAATGAGAAAAAGAAAAAGTGCCTTGGTGAAAACCTGGAAACTGGCGCCTTGGTAGCAAAAATAGAATCTCTGCCAAGATGGTGAAAACCTGGTAAATGGGCACCACTTGTTCAAAACACTCCATCTATTAGCACAATCTTGGTCTTTCCTAGCTTTCAATCTTGCTTTAGTTTGTACATACCTCCTAGTTTGTTTCTGCATTCCTTGTTTTCAATAAAGTCAGTCTATACACCAATCGGCTCAAACATTTGTATCCTATCAATGTTCAAACTTGGGGGCAATCAAAGTCATATCCTACAGTCCTCATTATCTTAGATGAGTGATATCCAGTCAAAGTTCTTTGAAGCTACATCTGAGTCAGTCAGTCAGTATCCTCTCCAGAAAGGATTTTGCATCTACAACAACAAAATAAAACATCAACACAAATTGAAAACAATCTATGCTTTTACATGTTTTTATCTCCTTGTATGCTTACTGATTCACATTGAGATTTCTGCATATTGTGTCCCTTCAAGCTCTTTGATGATGTCCTTTACATGATTTAGAGAGTGATGACTGGGGGCATAATCTTTTCTTTGTTTTTTGCTTGTATGTGAAAATCTAACAACTTTGGAAATTCTGGATTGAAATGGTGTCCGTCTATAAGAGCCTCTATCTCGTATTGGATGGCCATGTGTACCTCGACCATTGATACCTAGAAAATTCAAAGAAGTTTGATCTAACTATTGTCTTTTTGAGAAAGTTCTTACTCCTACTATGAAACATGATCTTACCTAAGGATGTGAATGATAAAGGGTCATTGTAGGTAATTCACACTGGATTTAGAATGATCTCTTGACTACTTGATGTGTTTGTTTTGCAAGGCGTATTCTGGTCATCATGATGTCTATGTTTTGCTGCTTATACAAATTGCTATATCAAAATAGACATGATATTCAAGTCATCCTGGCATTTATGCCTTGGTGCTTCTATCTAATCCAACATTCTAAAAACAACATCAATATTCATATGTCCATGGTTGTCTAGCCAGTGGGCGTTGTATTGATTCTTCTGCATACAAATTGATATTCATATGTCTATAGTTTCCTAACTAGTGGGCTTTGTATTGATTTATCCAGTTACCTAAAAAGTTCAATGATGAAAACAAATTGACACATGATCAGTGACTAGGTCCTAGGTCTTAGGTTTGCATTTCATTTTGCATGTCATTTTGCACTTTGCATGATTGCATGGTCTCACAAATTTCTTGAACACTTAAATGATTCTTCAAAACTATGCTAAACACATCATAAGGACTGAGTATCGCATGAAGGTCTTCTTAATAGATCACCATACAGGCACCCCTGGCTAATTTCAATGTTCTGAACCCATTTTTAGGATCACAATCAAAATTTGAGATCATTTACTATGTCAAAATCATGATTTAAAATTTTCAGACCCAGGATGACTGACTGCTTGCATAATCAACCTTCAATCATCGTAAAAATCTAGTATTCAACTTAAATGATTATCTTACATCAAACTATCAAAATTTCAAATTGGTCAACCATGGTCAACTCATGGTCAAACCTAGTAAAACTTGGTCTCCAGGACCTCTAAATGATGCAGAATGTGTTCTCAAATGTGTATAACCACTTCTCAAATCAATTAACATGCTTCTGAACCATTCAATGCTGAATTTTCTTGTCAGATTTTGATTTTCATCCTGAAGGGGGCATGGTATTACACATCATTCAAGTCTATAAATCCAATTCTATCAATCATATCTTTCCTCAGTAATCAAGACAACAACCATGTCTAGTTGCTGATTCATTTAAAAACCTCATCACTTGGGGCACATTGCTTTGGGGTATATCAGATTCATCAAGATCCATATCAATCTAGTATTCTCTTAATCTTGTAAATTGTATCATCTTTTCATAACCATCGGTTCATTAGCGTCATTTCCTTGGTTCTTCGTAACTAAAGGGTTTAGATGTGATACCAATTATGATTCCTTTGGAAATTTAGGTTTGGAATCAAATCACTCACTTCTTCATAATCATAAGGTTCAGAATCAGGTGATTTAATAATTTTTCGTAATCACCGGTTCATTGTTGCTATAGTTAACATCATCTTTGGTCAATTGGGCCCTAACATCTTCAAATCTTTCAATTGGTTTTTGTCTCAGAATAGGTTCATCTTTCAAATCAGTTCCATACATCAAAAACATACTAATCTTTGAACCACTATGTTACCGTTTAAACTTGCAGATGGTTGAAATATTTAGAAAACTCACCAAACATATGACTCATGCATTCCCAATAGCTTCATCCAGCACAATTTAAATGCTAAGGTACTAAGGCTTTGTGCCTTCTTTACTTTGAGTGTAAAACTTGGGTGGGATTACCTATTTCTTCACTGCTTTGCCACTAATTTCTCAAACCTAATTCAATAAAGCATTACTATTCTACAGATAGCCCACAATATCCTGATACAGAGCACTATGATAAAGATTACAAGAGTGAAAGCTTGGAGCAGTGGTACAAGGATATTCATCCTTCTTCTTTTTGGAGTAAAACTCGAGGAAGGGTTACCTTTTGATTCTGTCTTTAAAGAATCACCTAAATGAACATGCACCACTTGGATACAGCTCTATCACGATATAAACAAATTTCTTGAAAATTAAAGTATTGGTAATGAAATGAATTTGATAAAATGATGGTGAACAAATGCAAATTGAACTAAACCAGTGCCTTATCCATTGAGCTATAGAGTCAAAATTTAACATCCACAAAATCCAACTAAACACAAATATACTAAAATTCAAATAAATTTCCTAACAATTCATTCTCTCAAATCCCAACCCTGCTATCAAATTTATGCATAGATTCTCAAATCCCAGAGACCTCCCTGAAGGTTTATTCTCTCATTGAGAGAAACTCGAGCTCAACCCCTATATTCACCTTGTGAATCAACACATTAAAACGCCTTACTGATTAATGCATAAGAAATTTACAGCATCCATACATAAAGACAACAAGAAATAGCTATGAAACTTCAGTATACTTGTATTAATTTTCAGATGTATCCATTACAGATTTTGACCCAAAAACTTCAAAGAAAAATAGGCTCTATATTTAGTCCTTTTTTACAAAAACTTCAACCACCTCCTCAAAAGAGCAAAAACTTGCTATATATACTTCTAGCCATCTTGGAATCCTTGAAAGGATGCAACAAGCTTCAGATGGCTACGAAAATGACTTGCACTATAGAGAAAAAGGACAAACCATAATGAAAATGACTGGAAAAATAGAAAGTGGTTCCCAACAACTAGTAACTTCATAGGTGGCACCTTTGTCTGGAGATATTTCAAAGTAGTTACTTTGATTTGTAGCATGAATGATGACCACCATTACAAGATAACTTACATCATCCTTTGTTTGAAACACACTCTCCCTCAAATTTTGGATCAGGTGCCTTGTGTACTTTATTCTTCTTCCTCTTCCACCATTAGGACAACTAGCTTCTTCTTCTTCTTCTTCTTCTTTGTCATTTTGTCCCATGTTGCCACATCATCATTAGATGGCCAGTTGTATGCATGTAGTTCCTATAGTGATTTGATCTATAGGTCCCACATGGAATTAGTTATGCCTTTAGCTTTTGTTACAAACTGTATGCAATCACTTTCAACTTTGAATAAACTATCAATTGTACTATTGCACCTTTCCAAGTCTAAGGCACTGTTACTACTAAGGAAAGCATCTTGTTTAATTACTAACTGATCCATTGATGCATTCCACTCATCTCTATTGACCATCTTTCCATCATCACCATATATTGAAGGCAAGTGTCTACTGTAGTTCCCATCAAACATAGCCAACTTAGCCTTTATTTGCAGGTTAGACTTACCTTTGAAAAAATTTGATATAGCACTTACCAAACCAATCTTTTCAAAAACTTCAGTTACTACCTCAGGAATATCAGGCCTATACTCCTGCAAACCATCAAGTTTTTCAAACAATAAGCTCCTCCCTGACCAAGTACTATATAGTGGCTCCAAGGTGATCAATGACTCATTCACCTTATCATTGGCCTTGTGCAATAGACCAACTAATTGATGGACTGAATCCATCCTCTCCCTTATTCTACTTTGCCTATATTGCACAATCTTTGTTATAGTATCTAGAGACGCATCCAATCTTATTTTCTCCAACTCCTCAACGGGCTTATTAGGGACTTCTATTTCAGGATGAGGAGGGGCCACCATTTGAAAAAGTTGGGGAGGAATTTCCTTAACTACTTCTTCAAGCTTTTCCCTAAGCTCCTCTAATTCACCCTCCATGTTCTTTATCATCATGAGCTTTTGATCCCTATCCTTAGTGACCCTCATTGAATTCTCAAATAATTTGTCATATCTTTCTGACAATTGGATTGTCTTTGCCTCATTGAGGTGAGCAAAATGTGTCATTGCCTTGGACACCTCAAGATTAATGGTGTTTTACACAGTCCAGACAATCCTATCACCTTCCATCTTGTCCTCAATGCTCACCAATGATGGGTTTTTAGTTCTTGCAGCTAAAGACCATAGAGCAACTACCTGAGATTTAGGGTCATAGCCACTTCCCCTGATCATATCATCAATTTGGACCTCATAGGACAAACTACCATTAGGATGATTTTTGATTTGATCTATGATGAAAGCAGATGTTAAGTCCCATCCAGGAGTTAGAAGCATACTACTTCACTTAACCATTTTTCTAGCCTCTTCTACAGTGATTCTCTCCAAACTAGGATCATAATATGTCAAGGTCGAAGCTACATCAATTACTTTCTTTGGATTTCTCACCTTTGAAGGTTCACCAACCTCAAGTTTCTATTTTTTCAAAGGTGGTTCAGAAGTAGCCCCCTCATCATGTTGATCTTGAGTTTCTTCAATCTTTGGTACATTCTCTTCCTGAGGTGGGCTACTACCTTGTTGAGACTCATCAATGCACTCCTCAAGTTCTGACTTAGAATAATCTCTTGGCACTTCTATCTTCTCCTCAAGCAACCCTTCCAATTGGTTAGACAGGGTGCCATCCATTTCTATGATTTTTTCCATTCTCTGCAACTATGGGAGCTCAAGGAAAAAACCACCAAAAGGAATTTTGGCCTTTTCTAGTCTGACCTTAATGTCAAGCAAATCAAAATACTTCCTCCATTTTCTTTGGGCCTCATTTGAGTCCAAGTTATTTCTTATCACATCCACCTCATCCAGGCCCTCATTTTTTCTGATTGTTCTGATGTTGGGGATCAAAGTCATCCTAGCAATCCTGATGAAACCCTCAGAATTAACATACTGGAAAGAACTTGTAGTCATCTTGAAATGATTTAACCAGCTACTGACCTGGTCCAATGTTCTCTTTCTGATCAAGAAGCTGCCAAATCTGAACTACCTAGGTGTTAAGGAGCCCTTTCTGTGAGGTCCTAGGTGCTCTTTGTTAGTCCATATCAATTGCCAAATAAACTCCATTATAGTAACTCTAGGAGGCACATACTGACATACTTGGGTAGAAAATGTTGGGGTTGGGGACAACCATAAACTCTAATCACTGTGAAGTTACCTCCTAGGTAAAAATATCCCCAATTGTGATTCCCTGGCCACTTATCCTCATACTGCATTGGTCTTAAAACCTTCAAAATTGTAGTGGACAACCTTACAACATTTGTTCCCAACAAATCAAGAATGGGATGGAAAAAATAGTTCTAGAAAATAGAGAAATTAAACTCATTGGATGTGTGATTCCAAACCTTTAACGAATACTACACTGGGTTTGGACCTCCTTCAAAATGAGTCCTTATCTTCAATATTCTAACATCAAAGTCATTGACATGGTGGCACATAATCAAATGCATAAGAAGGGAGTAATGTATGAATCTGATAGGTCTTTTACACTCTTTTACAGACATTAACCCCTCATGCATCCTATCAATTACATATTGAATTTAATCATAGTTGGTATTGGAGTGAGAATTCTGAATATCTAGGATTATCATTAAAAGTTCAGCAGACAACTTTTCCTCATCCTCATCAATTCCTAGAATCCTACACAACCCATAACATAAAGCCTTCATATAGTAATGGAGGGAAGAAAATAGGTAAGGGACATTCATACTTGTCAGGAGGGGAGCTATGTACTTGTCCTACTTGGGCATATGGTTGACTATTTGGCTCTTTACTGTCCCTATATTATTGGCATACTTCTATCTTTCTTTTCTCAAATTTATCTCAGTGGAGGAGGAAGCATAGAAATCAAATGCTTTTATGAAATACCCTCTATCTAAAGAGATAAACATAGACTGGTCTTCACATCTAATGCATCTAGAGATGGGATCATACAACCTAGCCATCTTAATGATTAAATCAACATCTAAGAACACATCAGGTACAACCAATTTAGCCATCCCTATAGCCCAAGCATTACAAATTGGAATTTACTTATGCCTATTTTTATAGAAGTACGAGAAGATGGAAAAACTTGAACCTAAAGGAATAACAGGGTCTCTACACTTTTCCATGAGATCCTTGAATTCTGTGTCAATGGCCTTCTTATTTTGATTGGAACCCAGAAGCAACCTGATGAATTCATCTGAGTAATTCGGCTTTCCCTTATCCTCTTCACTCTTGCCATTTGCAACCTCATTGGATGATGCTACACTTGCCTCTGGATGACTCATTCTATTGAGAAAGAAAAAACTATAGCTCTGCAACTTCAGTCCTCCACTTCTGCAATCTCAGCACCAACAATTCTCAACCAACTTCAGAATGACTTCGAGCACAAAAAGCAATGAGGTCCTGATTAAATAACCTTGAGAATTGAATGTGAACAGAGGGTAAATCACAATGAATCCCTTGTGAAGTCACTTCACTATTCAATTTCACACATTTCCAACTTTCGAATCAGGCTAGCCGTGGCATGGATGCTGACAGAATGATTTAAAAAATAAAAAATAGGGTGTGAGAGAAATGAACATGGCTTTTTGCATCAAAACCCTTAATTATTGACAAAAACCCTATTAAAACCTAATTGGATGGATTTCTACCCTTCATCCAGCTTGGTAGAGTACCCCTTTGCATGTTGTAATGGTTCATAGCATTGATTGGTGTGAGAACTAACCATATAATTCAGAGAACAAGCGAACAAAAGATCTCATAATCTTAGAAAGAACTGGTAACCCGAGGTTAAGTCAAGAGATCTAGTGACTAAGGCATTCGTGAAACCTTAGAATGAATTCTTAACTTACGACTTTATCAGGAGATTCAGCGACCAAAGGCAATCTCACATTCTTAGAACACTCTTAATAACCGTAGTTATAATTTGGAGAATAAGTGACCAAGGACTCTGCCAATTCTCGTAATTATTTATTTAACTCAACATTCATCTAGAGAATCAGTGAACACTGCATAAAAACAAATTGTGAAACAAAATATCTTGACCAGGGTCAGATTTGGAGAATCAGCGAACACTGATTCTCACATTCTTGGAAAGCCATGCCTAACTCATTCTATCCTGCGATTCAACAAACAAGGCTATCACACATTCACCAAATCCCTTTCAACTTAACCTCATTCATTCCGAGAATATGCGACTGAAGAGAACACAACCCAACCCCACTTTTTTTGCCAAGTCACTGGAAGATTTGGAACATCGCTCCCTAATTTTGAGATCTTGTGAACGCACTATTCACATAGTCACCAATTAACTTAGAACTTTGCCATTTCATCACAAGATCAAGTGACCAGAAAAACTTTAGCTCTTTGCCAAACTACCTTGTCAGAACCGCCAAATTTAAAGATCATAAAAACATGGCTCATTCATTGAATCACTAAAAGATTGGATGTAGGACCCATTTCTTGTGAGATTAAAACATGGCGGTCTATCACAAAGGAAATCAATGGCATTTTCTTGATCTTTGAATAACTTAGAACTTGACCGCTTGATTCTGAGAATGGGAGAAGATCACCGCGCCAAGTCGCTAAAAGGTAATAGGAAACTGTGAGGAAATAAGTGAATAAGAGAACATCTATTCGCTAGGTCGCTCAATGAAATAAAAAACCATGGCAAGACTCAGAGAGCTAGAAACTAAGCATGAAACATAACAAGGGCCAACACACTTGCTAGTTCACTGAATGAAATAGAGACATGAAATAGTATTAAGCAATTCAGTGAATAGCCAAAGGGAAAAACCCATGTGCATAGTCAAGACTCTTAAGTGGCTAATAAGTAACAATGAAATATAGGAATTAGGGTCAACTCTAAGGGTTTTTACAAAGAAACAAGATTTTCTCAAGGACAAAACCTAGGGCAAGGGTTTTCAAAGTTAGTTACGAAAAAATTTGATAAATTTTGAAAACCTAAACCACAGGAATAAAAATTGCAAAAGGAGTAACCAGGACTTAGGACGGTAAACCTCAAAAACCTAAAAATATCCAACAATGGCTCTACTTGAGGATGCTTGAATGCAAGTTCATAGCAAGAAACCATGAATCTCTGGTTGGAAGACCACAAAACCCTAACCTAAAATAGGAACTAACACATGACAAAAGCAAACAGACCTGTACATATAGAACTACTACACATGGAAAAGTTTTAGAATCAATTGAAGAAATACTTCAGGAATTGTCCATGCACTGGCAATTCCTGTTCTTTGCCATTCAAATTTTTCAAGAAGTACAAATCTTTTCCATGAATTTGATGAATTATAAAAGGTCCTAACCATAAGGATTCAAAATTTTTATGTTTTCCCTTATCCTCAGCCCTTGCATTCCACTGTAGAACCATATCATTTGGCTGGAACTTTCTTGTAGTAGCTCTTTTATCAAAGGGATATTTCATTTTCTGCTGTAATTTTACATTCTCCTTTTGACCTTCTCTTCTGATCTCATCCAACTCAACTAGTTGTATCATCCTATCCTGCAATGGATCATAGACTTCCATCTCTTCTTCTCTTATGAATTGGTAGATTGGCAACAAATTGTTCATAGGGAGCCTGGATTTAACACCATATACCATTTCAAAAGGAGACCGACCTATTGCTTTCTTTTCAACAATTTTGTTAGCCCACAATGCCAATTTTAATTTCACATGCCACATCCTCTTGTTCTTTTCCAAGGTCTTCTTTAGAATTTGCAGAATACTCTTGTTTCTTGATTCTGCTTGAGCATTTGCCTGCGGATGATATGGGGATGAATAGGACATAACTATTCCCATCTTAGTACAAAAATCAATGAATTCCTGGGATTGAAAACTCATAGCATTATCCATTACTAGCTTCATGGGAACACCAAATCTAGTAACAATATTATTCATCAAGAATTCAATAACCACTGAACTGGTTTCCTTTTTAGTGGGGATGGCCTCTATCCATTTAGTAAAATAATCAATAGCCACCAAAATGTGGCCATGTCCTCCACTGGATTTCTCTGAGAACTCCCCAATAAAATTTATGCCCCACATAGCAAAAGGGGCCTCAACAACTATAGGGTTTAATAACAAAGCACCTGAAAATTTTAGCTTCTTGGAAAACCTCTGGCGTGATTCACATTTTTAACATATGAGTAGGTATCTTTGAATAGAATTGGCTAGTAATATCTAGCTCTCAGAATTTTGTGAGTTGTGGACCTAGCTGAATGGTGTCCTCGACACATCCTGGAGTGCATCTCTTTTAAAACCTTTTCAGATTGATACTTGTCCAAGCAAAAAAGTAATATTCCATCATTATCTTTCCAGAATAGATCACCCTGTATTAAAACATACCTTTGAGCCTACAATCTCAGACTCATTCTTTTGTTGTCATTCAAATCTTGTGGACAAGCATCATATTTGAGGAAATGGACAATGTTAGAGTACCATGGTTGCAATTCAATACTTGTCACACCCTCACCAATGGCTACATTATTTACTTGCACAAGATCCACGTTCTCCTCAGTCATAAGCTTTGCAAGTCCTAGACCTCTCACAAGCTTGGTTATTGATGAAGGGTGCTCCCCTTAATGCCACAAACACATAGAGAAACAACAACAATAATATGCAAGAACAAAAAATTGGCTTCTTATTATCTCCACAAATGTGGAATTACAAATTTTCAGAATTACAACATGCAAAGCCACATGGGCATTCCCTTACAATATTCTATAGGACAAAGCCTTGAACTATTACCCAGATCTACTACCCAGAACTATTCTGAACTGCCTAAGACAATAATACAGCCTTCCTTATATAGGCAATTTCCACCGCCTGAGAAGGTTCCAGAAATTTAGCCCTAAGGGCCGACCAAACTTAGAATTATTTTATTTTTCAATTTATTACATCAAAGTCGGCTCAAAATAACTTTTGAAACCCGAACAGAAATTTTGAAGGAAAATTATTTTCCGCCATTTCAGGTGACCCGACTTCCGAAGATCATAAGTCTTCACCAGTTGACCCGATTGACTATTATAACCCCATTTCGGAAATGCCACGAAGCACTCTACAGGCTTGACCCGCGCAAGCGCCCGTCACCCAAATTTTCGACCTCATCTGGGGCCTCTAAAGCCTTCAAAACTGAGTTCGAAGTTTCTGTACCCTGCTGCCAATACCGAAAATCTTCAATATCTTCCAATATACACTTGATCTGGCAATGAAACTTTACTGGCAGACTTATATGACCAAAATGAACCTCCAAGAAAGAAATCAGATCATTCTGAGCACATACAAAAATTACCAAAAATAGTAACTTTCCATAAATAGCAGCTCTGCACAAAATAGCCCTTATTGAATACAAAAACAGAAATATTTTTGGGTGATGCAAGATTGCTCTTACACCCAGGATGCTCCTGCATCAGTTATATGAAGTTAAATGTCAAATTCTTGAATCCTATTGATCCATTTACACCTCTTTCCAGTAACCTCACTCTGACTCAAAATATCTTTTACCACTGCGTGTGGAACATATGCATTTACTTTTGCACATACTAGGTAAGGTCTAAAAGCCTTAACCACCTTTACTAGTGCATATGCCTACTTCTCCATCAATTCATAATTAAGCTCAGCAGATTGTAGTGACTTACTGAAGAAGGCAATGGGGTGTTCAAACCCTTCTTCATCCTTTTGCAAAAAAATAGCTGCAATAGTATGAAAAGAAGCAAAGGAAAACAAAGAAAAAGGCTTTGAATAGTCAGGGGATATCAAAATAGGAGCCTCTTGGATTTATTGTTTAATATTATCAAAGGCCTATTGAGTTTCATTATTCCAATCAAACCTAACACCTTTCTTCAAAAGCCTTACAATAGGTTTGACTAATTCAACAAAATTGGCAATAAATCTCCTGACAAAATTAATATGTCCTAGAAAAGATTGCACACTTTTGACATTTCTGGGAGGCAGGACCCTTTTGATGGCTTCCACTCTTTATGGGTCAATTCTAACCCCCTCTTTAGATACTATATGAAGAAGCAGTTTTCCGTATGTTACAACAAATTGGCATTTTTTTGGATTTAGAGAGATACCAAATTCCAAAGCTTTGACAATAGCCTTTTCCAAATGTCTGCAATGATCTTCAGCTTTCTTAGAATAAGCAGTCAGATCATCTTGATACACAACCATCAAGACATTTATCAATTATTTAAAAGCAACATCCATTGCTCTTTGAAAGGTTGCCCCCACATTTTTTAGGCCAAAAGGCATGCATACATATACATAAGTTCCCCAAGGGGTGGTGAATGCTATTTTGAATTGTTCAAACTCTTTGACCAAAACCTTGTTGTATCTTGAAAACCCATCCATCATAGACAACAATTCACAACCAGTTACTCTATGCAACATAGCCTCCATGTTAGGTAATCCGTAGTTGTCTTTGAGTGATGCAACATTTAGATTCATGAAATCAACACAAAGTCTAATATCACCATCCTTTTTACTTACTGGTACAAGGTTAGACACCCAAGAAGAATGCCTAATAGGTTCAATGATTCTAGCATCTCTCAATTTTGTCAATTTAGCCTGCATCTTTGTTGCTAATAGAGGGTTGATAGGTCTCTATTTCTATCTGAATGGCTTAGTTTCTTCCTTTATAGGGATCTCATGTTGAAATAGATCAGCTCTATATGCTTTAAGATCATTATAAGACCAAGAAAATACATGCTTGTATCTCTTCAAGAGTCTTATAAAATTTCCTCTGACCTCTCTACTCAACCTTTTCCCAATGTACACCATTTTAGGGGAAGTTTCAAATCCTAAGTTTATTTCCTCCAAGTCCTCCATTTTTGTGTTAGAATTTTGAGACAAGTAACCATCATTTATTTTAAACATTCCTTCTAACTCCACCAACCCCTTTGGGATGTGATTGGAAGGTAATTGTACTATCTCATTTCCCATAATGCACTCTTTCCCTTCAACACACTGATGTGCCTCATTAAAATCTATTTGTTGCCCATCATACTAATCTAGACCCTGAAGAAACCTAAGGATATCAAAATCATCCTCAAAGACTTGCCAATTATATACATTGTCAGGCACTGCAGGCCTACTTTTGATTTCCAACATGGACACACCAATGAGGGTAATATCATTATTTTTAAGGGCAACATTAGCAAGAAAATCTGTCATGATATTATTGGACCTTTCTACCCAAATGAGATTGAAAGCCTCAAAAAATTCTAGTCTATCCCAAACAACATGTTTGTACAATTTCAATCTCTCATCCTTGGCAGCATACTTAGACCTTACTTGAGCTATAACTAATTAGGAATCACCATAGACCTTTAGACATTTGATGCCATGCTTTATAGAAACATCTAATCCCAATAACAAAGCCTCATATTCAACAGTATTATTAGTGCATTCAAAGGTCAACAAGAAAGAGTACTTAAATGTAATACCTAATGGGGAAATGAAGACAACACTAGCCCCTGATCCCTCCTTGGAGCACCCACCATCAAAGAACATTTGCCAAAGTCCAGTTTGCTGCAACTTTAAGTTATCAACTATTGGATCTGTGTTCTTCATCTTAGGCATTATTTCTTCAATCATGAAGTTATTCATGTCAATGTCCACAAAGCAATTTAGGTCCTCTGGAGCAACCTTTTCAACCATGAATGAAGAATGGGGCTCCTTGTACAATTTAACCTCAGTCCCATTAATTGGGATGGTAGCATACAAAAAATCCAATTGCAACTTTCCACCAACTGCAGCAGCCCATTGTCTCAACAACAACATACCATAATGAGGCTTTGTATCAACAACAACCACATCCATTTTGTATGTGGCCTCTGGGAATGTAGCAATCTTTACTTCAATTCCAATTAAAGTTCCTACAATAGGTACTACCCTATTATCCATAGCATAGAATCTTCCACTAGATGTATCAACTTGCAATCCTAGTTCTTTCATCACATGATAGGGCATTACAGTTGTAGCAGCACTAGAATCAATCATACAATTTTTTAACAGAAAAATTATTTACTATCAATGTAACATAGAAGGGGTCAATAGAAGAGGGCTCTTGTGTCACAATACTTCCAACACATACATTTGAAATGTTATCAATTAAAATAGGCTCTTTTGTTGAATTCCCCTTTTCTTGCATATCAGGGATTTCCCCTTGTTCACTTATGAGAGCCAGGGCTGCTATCTTGTGTTCCTCAATTTTCAACATTTCAAGAAAAGGTATGGAAACCTTCATTTGGGACAAAGCATGTCTCATATCAAATGTAGGAGGATCAACAGAAAAACTAGGATAATCTTTTGGCCTACCAATTTTCCTTTTAACCTTGTCAATAATAATTTCCTCATTCTTTTTCTTTTCACTTGCAAGCCCCTTCTTATTATTTACAACATTAGACTTTGGGGAATCCTTATTCTGAAGGTTATCTTTAACAAATATTGACCTAGGAATTCCTTGATCAGTATCCACCCTTCTATTCCTCAAATTGTATGAGGATTTGGCTTGAGTTATGGCAGCCACAGTTAGAGTTCTAATTTCCTCTTCACTAGGCTTTCTCCATTTTTTTTCATCTAATCTTGATCCTACCATATGAGTTTTACAAGTGTCATTATCAGACTCATCATGATCAGAGTGAGTAAAATTTTTTTGTTCATAGCTAGAGAGAAACCTCCTTTTATGATCAACATCAGAGAAAATCTCTTCATCTTTTGAAGACAAGAGATCCCCCATTATTTCGATAGTAAACATGTTAACAACAGAATTTTTAGATTCTTCATAATCTCCTGCATATGAATTATTAACCTCTTCTTCCAAGGCCTGAGCCATAACACATTGGAAAGGTGAATGAGGCATGTTACAAGCCACACACCAAGGGGTATTTTCCACATTATGTGTTGTGTTTTTCTTCAAAGGATCTGGTGTATCTCTTCCCTTTTGGGGCTCATTATTGTTAGGAACAGGCCTCCCATCTTTCCAATTTTTCTTATAAGGCATATCCCATAGATTAGGGATCCTATCCTACCTTTGATAAGGTGGTCTTGTATCCTAAAAATTTCTGGCCCCCTTGTCAAACTTTTTTGGGAAGTCTTTGGGGATACTAACTCCTTTGTCCATTTTATCATCTTCTTTGGATGGCCTTGCAGGTTGTGGCTTGATTTCCTTCCACAATCTACCTTCATCTCTCTTATACATTTGACCAGATGCCTTCCAGTTGCTTTTAATGTTTATGGCTAATTTAAAGGCATCCCTTAGGGTATGAGGATTCTTATCTCTCAAGAGGTAAGACATTTTACCATCCATAGAATTAAAATAGGTGGTCAAGCAAACTGCATCATCCAACCTTAATACTTGGAATAACTTATACATAGCCTTTTGAAATTTTCTATTAAAATTTGACATACTCTCATTATAATTCTTTTTGATATTGTTAAACTCATTGAGCATGTAACTTGAATTCACATGTTCTACATATTGTTCCTTGAAACATCTGACAAACTCATCCCATGAAGCAACACTATTGTCAGGTAGACCCCTATACCAATCCCTGGCATCTTCAATCAATGATTGAACAAATAGCTTCATGATGACATCTTCATGCTCAATCTCATAATCATTAATTTTATCTATGAAGAATTTCAAGTGTTCTTCATAGGTAATCACATTATTTCCTATAAATAATGGGATTTTCTTTCTAATCTCATTAGGGATAGCATTAGGCTGACCAGGGATACCATCAAAGAATAAAGGCCTATACCTATCTAGGTGAACAGGTCTTCTTTGGAAATTTGGTTGGACTAAAGGGGCTACTCCAAAATTTTGACTAGGTACATTTCCAGTTGTACCACCAATTACAAGGGGAACTTGATTGATGTTCAGACTAGGTCTGGGTACAAATTGTCTAGGATGAAAAGCTTGAGGATTTGGAAGTAAACTGCAAGGCTGATTTGGTGGAATTACCCCTGAATTAATAGGGACTGAGCTATTAGTAGATGTATTTATATTGGCATGCAAGAAAGCAATCTTTCTCTTTATTTCATCTGCAGGAGCTTCCAATTCTAATTTCTCAAGTTGGAGAGCCAAATCCTCCTTAGCTTTTCTAGCCTTTTCCAGATCTAGGCTAACTTGGTAATGAATACTAGAAGTAACAATAGTTTTCTTAGGCTCATTAATATTCACACCAACCATTTTCTATTTTCCCTTATCAGGGATTTCTTTTAAGGCATTTTTACTATCCTCATTTCTCTAGATTTCAGATGGGTGTAATTTCCTGAGAACATGTCCCTTTCCCTCAAACTCATCTTGTTTAGGTTTACTACCTTCAGCCTAATTCCTTAGAACCTCCATGTCACTGAACAATTCTTTATCTAAACCCTGAACATCTTGGCTCAAATCTTTAGCTTGGACTTTACTTTTCTTGGTCTTTCTTATTAGATCTTGCCTTTCCATGAGCAATTCATAAATTTGTTGTTCCCTTGCCTTCCTTCTATTTTCAATTTCCAACAGTTGTTCATGCTCCTTTTTTCTTAGAGCAATCACATCCTCTCTCAATTTTTCAGAATCATATGAAGAAATTTCTGTAGCATAAGTTTCTCCTGGTTGCTCTAAGGTTTCTCTTGCTGGGAAGAAACCTACTTTCATGATCTCCTCTTCACAAGAGGAAAAATGCATACTAGGCATGACTTTCTTAACGTGCTCAAGGTCATCAAAAGAAGATGAAGCTTCATGGGGAAGTGGGGTAGGGGCTCTTTCTCTTGAACATCTTGTAGAAATAGCAGTAGTGTGATTTCTTCTAGACCATTGTTTCCTACTAGGTGAATGGAGCTCATCAACCATATTAATCTCTGGGTGATCCTTGAAATAAGACCTAGTAAATCTCTGCTGACTCATAGCATGTCTCAGCAAGATACAACAAAATTTTACAACTAATAGCAACTGGTAAACACCGACTTTCAGAGTCGCCACCCACAAATAAGTGAAAATCTAAATAATAGCTGGTCTACAAAGAACACAATAGATAAGATTGCACCGATCTATTGTATAATCCTTGTTCTCATCCCCAGTAGAGTCTCCATTTTTGTTAGCATTTAAACTTGTAGATGGTTGAAATATTCAAAAAAATCACTGAACATATGACTCATGCATTCCCAACAGATTCATCTAGCACAATTTAAATGCTAAGGTACTAAGGCTTTGTGCCTTCTACACTTTGAGTGTAAAACTCAGGCAGGTTTACCTATTTCTTCACTACTTTGCCACTGCTTTCTCAAACCTAATTCAATAAAACATTACTATTCTACAGATAGCCCACAATATCTTGATACAGAGCACTATGATAAAGATTAGAAGAGTGAAAGCTCAAAGTAGTGGTACAAGGATATTCATCCTTCTTCCTTTTGGAGTAAAACTCGAGGAAGGGTTACCTTTTGATTTTGTCTTTAAAGAATCACCTAAATAAACATGCACCACTTGGATACAGCTCTATCATGATATAAACAAATTTCTTGAAAATTAAAGTATTGGTAATGAAATGAATTTGATAAAATGATGGTGAACAAATGCAAATCGAACTAAACCAGTGCCTTATCCATTGAGCTATAGAGTCAAAATTTAACATCCAAAAAATCCAACTAAACACAAATATATTGAAATTCAAATAAATTTCCTAACAATTCATTCTCTCAAATCCCAACCCTGCTATCAAATTTATGCATAGATTCTCAAATACCAGAGACCTCCCTGAAGGTTTATTCTCCCCTTGAGAGAAACTTGAGCTCAACCCCTATATTTACCTTGTGAATCAACACATTAAAAAGCCTTACTGATTAATGCATAAGAAATTTACAGCATCCATACATAAAGACAACAAGAAATAGCTATGAAACTTCATTATGCTTGTATTAATTTTCAGATGTATCCATTACAGATTTTGACCAAAAAACTTCAAAGAAAAATAGGCTCTATATTTAGTCCTTTTTTACAAAAACTTTGACCACATCCTCAAAAGAGCAAAAGCTTTCTATATATACTTCTAGCCATCTTGGAATCCTCAAAAGGATGCAACAAGCTTCAGATGGCTATGAAAATGACTTGCACTATAGACAAAAACTACAAACCATAACGACAATGACTGGAAAAATAGAAAGTGGTTCCCAACAACTAGTAACTTCATAGGTGGCACCTTTGTCTAGAGATATTTCAGAGCAGTTACTTTGATTTGTAGCATGAATGATGATCGCCATTATAGGATAACTTACATCATCCTTTTTTTGAAACATGCTCTCCCTCAAATTTTGGATTAGGTGCCCTATGTACTTTATTCTTCTTCCTCTTCCACCATTAGGACAACTGGCTTCTTCTTTGTCATTTTGTCCCATGCTGCCACATCATTATCAGATGGCCAATTGTATGCCTATAGTTCCTATAGTGATTTGATCTATAGGTCCCACATGGAATCATTTATGCCTTTAGCTTCTATTACAAATCGTATGCAATCACTTTCAACTTTGAATAAACTATCAATTGTACTATTACACCTTTCCAAGTCTAAGGCACTATTACTACTAAGGAAAGCATCATGTTTAATTACCAACCAATCCATCAATGCCTTCCACTCATCTATATTGACCATCTTTCCATCATCACCATATATTGAAGGCAAGTGTCTACTGTAGTTCCCATCAAACATAGCCAACTTAGACTTTATTTGGTTAGACTTACCTTCGAAAAATTTTGATATAGCACTTACCAAACCAATCTTTTCAAAAAATTTAGTTACTACCTTGGGAATATCAGGCCTATACTCCTGCAAACCATCAAGTTTTTCAAACAATAAGCTCCTCCCTGACCAAGTACTATATAGTGGCTCCAAGGTGATCAATGACTCATTCACCTTATCATTGGCCTTGTGCAATAGACCAACTAATTAATGGATTGACTCCATCCTCTCCCTTATTTTGCTTTGCCTATATTGCACAATCTTTGTTATAGTATCTAGAGATGCATCCAATCTTATTTTCTCCAAGTCCTCAATAGGCTTATCATGGACATCTATTTCAGGATGAGGAGGGGCCACAATTTGCAAAGGTTGGGGAGGAACTACATTAACTACTTCTTCAAGCTTTGCCTTGAGCTCCTCCAATTCATCCTCCATGTTCTTTATCATCATGAGCTTTTGATCCCTATCCTTAGCGACCCTCATTGAATTCTCAAATAATTTGTCATATCTTTCTAACAATTGGATGGTCTTTGCCTCATTGAGGTGAGAAAAATGTGTCACTGCCTTGGACACCTCAAGATCAGTGGTGTTTTGCACAATCTAGACAATCTTATCACCTTCCATATTGTCCTCAGTGCTCACCAATGATAGCTTTTGAGTTCTTGGAGCTAAAGACCATAGAGAAACTTCCTGAGATTTAGGGTCATAGCCACTTCCCTTGATCATATAATCAATCTAGACCTCATAGGACAAACTACCCTTAGGATGCTTTATGATTTGGTCTATGATGAAAGTAGATGTTAAGTCCCATCCAGGAGTCAGAAGCATACCACTTGACTTAACCATTTTTCTAGCCTCTTCTACAGTGATTCTCTCGAAACTGGGATCATAAGATGTTAAGGCCCTCATTGTCTCTTCACTTGGCTACATACCCTTGGGAAGGGACTTCTTTACCTCCTCATGTTTCCTCCAAATGAGGAAATCTCTAAATTCCTTACTCTTTAAAAATTGCTCATCATTCAAAAAATCCTCCTTATAGAGTTCTCTCTCATGCTTTCACAACAGTAAGGGAAAATCCTTTGTCTCCTTTGTTACAATCTTCTTGCCATCTCTGATGGCCTTTCTAATTTGATGATGATGAGCCCTATTACTAGGCACAAGAGTTGAAGCTACATCAATTAATTTCTTTAGCTTTCTCACCTTTGAAGGTTCACCAACCTCAAGTTTCTATTTTTTCAAAGGTGGTTCAAAAGTAGCCCCCTCATCATGTTGATCTCAAGTTTCTTCAATCTCTAGTACATTCTCTTCCTGAGGTGGGCTACTACCTTCTTGAGACTCATCAATGCACTCCTTAGGTTCTGACTCAGAATAATCTCTTAGCACTTCTATCTTCTCCTCAAGAAACCCTTCCAATTGGTTAGATAGGGTGCCATGCATTTCTATCATTTTTTCAATTCTCTACAAATATGGGAGCTTATGGAAAAAACCACCAAAAAGAATTTTGGCCTTTTTCTAGTCTAACCTTAATGTCAAGCAAATCAAAATACTTGCTTCATCTTCTTTGGGCCTCATCTGAGTGCAAGATATTTCTTATGACATCCTCCTCTTCTAGGCCCTCATGTTCTCTGATTATTTCGATGTTGGGGATCAAAGTCATCTTGGCAATCCTGATGAAACCCTCAAAATCAACATACTGGCAAGAACTTGTAGTCATCTTGAAATGATTTAACTAGGCACTGACCTAGTCCAATGCTCTCTTTTCGATCAAGAAGTTGCCAAATCTAAACTACCTAGGTGTGAAGGTGCCCTTCTTGTGAGGTCCTAGGTGCTCTTTTTCAGTCCATATCAATTGCCAAATAAACTCCATTATAGCAACTCTAGGAGGCACATACTTGGGTAGCAGATGCGGGGGTTGGGGACAACCATAAACTCTAATCATTGTGAAGTTACCACCCAGGTAAAAATCTCCCCAATTGTGATTCCCTGGCCACTTATCCTCATACTACATTGGTCTTAAAACCTTCAAAACCCTGGTGGACAACCTTACAACATTTGTTCCCAACAAATCAAGAATGGGATGGACAAAATAGTTCTAGAAAATAGAGAAATTACACTCATTGGATGTGTAATTCCAAACCTTTAACCAATATTGCACTAGGTTTGGACCTCCTTCAAAATGAGTCCTTATCTTCAATATTCTTGCATCAAAGTCATTGACATGGTGGTACAGAATCAAATGCATAAGAAGGGAGTAATGCATGAATCTGATTGGTCTTTTACACTATTTTACAGACATTAACCCCTCATGCATCCTATAAATTACATACTGAATATAATCATAGTCAGTATTGGAGTGAGAGTTTTGAATATCTAGGATTATCATTAAAAGTTCAGTGGGCAACTTTTCCTCATCCCCATCAATTCCTAGAATCCTACACAACCCATAACATAAAGCCTTCATATAGTAATGGAAGGAAGAAAATAGGTAAGGGGCATTCATACTTGTCAGGAGGGGAGCTACGTACTTGTCCTACTTGGGCATATGCTTGACTATTTGGCTCTTTACCATCCCTATATTACTGGCATACTTCTATCTTTCTTTTCTCAAATCTATCTTAGTGGAGGAGGAAGCATAGAAATCAAATGTTTTTTGAAGGACCCTCTATCTAAAGAGATAAACACAGATTGGTCTTCACATCTAATGCATCTAGAGATGGGATCATACAACCTGGCCAGCTTAATGATTAAATCAATATCTAAGAACACATCAAGTACAATCAATTTAGCCATCCCTAGAGCCCAAGCATTACAAATTGGAATTGCCTTATGCCTATTTTTATAGAAATACGAGAAGATGGAAAAACCTAAACCCAAAGGAATAATAGGGTCAATGCACTTGTCCATGAGATCCTCAAATTCCATGTCAATGGCCTTCTTATTTTGATTGGAACCCAAAAGCAACTTGATGAATTCATTTGAGTAATTCGGCTTTCCCTTATCCTCTTCACTCTTGCCCTTTGCAACCCCATTGGATGATGTTGCACTTGCCTCTAGATGACTCATTCTATTGAGAAAGAAAAAACTATAGCTCTGCAACTTTAGTCCTCCACTTCTACAATCTCAGCGTCAACAATTCTCAACCAACTTCAGAATGACTTTGAGCACAAAAAGAAATGAGGTCCTGATTAAATAACCTTGAGAATTGAATGCGAATAGAGGGTAAATCAAAATGAATCCCTTGTGAAGTCACTTCACTATTCAATTTCACACATTTTCAACTTTCAAATCAGGCTAGCCGTGGCGTGGATGCTGACAGAATGATTTAAAACATCAAAAATATGGTGTGAGAGCAATGAACATGGCTTTTTGCATTAAAACCCTTAATTACTGACAAAAACCCTGTTAAAACCTGATTGGACGGCTTTCTACCCTTTATCCAGCTTGGTAGAGTACCCCTTTGCATGTTGTAATGGTTGATAGCACTGATTGGTGTGAGACTAACCATATAATTTAGAGAACAAGCGAACAAAAGATCTCATAATCTCAGAAAAAACTGCTAACCCTAGGTTAAGTCAGGAGGTCTATTGACTAAGGCATTCTCGAAACCTCAGAATGAATTCTTAACTTATGACTTTATCTGGAGATTTAGCGACCAAAGGTAGTCTCACATTCTCAGAACACTCTTAATAACCATAGTTATAATTCAGAGAACAAGAGACTAAGGACTCTACCAATTCTCGTAATTATTTCTTTAACTCAACATTTATCTAGAGAATCAACGAACACTACATGAAAACAAACTGTGAAACAAAATATCTTGACCACGGTCAGATTTGGAGAATCAGTGAACACTGATTCTCACATTCTTGGAAAGCCATGCCTAACTCTCATTCTATCCCATGATTCAGTGAACAAGGCTATCTCACATTCACCCAACCCCTTTCACACCCTAGGTTATATTTGGAGATCATATGCTGACTGTAGATCTTAGGGGTAATCGGCGGCTATCGCTAATTCACTGGATCCATTAAACTTTTATCTTTTAACTATGAGAATCAGCGACCAAAGGATTCGCTTAACCTTTCAAGGCATGAAAACTTAACCTCATTCATTCTGAGAATATGCGACTAAAGAGAAAACAACCCAACCTTGCTTTGTTCACCAAGTCGCCGAAAGATTTGGAACATCACTCCTTGATTCTGAGATCCCGCAAACACATTATTCACGTAGTTGCCAATTAACTTAGAACTTTTCCATTTCATCATGAGATCAAGCAACCAGAAATACTTTAGCTCTTTGCCAAATTGCCTTGCTAGAACTACCAAACTTAAAGATCATAAAAACATGGCTCATTTACTGAATCGCTGAAACATTGGATGTAGGACCCATTTCTTGTGAGATTAAAACATGATGGTCTATCACAAAGGAAATCAATGGCATTCGCTTGATTGCTAAATAACTTAGAACTTGACCGCCTGATTCTGAGAATGGGAGAAGACCGTCGCGCCAAGTCATTGAAAGGTAACAGGAAATCGCTAGGAAATAAGTGAATAAGAGAACATCTATTCACTAGGTCGCTCAATGAAATTAAAAATCGTGGCAAGACTCAGAGAACTAGCGACTAAGCACGAAACATAACAAGGGCCAACACACTCGCCAGTTTGCTAAATGAAACGGAGACATGAAACAATATTAAGCGATTCAACAAATAGCCAAAGGGAAAAACCCACGTGCATAGTCAAGACTATTACGTGGCCAAAAAGTTAGAGCGAAATATAGGAATTAGGGTCAACTCTAAGGGTTTTTACGAAGAAACAAGATTTTCTCAAGGACAAAACCTAGGGCAAGGGTTTTCAAAGTTAGTTATGGAAAAATTTGATAAATTTTGAAAAACTATACCACAGGAATAAAACTTGCAAAAGGAGTAACCAGGACTTAGGACGATAAACCTCAAAAACCTAAAAATATCCAAATAACTACGCTTCGCATAGTAATTCAAAGAGGGGAAAAATGTAATACCCCAAAAATGGGCTATAGGTTCATTAACCTCTTACATCAACAATTCAATTGAAATCGACATCAAAGTCCTAACCTAAGGCACATTTGCACATTATCGAATCCTAATTGATTATCCTAAATTCTACATCAAGGAATATTCCTAGCAATATTCCTATTTATGCTAATTATCTTTGATTTAATAACTATTTAGCGATAAATCATATTTATCCTAAAGTTTGATTAATTAAATATTCTGAATATTTAATTAATTAGATTTAATTTTGCCACTTAATTATTTAATTAAATTTATTCCTAAATTGTATTATTTAATTTTGACAATAAATCTAAAATCTCATGACTAATTGATTAAATTCTTATTTAATTAATTAATGTCAATTGTGAATATTTGATAATATAGTTTTTGAATAAAGTTTTTATTTAATAATTGATTAACCCATAAATCAATTATTTTAATTAAAAAATCTATTAAGTTGAGAATAAATCACTTGATTTTTAAATTAATTTATAATTAAATCATGCACAATCAAAAAAGAATTCAACTAGAAATCAACAAACAATTTTTAAATTTAAACTCAACATCTGATGATGAGTTGGAATTTGACCTAAACTCTATTTTGAGTTAAACACTGATTTTGCATGATTTTTGTGAGTCAATTATCTCTGATTTCTTGATAACTCAAAAATCAACCTGAGTTTATCAAGAGTGATTTATGGCTTTTCTCAATGCATCCTCAAGCCTTGGATTTCTATAAAATCAAAGCTCAACTCTTCATAATTATGAATACTCGAATTTGCACAATTACTTTGGCGAATTGGCGATTGAAGGATTAAGCTTTTGCGACAGGTGATTTGTGAGATCTTTCATTGTTGGTCATAGCCTTTTCATTATTTTCATATCATAGCATAACTTTCATCTTCATATCAATTCATATCATTTTTAGTTTAAAGCTGCCTATCATTTCATTCATCTAGATTAGTTTCATATCAAGTTTTTCATCTTATTGCATAGAAAATGCAAAAATATAGATTAATTTGCATTCATACAGTTTTTCATTCTCTTGCATTCAAATCCTTCATTTAGGTGTTGCATTGTCACTGATCTCAATTTCAATCTCAGAATACCATACTTGCACCTACTAGAAGGCAGTAAATCACCCGGTTAGCTTAGTTTCATTTATTTGTAGATTTTGATTTTCCTAACCTCTAATGTTTTACTAAAGTGTTGTGTTCGTGGCTAGGTACAATTTTCACACACACACTATCATACTATCTAATTCATTTTAATTTTTTACATCTCCAATGATTTCATACTTACAGTGTATGTATGCCCTAATGTCTTCAACGTGCAACACGCCTACGAGGGTTTGTGAAAATGCTCCTTCTGGATCACCCTCACAAGACTTGAATGGATGTCTCTTGAATTTGTACCTAGGTCTATCTATGACATCATAAACTACTAGTGCATCCATAACTTCTCTATGAGTATAGGTCTAGATACCTTAAACACGCTTGAATCTGGCACTTTTCTTCACGCGATCATGAGATCTTTCTGCTAGATGACTGCAATCCTTAAAAACTATACTCTCCTTAGTTGCTGATAATCAAAAGGTGTAGAAATGATATCTTCCAAACCCTATTATCCTTCACAATTTGATTGAGTGCATTAAACACAAGTAGCTCAACTTCGCATCCCATCTAGTCAACATAAAACTTGTGAACACATAGAATGAATCTCCAAGTGTTGCGCTCTCATCCAAAGACTCCAAAGTGTCTGCAAACACCATACCTAAGCTTTCATGATCTTATTCCACATGTACAAGGGCTGGATATTTTTTTTCTCTGCATCCAATGCTCCCCTTAAGACCATGCGACCTTCTAGGTTGATGCCTCAAAGAACTCATCATGCAAAGCCACAATATCATCAACTGTCTCTCCCTAAATTGATGTCGTGTTTAAAAATTTCACCTTCCATATCTTGTCATCCTCCTTTCTCTTTGATTTCTTAAATTGATTCTCAAATTCACTCATTTATTTATTAAGAATCTTACCATTGTCACCAACATTTTTTCTTATAAACATTGTGTCTGAAGTTATTTCATTTTTGACATGTGATCTTGGCTGCTGATTCTTCTTTGAAATAATCTTTCTTGTAACTAGACTAATTTGGTTTTATGCAATCTTCTTTCTTGTCTCCATACTCATAATAGTTAAAATAGTAGTTGTTTAAAAGGTTTAGAGGTACCTTTACTCTTGCAATCTCTTTTCATGTGTCCAACTTTTTTGCATCCAAAGAATCTACCTCTGAAAGGTCTGATCTATTCTTTAGGTTCTTCATAAGTAGGTCTTTCATCATGTGTAGGTATTTCTTCATTCTTTTCTCCACTTGCTTCTTCATTGGTTTTAGAAATTTTTTCTTTATTCAATCCAACTCCAGTCATGTCTCCTTTAGGTTTCTATCTTTCTCTTTTCTCATCAATTTTTTCACTACTCATGTGCAACTTCTCAATGCGTAATTTGGCTTGAGTGAGTTCACCTTTAATGATCTAATTTTACTTCTCCAATTCCTAATATTTATCTTTGTAGTGGTCAAGTTCATTCTTCATTAGTCCTATCTTCTCATTTGCTACTTTTAGTGATTCTTCAACTTTGTTCCTAGCATCCTTTTCATGTTGAATCTCTTTTATCATCAAAAGATTAATCTCTTCTTTTTCTTTGTCCAACCTCTTCACTTGATCTGATGTATAATTGTCTGAATCTTCCTATATCTTATCCATAAGATCTTGTTTTTTATTTCTTGAAGCTTCCAATTGATCTTTTAGTTTCCTAATGAAACCTTCTGCTCTTCTCAATTTGAATTTTAGTATACCATTCTTAGCCTTCTCTTTGTCCATATCTTCAAGTGTTGCTTCAAAGTGTGTGTGTGAAAATTGTACCTGATTTGTAGACATAACACTTCAGTAAAACATTAGAGGTTAGCTATAATCAAATCATGCAAAATTGAAATCTAATCTAACCAAGTGATTTACTGCCTTCTAATAGGTGTGAGATTGATGTTCTCAGATTGTAATCAAGATCAGTGACCTAGACGACACCTAAATGAAGGATTTGAATGCAATTGATCTAGATATGAGATTGAATGCAATTAAGCTATTTTTTTGGTATTTTCTATGCAATATGAATGATTAATCTGATATGAAATCTATGCTAGATGAAATTGATATGCTATGAATGCTATTGAAAATTGATATGCAATGCTAATCTAACAATGATATGCAATATGAATGCAAAAATAAGATTGATCTCACAAAGATGTTGATTCGCAAGAGCTTTGATTCTTCAATTCTAATTCTCCAATGTGATTGTGCAAAAATATGAGATGAATTGTGAAGAGCTGAGCCTTTAATTTATAGAAATCCAGGGCTTTGGAGGTGCATGGGAAAAAGCCATAAATCACTCAAATAACTCAGGTTGATTTTTGAGTTATTTTTAAATAACAGATAATTAACTCACAAAAACATGCAAAAGCTAAGTTTTAACTCAAAATAGAGTTTAGCTTTAATTGATAATTGATAGTTGTCTGCTTTTATGATTGTGAATGTTTTATTTATGGATTAATTTAATAATAAAGTGATTTATGCTCAACTTAACTACTTTTAAAAATAAAACAATTGATTTATGGGTTAATCAATTATTTAATCAAACTTTTATTAAAAACTATATTATTAAATAATGACAACTTGCTTTAATTAATTAAATAAGAATTTAATCAATTATTCATATGATATTAGATTTATTGTCAAAATTAAATAATACAATTAATAATAGATATAATTAAAATTAATTACACAATTAAGTGGCAAATATTAAATCTAATTAATTAAATATGCAAAATATTTAATTAATCAAATTTTAGGATAAATGTGATTTATTGCCAAATAATTATAAAATTAAAGATAATTATGATGATTAGGAATATTGCTAGGAATATTCCCTGATGCAGAATTTAAGATAATCAATTAGATTTGATGATGTTCAGATGTGCCTTAGGTTAGGACTTCAATGTCAATTTTGTTCGATTTGTCGATGTAGGAGGTTAATGAACTTATAGCCTATTTTTGGGGTATTACATTTTGCCCCTCTTTGAATTACTGTGCGAAGCGCAGTGGTTCAAAGATAGTCTGTATTTGATAGAGATATGAAACTGATTCGAAATTGATAATTGATATGAGACAGAAGCTGATTGATATTGATTTGATATGGAGATAATAGGTCCTGAATGACCAAAGATAATGTTTACTATAGTAGCGATGAACCGATGATTGTGAAAAAGTGTCAAAACACCTGATTCCAAACCTTAGGATTGCTAAGAAGTGAGTGACCCGTTCTAGACTCGATTGTCTTAGCAGAACTAGCAGGTATCACATCCAAACCCTTCAGTTGCTGAAGAACCAAGGAAAGAACACTATGATCTGATGGTTGCAAAAACTGATACAGATTACAAGATTAAGAGAATACCAGATTGATATGGATCGATGAATCTGATATGCCCCAAGTGATGATAGATTTTCCCCGAGCGATGAGGTCTTTTTTTTTGATGAATTAGTAACTAGACGTGATTATTTGTCTTGATTACTGATGAAAGATATTGATAGATTTGATTGACAGACTTTGAATGATGTGCAATACCATGCCCCCTTCGGGATTAAAATTGAAATCTGACAAGAAAAGTCAGCGTTATAGTTTAGAAGCATGTTAATTGATTTGAGAAGTGTGGTGAAACACATTCAAGAATACATTTTGCATCGTTTAGAGGTCCTAGAGACCAAGTTTGACTAGGTTTGACCATGAGTTGACCATGGTTGACCAAGTTGAAATTTTGATAGTTTGATGTAAGATAATCAGTTAAGTTGAATACTGGATTTCTATGATGATTGAAGGTCGAATATGCAAGTAGTTAATAATATGAATGATCTCAGATTTTGATTTTAATCCCGAAAAAGGTTTCTACTTGTTATTTGGTTGGATGGACCTTTGTGTAAGATTCAGCTCTTGTTAGACTTGAAGATGCGAGTGGAGAATTGTTTAAGCATTGAAGTTTGTTTAGCCATTGTGAGATCATGCAACATGCAAAATGCAATGAGACATGCAAAATGAAATGAGACATGCAAAATGAAATGCAACCTAAGACTTAGGACCTAGTCACTGATCACATGTCGATTTGTTATCATCATTGAACTTTTAGGTAACCGGATAAATCAATACAATGCCCACTAGCCATGAAACCATAGACATATGAATATCGATTTGTATGCGCAAGAATCAATACAACACCCACTGGTTATACAACCATGGACATATGAATATTGATTTGTTTTCAGAATGTTATATCAGATATAAGTACCAAGGCACAAATGCCAGGATGACCTGAATATCATGTCCATTTTGATATAGCAATTTGTACAAGCATCAAAACATAAACATCGTGATAACCTGAGTATGCCTTGCATTGCAAACACATCAAACAGTCAAGAGATCATTCTAAATCCAATGTGAATTACCCGTAGTGACCCTTTATCGTTCACATCCTTAGGCAAGATTGCGTTCCACAGTAGGAGAAAGAACTTACTCAGAAAGACAATAGTTAGATCAAATGTCCTTGAATTTTCCAGGTATCAATGGTCGAGGTACGCATGGCCATCCAATTCGAGATAGAGGCTCTTATAGTCGGACACCATTTCAATCCAGAATTTCCAAAGTTGTTAGATTTTCACATACAAGCAGAAGATAAAGAAAAGATTATGCCCCCAGTCATCACTCTCTAAATCCTATAAAGGACATCATCAAAGAGCTCGAAGGGACACAATATGCAAAAATCTCAATGCGAATCAGTAAGCATACAAGGAGATAAAAGCATGTAAAAAGCATAGATTGTTTTCAGTTGAGTTTTGATGTTTGATTGCATTGTTGTAGATGCAAAATCCTTTCTGGAGATGAGACAGACAGACTGACTCAACTTGAAGCTTCAAAGGACTCTGACTGGATAGGATACATCTAAGATACATTGGAGGCCATAGGATATGACATTGATTGCCCCCAAGTTTGAACATTGATAGGATACAGACGCGCAAGCTGATTGGTGTACAAACTGACTTATTGAAAACTGGAAATGCAAAAACAAATCGGGATATATGTACAAACTAAAGCAAGATTGAAAGCTAGGAAAGACCAAGATTGCACTGATAGATGCAACATTTGGAACAAGTGGTGCCCGTTTGCCAGGTTTTCACCATCTTGGTAGAGATTCTATTTTTGCTACCAAGGTGCCTGTTTCCAGGTTTTCACCAAGGCACTTTTTCTTTTTTTCATTTTTTTTGTATTTTTCATTTTTTCAATTTTTTTGTACTTTTGATATTTTTTACTTTTTTTTGCGAATCATCAAGGCACCTATTGCTAGGTTTTCACCAAGATGTTCATTTTTTAAGGACTTTTTTTTATTTTTATAATTTTTTCAGGATATTTACCAAGCACTGAATGCCTTAGGCGTAGAATTTTTTCAGATGGAGAATGTTGATTGGTTCTCGGAGCTGTTCTCCTTCAGTCGTTGAGAGTTGATAGGCACCAGAGCCAAAAGTAGCAGTGATAACAAAGGGACCCAGCCAATTGGGTTCGAACTTCCCCTTGCGTTCTCGATGTGATTGATTTTTAGGATTTTCTCTCAACACTAGATCACCAACTTGAAATTTTCTATGTCTAACTTTCTTTGTTGTAGCCTCTAGACATTCTTTTCTGATACACTCTGAGATGATCATACGCTGCTTGCCTGCGCTCATCTAGTAATTCAAGTTCTTGTAACCTAGACACTCTATAGTCTTCATCAGTGACAAGTCCATGCATTCTGATTATGAGTGATGGGATTTCAACCTCAATAGGCAGTACCGCTTCAGACCCATAAACTAAAGAAAAAGGTGTAGCCCCTGTAGGTGTTCTGATACTTGGTCTATAGGCCCATAGAGATGGATTAATCATGAGATACTTTTTCTGATACTTGTGCTGATACTGGTTCTAATACTGATTCTGATAATGATTCTGATAATTGTTTTGATACTGGTTCTGATACTGGGTATACTTGATAGCATATTTTTCTATTGCAAACTCCCAAGCAAGATCATATCGTGCAGTCCCAATGTCTAGCAAGGTGGAGAACAAGAGGGATTGGCAAGCTAGTGGAAGAGATGGAAGACAAGAGAATAAAGGATAATGAAAGGAAGAAATCCTCAAGGGAAAACTCCTCAAGAATACCAAAGCTAGGGAAAAATTGTCATGTAAAGCGTAGTTGGACAAGCAATGAAAGGCTAGGATAGGATAAGTCACAAAATCATAATGCCAAAGAAAGAAAGGATGTAGTCCAAAAGAGTAGACATGTCAAGAGGCTTCATAGCACTGTGTTTTACTCTTTCTTTCTTTTTTTATTAGATCAAGACCAAAGGGGAAAAGGATAGCGATAGGCGAAAATGAATGGAGGAAGATGGATATGAAGGCTAAACATGAAAGGAATGAAAGCAAGATCATCGTAAGATAGCTCACAAAATAGTCAAATGTTCGTGTATAGATCAACATTGTCAAGATCAAAGAGAGAAGACGGAATGGATGAAATATGTAGAAGAACTACGCATAATGCCTGATTGCCAGGTTTTCATCATGGTACTTATCCAAGGCGCCACAAGGGAGTGGTTTTCACCATAGGATGAATTTATTTCTCTTTACTTTTGCTACCAAGGCGCCTGTTTCCAGGTTTTTACCAAGGCACATTTTCAATTTATTTTATTTTTCATTTCTTTTTTGAAAGAAGGCAAGCTTTTTAGATAATGCTCCTTGAAAGGATAAACCATGATATGCCAAGGATTCAAAATGATATGCTCAAAGATGCTAATAAGGAAAGGAACATGGAAGAGAAAAATGGAGGATAGGGTTTTATGTAAAGCGAGTGAGGTTGGAAGATAGGAGAAATAGGCAAATGAGGAAAAAGGATAGAAGGTAGAAGGTTAATGAATGGAAGGATTGTGAAAGGGTAGATGGAAAGGAAGGCAAGATCAACATAAACACACACTTTGAAGGGTGGCGAGAGGGTGGAGGAAATGTAAATGAAGGAATACATGAAGGAATATGATGAATGGATAGTAGAGGTTGAGGTTTGGGTGCATGAAATGGAAGAATATTTTTGGAAGGAGATGTAGTGGAAGCCTTTGGAAGCTTGAATGTCAATTTCACTTTTTTTTCAACACCAGAATCTTTCAAGAGAGACTTTGGAATCCATATAGTCGTAGGCTTTTTATTTCCTTTTGATGATTTAGAGATAATATCTTCAATGATGGATTTTGGAACCCATACTTGTCTTGTAGTTTTTTTTTAGATATCTCTTTTGACTTTATGCCTCCATGTCGTTTAGAGGAGACATGGTGATCTTCTCTTTTTGATGGATTCTTGTATTGCTTCTTTTTCTTGTATTAAACATTCAAGTTACTTCCAAAAGACTTGGGATTTGTGGAAGAGGGAGGATACGACTGGTTTAGATGGGTGGGTGGATGAAAAGGATTCAAGGGTATGCATCTATGTTGATCTTGAGGAAAGATGGGAGATGGAGGTATGTAAGGACCCAAGATGGATGGCGAATTAGGAGAGTTAGGAGGGGAGAGTGAAGGGACATAAGGACCCAAGATGGAAGGAAGGCATGAAGCCCTTAGTAGTGGTGGAAGAGGTCCAAGGATGGAAGTGGAAGATGCAAAAGGATAATCAATAAGTTCATCAGCATCTATATGACAATCAAAGATATCAACATCTTTAGAGTGAGCATTAGAATTTTCAATAGAATCAAGTACATCTTGAATATGAGCACCTTCTTTGATAGGATTGTTCAAAGCTTGCAAAGACTTAGAAAGAGTAGAAAGTGGAAGTGAACATGGAGTGGTAGAACAAGAAGATGGAAGACTTTGTTCTTGACAAGGATCTTTGGATAGCACAAGTGCATAATTTTTCTTTTGATTTTCAATAGGCTTAACATTGGAAGTAACAACACTATTTTTAACAACCTTAATGGAAGTATCATCTTTGGAAAATGCAAGTGTAGTAAGGTTATTTTGATTGCCAATAAGCTCAACAGTGTAAGTAGTAGCTTGATCTTGCTTAGGAGAAGACTTAAGACATGATGGAATGCATGAAAAAGGGTGTATAGGATCAAAAGAACCATGAAGCGGATAAGAGACATCGGGAAAAGGAGTGGATGACATGGAGGGTTCTTGATCTTGATCTTTCTTTATGTTCTTTTCTTTATCATTTTTAGAGTTCTCTTGAGATGGAGCCACTTCTAAGGACAAGGAAGCATGTTGGGATTGTATGGATGACTTTGGAAGAGATGGTGGAGGACTAGCTGAAGTAGGGATTATAGCATATGAAGGCTTAGGCTCTTTAGGTTTATCATCATTGAAATTATTTAAAGCCAAGTGAAGGATAGCTTGAGTTTCTTTAAGAGGTAGCCCTGGAGGATAACTATAGGGAACCGCATGAAAAGTATCAAGGCTTGTGTCAGATGAAGGTTCTATGAAAGATTTGAAAGACTCAGAAGCTTTAAGAAATGTACGGGTATTGGAGGAAGTAGGGGATGGAAGGGAACCATCACCAGACAAAGGTTCAGCATTAACATGATCTTGCTTGAGAGTGTAATCTTTATTTTCAGCTGGAGAGTTCTTAGAGGAGAGATCCTTATAGTATTGATGTTTCAAGCTAGCACGATGTATTTTATAGTCCTCAGCAGTAGTAGATGGATCATAATCAAGGTATTGTCCACAAAAGCCATCAAAGTCTCTTTCAAAATCAGAATCATATGGATCACCATCACGATCTATCCAATGTGACGGCCCATTTGTAGTAAGCAGGAATGAACGATGAGGAGGACTCTTAGGAATAGAGGTGTCATAGGTATCATTACATTGTCTATCATCATAGTCATCACAGTCTCCAAAGCTTGATGTGTCACTCTCTGTGGAAGAGGTATCATAAGGTTGTCACGTTTCTCACATTTTGTCTGAGGGCATGGTGACATGTACAAGTCTTTATCAAATGGAAAAGAGCATAGAGCTACCCTAGAGAATTCCTTGGGTTCCTTTTCTTTCTCAAGTTTGTCAAGCTGGACTTGCATAACATGTATCTGTTTCATCATAGCGGTGATCAAAATTTATTCCTCATGTGTACTGATTCTTTGAGACATGTGTACTAATTCTCAATAGCTACTGCTCTATTCCTGACACAGTGATTATTTTTGACAGATTCTGGAACTAGGCTGGAAACATTGGATATCTTACAATTTGACAATTTCTGACAACTCTCTCAAATTTTTCCAAACGACACTTCGTAGACTCGTACGACACTGGGTAGTCTATGAAACGATAGTTGCTAAACTCATACGACAGTTGGGTAGCAATGAAATGACAGTTGACAAAACTCGTACGATAGTGCTAACAGGGTTTTGACTTTCTTGAATTTGCTGGTTTAAAAACTCGTACGACATTGGGTTCTCAATCATACAACAGATGGGCAATACTGAAATGACACTTGACAAAACTCGTATGACTTTTGACTTCTTGAAATGATTTTTGACTCCAGAAAAGGATTTTACTTCAGATTTTGCAAATTTTGAGTTTTCAGATTTGAATTGTTTGCAAATTGTACTGTTCAGATTTGAAGATTATACCAGATTTGATCATTTTTAATAGCCAAGTAGATAAACAAGCACGCAGAATAGCAAGCAAGTGATTTCAAGCACGTCTAAAAATAATGAACAAGGGCAAAAGCAACCTTGCGCATGAACAATCAAGTGACTTATTCATTCTAATCCTCAGAAGCAATAATTTTGTATGTTCCAAAAATGTTTTGCAATAATGCACATATACCCTATAAAGTGAAAATTTGACCTCTCTAGGGTTTTTAGTAATGGTTTGACTCAGAAACTTTTATGATTCAAAGGGGTGAACTCCAATCCCGACGCACTAGGGTTTTGACACAGTCTAAGAACTTAATCTTCAAGAGCTGCTAGGGAGATCTGACAACCCAACAATGAACCATACCCATGGAGATTTCTTCCACAAGGACATTTATATAGCGGCTGTCACTACCATGGAAAAAATGGCTATTACCGCTTGAGGTTCCGTCAATGCAATTTTCCCTGTGAAGGGATTGTCCGCTATGGTTAACCCTCTCTAAAAGTGACTCATAGATTTATACCACAAGGGGACTTGGCTCCAGATCCAAAGTTTTTGACACCTTTTCACTTTTAACCCAAACAAAGCAAGCAGATTAATCCGACATGCTAAGACAAGGTTTTGTTCCACCAAGGTCTGTGATATCAATTCCACATGATCTATCAACCTCTCCGGGGAGATAATGTATCAATCAATAAGAGAAGATGCACTAACCAATTTTGATTTACCAAAGCTCATGATATCAACCCCACGTGATCTATCAACCTCTCCAGAGAGAGAATGTGTCGATCAATAAGAGAAGATGCACTAACCAAGTTGAATGTGAAATGCACTAAGTATCCTCCCTACCTACAAGAATTTTGTCATCAAGAAAGATTTCGCTAGGAATCCAATCTCTCAAGAATCATGAATAGTGTTCATAGGGCCTAATTACTATGTGAGCACAGATATATTCCCAAAAGCAAATCTACCAAAAGCACCCAAAAAGTAGAAAGAGGAACACTTAACGCTTAAAGAAAATATGAGATGAGTCCACAAGGTGGAACACTTAACACCTCACACAAGCTGAAAATGAGTCCCCAACTTAGAAAACAAGTGAGTTCCTAAAAGCACAAAAGGGTTGCCAAGTGGAACACTTAACGCTTCTGCCCTGTTGACCCCTCCCCTTTATGGTGCTGAGATTGCAACCATGGGGCGGAAATGAGGGGTCAAAAGATTAGCGAGTCCAATAACCCAAGATAGCAATCAAGATCAATCACATGTATTCTAAGACTACTTAATGAATCCTTAAGGGATCACAACCTAGTATCAAATTATGCAAGTGTGTAAAAATAGATCAAAAGCATGAAAAGATGCACACAAGCTTGACACATAAGAGATTTATTTTAAGTCCCAAATTGAAATTTTATTAGATGAAGGAGAATACCTGGGATCCTTGCAACGTGCTTAGTAGATTTTACCTGATTTTTAGCAATTTATGTTGAGCTTTACTATGCAAGCAAGCTACGAACTCTCCAACAAGCCAACAAGCAAATAAGATATGCAAGGTATATTCAACTTATGAAAACCTTAGGGTTAGATCTAAAAATCAATTTTTAGGAGCAATAATAACCATAAATTAATCCAAATGACAACTCATATCATGCATTGAATCATATGAAAAATAAGTGCATACCCATCACAAAATTTTAATTTTTTTGCATTGCATTTGACCTAGTCAACAAGATCTAATTTTTTTTATATAATTTTGGCCACAAAAATAGAAATTCAGAATAGAGACCCCTACTAAAAAATAGAGAGATTTCCAAAAATGTAAAAGTTTTAGAAAAATCTCTTCATTTGTGCCCTAGAGACCCGTTTTATCAAAATAGACTAGTTTTTGCAAATTGACTATTTGAGCTATTAAATTGCATCCAAATTTAAAACAAAAATAATAGATCCCTTGTATAATTTGAAGAGCTTTTCGAAAATGTAAAAATTTCTAAACAATATTTTGATTTGCACCGAAAATTGTTTTTTTATGAAAAATTGAAAAAAAATTATTAAAAATTCAAAATTTTTAGAAAATTCTGAATTTTTTATTGAAGCTTTCCTGATATGTCACCAACCTACAAAAAAAATTTCAGACCAAAAATCCAAGCCGTTTTGGAGATAAAATTAAATCTTTGAAACTTTGGGGTTTTAGCTCCCAAAAAAAATCAAAACCAGCATGCAAAGGTGGGTTGCCCCATGGTGGGTGCCAGAAATGTGTGTGTGAAAATTGTACCTAATCTGTAGACACAACACTTCAGTAAAACATTAGAGGTTAGCTATAATCAAATCATGCAAAATTGAAATCTAATCTAGCCAAGCGATTTATTGCCTTCTAATAGGTGCGAGATTGATGTTTTCAGATTGTAATCGAGATCAGTGACCTAGACGACACCTAAATGAAGGATTTGAATGCAATTAAGCTATTTTTTTGGTATTTTCTATGCGATATGAATGATTAATCTGATATTAAATCTATGCTAGATGAAATTGATATGCTATGAATGCTATTGAAAATTGATATGCAATGCTAATCTAACAATGATATGCAATATGAATGCAAAAATAAGATTGATCTCACAAAGATGTCGATTCACAAGAGCTTTGATTCTTCAATTCCAATTCTCCAACGTGATTGTGCAAAAATATGAGATGAATTGTGAAGAGCTGAGCCTTTAATTTATAGAAATCCAGGGCTTTGGAGGTGCATGGGAAAAAGCCATAAATCACTCAAATAACTCAGGTTGATTTTTGAGTTATTTTTAAATAACAGATAATTAACTCACAAAAACTTGCAAAAGCTAAGTTTTAACTCAAAATAGAGTTTAGCTTTAATTGATAATTGATAGTTGTTTGCTTTTATGATTGTGCATGTTTTATTTATGAATTAATTTAATAATAAAGTGATTTATGCTCAACTTAACTGCTTTTAAAAATAAAACAATTGATTTATGGGTTAATCAATTATTTAATCAAACTTTTATTAAAAACTATATTATTAAATAATGACAACTTGCTTTAATTAATTAAATAAGAATTTAATCAATTATTCATATGATATTAGATTTATTGTCAAAATTAAATAATAAATTAATAACAGATATAGTTAAATTTAATTACACAATTAAGTGGCAAATATTAAATCTAATTAATTAAATATGAAAAATATTTCATTAATCAAATTTTAGGATAAATGTGATTTATTGCCAAATAATTATAAAATTAAAGATAATTATGATGATTAGGAATATTGCTAGGAATATTCCCTGATGCAGAATTTAAGATAATCAATTAGATTTGATGATGTTCAGATGTGCCTTAGGTTAGGACTTCAATGTCGATTTTGTTCGATTTGTTGATGTAGGAGGTTAATGAACTTATAGCCCATTTTTGGGGTATTACACAAAGTTCTCTTGAAAACTTTCTGAATCCATTTTGATCTCCCTTAAGCTATTAGGCTTTCTCTTCAAGGGCCAATAGCTCTAATACCAATTGTTAGGATTAGGTAATACTGAGAGGGGGGGTGAATCGGTATTACTGAACTTTGATTTAAACCAATTATAAATAAACCATAACACTACTAAAATGAAAAGAACAATAAAACATAACACATAACTCATAACACCATGATTTGTTATGGAGGAAACCCTAGCCAAGGGAAAATCCCAGTGGGGATGGTACCCATAAATATGTACTAAAATATTGTATCCCTGTTAGGATATCTAGCCCTATTAGGAGCTAATTATTACATAGTACATTTCCTTGCTAGAGGATTGCAAAAATTTGTTAGGAGTATACAAAGCACCTAGTTAAAGGTGGTGAGAAAACAAATCTTACAATAAAAAACTATTACAAAGACTTCTCTAAAATGTGAACAATACAAGCACTTATCTTGCTTAGATAGTTCCAGTTATAGCTCTATCTCCTAGTGATCTCACATCTGATCTCTTCTCTCAGATTCACAACCTTGATTTATCATCATAATCAAAATCCTTATCACTTTCATAAAATCACTCTATACTTATACAAAAACTTCCATCTAGTCGGCTTCACAAATATCATACAAAACATAATAATTAATAATGTAAAGGGTAAGTATGAAGTTGGAAATCATATATTACCCAAGTGTCAGAAATATACTCCATTGACTTGAGTTATCATGTTATCATATCCGCTAACCTTGCCTTAATCTTTGCAACTGCTCATATGCCCTATTATACTTAATCTTTGTCTTCGCATACCTTTAGATCATTGAATCTCACTGATTTGATTACCAAAACTCATGCTCTCTTAACTAAAGCATATACATAGCCCAAAATACCTTCTACCAACTTTGCAGGTCATAATACCTCATACATTTCCATCGCTAACCAAAATTATAACATTGTACCTTGTTACCCTGATTCTAGACTTAGTCATTTTCATGACTGTGAGTCCAGTACCGAACCTCTCATCATGAGATAAATCCATCATAAGTGTTGCCTTGAATGATAACCCTTAACTGATACCTAGTGCTCTACAACATCACTTTCCAACAATAAGGTTATTATACTTATAGTAAAGATATTTATGGGTACCATCCCCACTGGGGATTTTCCCTTAATAGGGTTTCAAAAAAAAAAAATATGGTGTTATAAGTTATTCTATGTTTGTTTATGTTGCACGGTTATTTAGCTTATTCTATATCTTTATATGTTGTTTGAAGAAGATAAATAATTTTAAGAATTCAGTAAAGTATTGTAACATTGATTCACCCCCCTCTCAGTGTTACCAAATCCTAACAATTGGTATTAGAGCTTTAGGCCCCCGAAAGAAAAGCTTAACAACTTTGGGGAGATCAAGATGATAGACTGGATCTAAAGTACAAGCTAAGGAAGATGAATTTATCAGGAAGTTGAAGCAGTAGCTTGAACATGAAAGAAAATTAAGAGATGATCTCATGGAAGCATATAATGAGGAGCTATCAGATCAAGGTTTGATTGAGAAACTAAGACATGGAAATGAATCCTTGAAGGATAAATTAGAGGTCACAAAATTGAACCTGATGAAAGAACTTGATGCTGAAAAAGAAGAAAAAGAAAAGCTACAAAATGAGCTATCAAATACAAGGATAGGTTGTAGACTTTGGAGGATGAACAGAGTGCACTAAAAACAAAGTATGACAAGATAGAAAGATATTGTATCACCATTAATGGTGAGCTTGATTACACCAAAGGCCGCATTTAAAAACTTCTTGAGTACAGAAAGAAATTGGATGAGAAAATAGACATGCAAAAGCTTGTTGGAGACATGACATGAGTAGTATTTAATGAGAATCTTGATAAGAGGAAAGATAGAGTTGTGGTGAATCCTAATTCACCTAAGAAGTTAGATTGTGAGGTTGTGATATAAGAACCTGAGATACCTCCTTGCAAGGACAATGACAAGGATTGCAACCATAAAGATAAATAAGAGAAATCAACTGAGAAAGGTTTTCCTAAGCCCAAGTTTACTGGTTTTTTATTTAATTTCTATTTGTATGGACATAAGATAAGAGAATGTAGAAAACTAGATATGAGGTTTAGAAGACCTACATATGATCATCTAAATGATTTTATCAGAAGAAAAAGATAAAATCTTGAATGAGACAAATATGGAAAAAAGTGAATGTAGTAAAAATGAAGAACACATATAATCTAAGGATAGGGAAAAAAGTAAAGAAAATGATGCTCTGTAATAAAATAGTTCTAATGCCAGTAAAGATGAAGTTAATGAGATAGTGGGAAGAGGTTAAGAAACCTTTTACCAGGCCTAGAAAGATTGTATGTTACAAATTCAATAACTTTGGTCATATTTCCACGTATTGCAAATAGCAAATTGATTACAGCCAATTGGAACATAAGAAGAAGGTGGCATACTTCAAATGTAACAATGAAGGACATGTTGTGAAGTATTTTAGATTTAGAGGACTAGTAAAGAATTCCTTCAGACCATTCACAAAATAAAAAGAACTGAATGAAGAAGAAAAAGAGCTAGCAGAACTAAAAGAAAAATTCAAGGAGAAATGGGTCAAGCAGAATGAACCTATGGAATTTGAAGTTAAGAAAGATGAAGAGAAGAGTCTGAGAACTCACAAGAGTCCTAAGAGTCTTGTGGAATCATTACTAAGGTGCATTTACTTACCATGTTTTTGATGGGCAATGTATGCTTTAGGGGGAGCAGGACAGATTAACACCAGTCAAATACAGAGCCCCTCTATGGATGAGTTAAGCTATGCGATCTTGAAAACAACTTAGTTACTATGTTATGTGATCGTGGACAAGATTGCACCTAGTTTGGAGATGTTTGTGAGAAGATGTACCAGGTTGAGCTATAACTGGTTCCTTATAGCTTTATGGGTAGTTTTGGGACTTGTACCAAATTTTATATAAGGGTAATAATGTAGTCAAATTACCTACCATGTACACTAAGATCATAGAGCATTTAAGATCTTGGAGAAGTAGTTGGAGCTTGAAGAGTTTGTGGTTGTGTTCACAAGACCCTCACATGGTCACATGAGCTAGGTATTTGTGATTAACTTAAGAAATATTTATCATTTATAGTAGGAAATAAATCAACATGGATACTCCCAAGGTGTTTAATGTTATTGAAAGAAATAGATACAAATTCAAGAGCCATCCCTTTAAATCCAATGTATAGGATCAAGAGGGTGCATTTTTGCATACCCTAGTTGGTGTTCTTCATGTTGAAGACATCAAAGCATACATACATAACAAAATTGATTTCATAGGAACTATAGAGATATATGATGAAATAATAGGGTTATACAATCCAAATCAAACCCTAAGAGAAGAATGTAGAAAGGTTCACATGTTGCCAATAGTTAAATACATGTAAAGATTTGAGTTTGATGAACTAGAATGGATCAAGATTGTTTTGAGCGGGATTCATGATGAATTTATATGGATTGGTGGAACTCCAACCAAGATCACCAAAGAACTATTGCATGAGATCATTGGTTTACCAATGATAGGTAAAATTCCCACAGTAGAAAAGAATATTATATTTGAAGTGGAGAAACTAACAAAAATTAAGTGGAACAAGAGAGAAATGATACTAAATGCCATTGCACAAGAAGACGTCAAACTTGTAGCAATGATATTGGGATACAAGTTTTAGTATAGTAGCAAGATAAACATTGTATCAGCCAGTTTTATACATATGGCATATAAAATAGTAGTAGAAGATGAAGAATATGACCTATACAAGGTTCTAAGGCAGCAGCTGATGGAGAATTTGGTAGGAATAAAGAGGAACATGAAAACTCACTTCATATTTGGATCACTAATAATGTACATATTTTTGGAAGTCTTATTTGGGAAAGTGAGATACTAAGAGGGGGGTGAATCTGATTCTCTAAAATTTTACACTTTGAAACCAATTCAACACATGTATCATAAACATAAACTTCAATGCTGTCTAACATGCTAATCACATCCATGAAAATAAAACTCATAACAAAAATATTTGGTAACCTAGAAACCCTTGAAAGGTAAAACTGGGGTGGGGATGATAGCCACAAATCTTCACTACTATAGAAATAAAGTGTTCCTATTAGGACTAAAATGTTTTGATCACTTCTGGGGATCTACCCTATGAGGGGTTTGCCCTGCTAAGAGCTTATAAACTTATAAAATATACCTTGATTAAAGGATTTAAAACTTACAACTAAGTAAGAACTCTATTAAGAGATTTACAAAGGCCTGTTAGGACCACTCTATAAAGAGATTTACCCTAATTCACTCGCTAGAATGTATCAGTACCTGATCCTTTAGTTTGCACTTAAAATGATGATAACATATCTCCTCTTTCCAATACTTATTTGATCTCAAAATCAAATATAACTCTATTATGTCCTTCATTTCTCTACTCAATCGCTCTATCTGATCTCAACATCTGACAATCAAAACACTGCTTCCATCCACATACATAAGATCTCATTACTGTTCTTATATTAGGGTTTTGATGTCACCTTAAATAAATAATTGATCAATCTCCTAGATCAAGATCAATGATCTATATTCATTACTTATGTTGATTAAGCATTCCCTTTTTCTAATTGGTTACATTTATTGTATAGGGATTAATGATTGAAATCATGATGAGTAATCAACTCCATAATTCTATCAACAATCATTAAATCACGTATAGAAGTCAGCCAAAATAGTTTTCCTAGGTGTTTGTGCCATTAAAAATGTTACAATTACCAGTTGCCGTTGCACCAAAAGATCAACCTTTTAATGCCTGATACAACCACTTGACTTATACAAGACATAGGAGGTGATTAAGCCATGTCACAAATCCTGAGGGGAGCACTGACCATTTTGCCAATAATCTCCCCCTCATCATTACTCAAGGGGATTTGAACCTACGACTAAGCTCTGATACCACTTATTACAAGTAGCGGTTGTCCTTGCACCAAAAGATCAACCTTTTAATGCCTGATACAACCACTAGACTTATAGAAGACACAAGAGGTGGTTAAGCCATGTCACAGATCCTGAGGGGAGTGCTGACCATTTTTCCAACAATAAACACATATATGAAAACTATCTTACTCGACATATGAAGTCTCTGATGCTCAGTCAAAATTGTTCTCCATATATTGGTGCTCAACACTAACATTTCTATACAAGCCAACATATATAATGCTTGGTAAATACTGAAGTACTCGGTGACTGCTGACTTACTTGACAGTAACTACTGCTCAGTACATATACAAAATACAAGTCTATACATAACTTGGCCTTAATAGAATGGCTCGGTCGCAGTGATGACTGACAAAAATTTCCTTGATAATGACTAAGTGTTGGATACTAATAGACAACATGACTTGGAGATCAACACATATTCTTGTTAGAAAGTAAATTCCACCAAGATAACTGAGAGGGGGGGGATGAATCAATTATTAGATAAAAACAACTTATAATATCATTATCAGATTTCAACCATGTAACCAAAATAAAGAACAACCATAGAAGATAAACATACACAATAACACAAGATAAGTTGACTAGGGAACATCTTGATTATAGAGTAAACTCGGTGGGGATGGTACCCACAAAAGATGTATTAATATGAAAATTCTTTGTGAGAGGATGGACCCTGCTAAGAGTCTATGAAATACATTCAATACATATTAGTCCCTGTTAGGAGACTTTGAATCCTTGCTAAAAGATTCTAACCTGGTTAAGAGTTATGGAAGGTAGAAGGACCCATTTGTTAGGAATAAGGTGTCTCAACCTTGGATAATTCCTATTCTTATTATTTGTTTTGTAAATGTATTTTTTGCAAATAATGTAAGTAAGTGTGAGTGTACATGTCTAGTTGGCATGTTGATGTGTCACTCCACTTGATGTATCAGCATCTTGTGCGTAAGGAGATCATGACTGAAATGGTCATGACGGATTCCTATGATGTGTAAGAACTATTTAAGGAATGTGCTATGATAGGTGTAAGAGCATCTTATGACTTGGGCCTATTTGGGCACCCAAGAAGAAGTGGTTGGTGTGTGTAAGAGAATATGCTAAAAATAGGTTGGTATGATAGATTCTCTTACACTTCTCTTGTGACCGTTATTTTTGGCAGATTCTATGACAAGCTGTCATAGTCTATTCTAGGGATGGATGCTTATTCTTGGGATTGCATGTAACAACTATGTACATGTGGCTTTGTGCATGGGTCTTGGTGGTTGTGCCTATTTTTGGGTCCAGAGGAGTCTATATATATGATGCTGCTCCTATGGGAGAGATATAACAGAAATTTAAGTCTTGTTGGCTTTGTCTCTCATTTCCTGAAAGAACTTGCATTGCAAGTGTATTGTAATCTTTGTGTTGAAGATAATACATTGTACAGGTTTTGGAGTGCTGGGGTTTTTTACCGAAAGGTTTTCCCCAGGGTATATCATTGTGTCATTCTCTATTTTTTCTGTATGTATGGTATGTGGTTGCAATATCTTTGTTAAAGTAGTTAATGAATCTGAAATTGTAAGGATTTATAAGAATTTGCACAATACTCTCCTATAGAGATTAGCGTAGGAAGTTGTTTCTGCACCTGAGTTTCCTTTCAAGTGGTATCAGAGCCTGATCAACTTTTGATCCTAGTTGTGGGGTAGGGTTTTTTGAGCTGATCTCAAGTTTGAGTGGGAGTTTTTTGCAGAGCATTCTGAATCTTATTTGTAGATTGAGATGGCAAGTTCATCATGGAAGAATGGAGGTGCAAAAATTTAATGGCACTAATTTCGAGTTGTGGAAACTCAAGATGGAAGACATGTTGGAAGATCGTGACCTATGGGAAGTGACTTCAAGTGCTACAAGACCAGAAACTATAGCTCAAGTAGATTGGGATATCAAAGATCGTAAAGCTAAGGGTCTCATAAGACTTTGTTTAACTGATGCAGTCCTTCTGAATGTTCTAGATGAGAAAACCGCAAATAGTTTGTGGGAAAGACTTGCGGCCATGTATCAGGCCAAATCTCTGGTGAACAAGTTGTTCCTGAGGAAGAATTTATACTCTCTGTGAATGGAGGAAGGTGGATCCTTAACGGATCATTTAAATGCATTTAATCTGCTGGCTGCACAATTGACATCAGCTGGTGTCAAGTTAGAGGAGGAGGATCATTGCTACACACTTTTGTGTTCTTTACCGGATTCATGGGACCATCTTGTGATGGCTCTCAGAAGCACTTTAGTAACCTTCAAAATGGATGATGTGGTGTCTTCGCTGCTATCAGAGGAGATGCAGAGAAAGGCTTCTATTTTAGAAAAAGAAGCCCTAGCTGTTCATGGGAGATCCACTGAAAGGGGAAAGAAAAATGATAATAAGTCTAACAATAAGGGTAGATCCAAATCCCGTGGGAAGTCAAAGACTTCCAATAAGTCCAAGGCAAAATGTTGGAACTGTGATAAATCTGGGCACTTCCGTAAAGACTGCAAAGAGCCGAAGAAGAAGAAAAAAGGTTCAGATTTAGCTTCAGATTGATCTCAAGAAGATGGCGATGCATTCATCATAGCTTTGGTAGCCCATGCATCAGATGATGTGTGGTTGGTTGACTCAGGTGCATCTTTTCACATGACCTCTCATCAAAACTGGTTCTCAAAATATGAAGAGTTCGATGGTGGAAAGGTGTACTTGGGTGATGATTCTCACCTAAAGATAGTTGGACATGGAAGGGTCACTATCAAATTTCCTGATGGATGAGTAAAGGGAATCAACAGAGTTATGCACATTCTAGGTTTGGCACGAAACCTATTATCTGTAAGTATGCTGAATGATGTAGGTGTGCAAGTTGTTTTTTTGAAAGGAGGATGCAAGATGATAAGAGGATCGATAGTGCTTGCAAGGGGTACTAGGAGAGGTACCTTATTTCAGCTAGATACATGTATTCCTCTGTGTAATAGTTCTTCATCCTCACCATCTGAAAAAGTAGTGAAGAAGTCTGTGGCTATTGGTTCTGATGGTAGTGCAAACACTTTGGAAGGTAAGCTTCCTGTAGAAAAGACAATGTTGTGGCAAATGAGATTTGGCCACATTGGTGAAAAGGGTCTCAGAACCCTGAAAAATAAAAATCTTGTTGAGGGGTTAAATGATTGCAATCTCGAGTTCAACTTCTACGAACATTGTGTCTATGGTAAACAAAATCATGTTTAGTTTTACTATAGTTCTCACAAATCTTCTAATGTTTTGGATCTTATTCATTCTGATGTATTTGGTCCTGTAAAAGTTCCTTCAATCTCCAAGTCTGTATTTTTTGTATCTTTCATAGATGATTACAATAGAAAGACGTGGATTTATTTCCTAAAAAGTAAGACACAAGTCTTTAGTCTGTTCAAGGAATTTAAAGCTCTTGTAGAGAATCAGACTAGTAAGAAGATTAAGTGTGTGAGAACTGACAATGGTGGTGAGTTTTGCTCAGCAGAGTTTGAACAGTTCTGTAAAGAACAAGGTATCGAGAGGCATAAGACAACTCCATAGACCCCATAGCAAAATGGAGTTGCAGAGAGAATGAACAGGACATTGATGGAGAAGGCTAGGAGTATGCTTAGTGGAGTTGGTTTAGAACAAAGGTTTTGGGCCGAAGCTGTGGCCACTGCTTGCTATCTGGTTAACAGATCTCCTACATCAGCCCTTGTTGGTAAGACACCCATGGAGGTGTGGTCTGGTAAGAAGCCTTCAATTAGACATCTTCATGTTTTTGGTTGTGAAGCTTATGCACATGTTCCAAAGGAGAAAAGATCTAAGTTGGAAAACAAAGCTGTTAAATATATTTTCATCGGATACAGTGCTGGTGTGAAAGGATACAAGCTTTGGGATCCTGTGACTAGTAAGGTGTTGTATAGTAGAAATGTTATTTTCAGAGAGCTAACATCTTCTCCTATTGTGCTACAACTAGATGAAAAAGAAAAGGAAAAAGATGTTTTTCAATTGCCTCCTACCCCTGACAAGACTGAACAGAGAGACCATGTTGGGCCTAATGATGAGGAGAGCTCTAGCAGCTCTGATAGTTCAAAAGAAGAGGAAGAACAACCTCAACCTCAGCCCTTGAGGAGATCCATGAGAGAAAGAAAACAACCAGAAAGGTTTGGTTATTCTATGTTAGATTCCAGTTGTGCCTTTGCTTTGATTACTAACACTGATGAGCCTAGATCTGTGAAAGAGGCTTTGGGCATGGAAGATGTAGGTTCCTGGATTGAGGCTATGGATGATGAGATGGCTTCATTGGAGAAAAACAAAACTTGGGACCTTGTACCTTTGCCTAAAGGGAGAAAATCTGTTGGCTGTAAATGGGTGTTCAAGAAGAAATTCTGTGCAGATGGCAGTGTTGAAAGGTATAAAGCTAGATTGGTTGCAAAGGGGTATTCACAGGTAGAGGGAATAGATTATGGTGAAATATTCTCTCCTGTTGCAAAGTTGACATCCATTAGATTTCTGTTATCTCTTGCTGCACCATATGATTTAGAGATAGAACAGATGGATGTGAAGACAACTTTCCTTCATGGTGATTTGGAGGAAGAGATTTATATGTCATAGCCTGAGCACTACATTGTTAAAGGTAAAGAATCCTTAGTTTGCAGATTAAAGAAATCTCTATATGGTTTGAAGCAATCTCCTAGGATGTGGTACCTTAAGTTTGATGCCTTTGTGTTGTCAATTGGGTTTGTAAGATCAAAATCAGATAATTGTGTTTATTTCAGAGTTGAAAATGATCGCCTTCTTATTGTTGCATTATATGTTGATGATATGTTCCTATTTGGGAAGGGTAAGGGTATGATTTCTGATTTTAAATCTCAGTTGTTAGTACAATTTGAGATGAAAGATCTTGGGGTAGCTAGGTACATCTTAGGTATGGAAATCAGTAGAGATAGGTCTAACAAAAAACTTTGGTTGAGTCAGAGTAAGTATGTGAAGTCTGTGTTGGACGGGTTCAACATGGTAGATTGTAGACCACTATGTGTTCCTATTTCTTTGGGAACAAAGTTATATGTAGATGATTGTCCAAAATATCCTAGTGAGGTGGAGGACATGAGTAGAGTACCTTATGCTAGTGCCGTTGGTAGTCTTATGTACGCTATGGTTTGTACTAGACCAGACATTGCCCAAGCAGTGGGAGTCCTGAGTCAGTTTATGGCTAATCCTGGACGGGTACATTGAGATGCAGTTAAGGGGGGTATTCAGATATTTGAGGGGTACATCAAATTACTCCATATGTTATCATGGTAACTCTTCTAGATCTCCACATTCAGTTTGTATTCATAGGTTTGTGGATTCAGATTGGGCAGGTGATATTGACAGCAAGAGATCCACCAGTGCTTATGTGTTCACTATGTTTGGTGGTGCCATTAGTTGGATAAGTAAGCGACAACCTATGGTTGCTTTGTCCACTACAGAAGCTGAGTACATGGATGCTACTCATGCTTGTAAAGAAGCCATTTGGATTAGAAGATTGTGTTCTGATGTTGGTGTTGATGCAGAACAGATTACTATTTGGTGTGACAGTCAGAGCACTATTTGCCTTGCAAAGAATCCAACTTTCCACACCAGAACAAACCACATTGATGTGCAGTTTCACTTTGTGAGAGATATGGTGGAAGATGGAAAGGTAAATTTGGAGACAGTAGATTTTGTGAAGAATGTTGCAGATGCATTAACAAAACCAGTGGGCATTGAGAAGTTCAGATGGTGTTTGAAGTCTATGGGCCTTTTGGCCTATAATGGTTAAAGTTCCTGTTATGTTCCTGTTGCTCTTACAAGGTGTTTGACAAGTGGGAGAATGTTAGGAATAAGGTGTCTCAACCTTGGATAATTCCTATTCTTATTATTTGTTTTGTAAATGTATTTTTTGCAAATAATGTAATTAAGTGTGAGTGTACATGTCTAGTTGGCATGTTGATGTGTCACTCCACTTGATGTGTCAGCATCTTGTGCGTAAGGAGATCATGACTGAAATGGTCATGACAAATTCCTATGACATGTAAGAACTATTTAAGGAATGTGCTATGACAGGTGTAAGAGCATCTTATGACTTGGGCCTATTTGGGCGCCCAAGAAGAAGTGGTTGGTGTGTGTAAAAGAATATGCCAAAAATAGGTTGGTATGACAGATTCTCTTACACTTCTCTTGTGACCATTATTTTTGGCAAATTCTATGACAAGCTGTCATAGTCTATTCTAGGGATGGACACCTATTCTTGGGATTGCATGTAACAACTATGTACATGTGGCTTTGTGCATGGGTCTTGGTGGTTGTGCCTATTTTTGGGTCCAGAGGAGTCTATATATATGATGCTACTCCTATGGGAGAGATATAATAGAAATTTAAGTCTTGTTGGCTTTGTCTCTCATTTCTTGAAAGAACTTGCATTGCAAGTGTATTGTAATCTTTGTGTTGAAGATAATACATTGTGCAAGTTTTGGAGTGCTGGGGTTTTTTACCGAAAGGTTTTCCCCAGGGTATATCATTATGTCATTCTCTATTTTTTTGTATGTATGTTATGTGGTTGCAATATCTTTGTTAAAGTAGTTAACAAATCTGAAATTGTAAAGATTTATAAGAATTTGCACAATACTCTCCTATAGAGATTAGCGTAGGAAGCTATTTTCGCACCTGAGTTTCCTTACACCATTATCCAAACAACTTCAAGGGAAATATCATCGAACTCACTGTCCAACTGATCTTTGTATTAGCTGAATAGAATAATACCAATAATTACTGATCTTAGCAACTCCTTTGTCTATGCCAAAACTACACCAACCACTTTACCAGATCTTCTTAATTCACATATCTTCTTACAATATCATCATATATCTCTTATATTAATTTGTTACATATATTACAATCAAGGAAAAAAATACTTCCTTTATACCACACTCAAATAATTTACAATAGAGTTAGCCAACAAGGCTTAGCCAAATGTAAAATATAAATCATTACATGTTACATAATATTTCATAACCACATAAAATTACCAACTTCCAAACTAAATAATTATTCACATGTGTGACCTTTGACTATGCTATCTCATCCAGGTTACCTCTGAAATATCATCAACCTCTGCACAACTCCACATGTTTAGATTCTATCAAAATTAGGAGATATAATCCAGTTATCACAAGCTGCTTCTCAAGAACACTGTCAGAATACGGTTTCCACTAAATTACACATAACTATCTTGAATAATTGAATTTATGTACATGCTCTTAACCATAATCTCATGACACAATATAGAACAATTCCTCAACTCCACATAGCTTGATCTTGAATTCTCCATGTGCGCTAATACAAACACTGTCTTCTTCTATGCTATTCTCTAGTAGATCAATGTGTTGAAATCAATGACAAACACAGTCATTAATGCAACATATAACTACTAAAAAATTACTCTGAATACTCCCCCATAGAACATATTTAGCATTAATTCCTAACAATCTCCCCCATTGGCATTGATGGCAACATAGATGAAAACATCCAAGTTCCATGTCTGTGTGTGTGAAATTTGTACCTAGCTATGGACACAACACTTTAGTAAAACATTAGAGGTTAGCAAAATCAAAATCTACAAATAAATGAAACTAAGCTAACTAGGTGATTTACTGTCTTCTAGTAGGTGTCAGTATGGTATTCTCAAATTAGACCGAGATCAGTGATAATGCAACACCTAAACGAAGGATTTAAAATGATGAAAGCAATGAAATATGAATGTAAATTAATTTATTTTTTTTAGATTTTTGATGCAATTAGATGAAAAACTTGATATGAAACTAATCTAGAATGAATTGAAATGATATGCAATTAATCTAACAGTGCTATAAAGATGAATGCAAAAGTATGCAAAAGCTATGAAAAACTATGAAATGATCTCACAAAATTGCCTGTCGCAAAAGCTTTGTTCTTTAGTTGTAAATTCACAAGAGTAATTGTGCAAATTCGAGAGATGTCTTTGGGAAGAGCCAAGCCTTATTTTTATAGAAATCTAGGGCTTGAGGATGCATTGAGAAAAGCCATAAATCACTCTTGATAAACTCAGGTTGATTTTTGAGTTAACAAGAAATTAAGAATAAATAAACTCATAAAATCATGCAAAAGTAGTTTTTATCTCGAAATAGAGTTTAGTTCTCTTTTTCAACTCATCATCAGATGTTGAGTTTAGAAAGTTAACAAATTGAAATTGAAAATTGATTTAAAGTTGACTTCTTTTCTGATTGTGCATGATTTAATATGAAATAATTTAATAAATAAAGTGATTTATTTTCCACTTAACTGATTTTTGAATTAAAACATTGATTTATGGGTTAATCAATTATTAAATCAAACTTTATTCTAATTAAATCATTAAATTTGACAACTTTGATTTTAAATCAATTAAATAAATATTCAATTGATTGTTTGTAGGAATTTTGATTTATTGTCAAAATAAAAATAATATTAATTAGGAATAAATGCAATTAAATCTAATTAAATAATTAAGTGGCAGAATTAAATTAATTAATTACATATTCAACATATTCAATTAATCAAATTTAGGATAAATAATGACATTTATTGCCAAATAATATTCAATTAAAGATAATTATGATAAATTAGGAATATTCCCTGATGCAGAATTAAGATAAAATCAATTAGGATTTTGATGTGCAGATGTGCCTTAGGTTAGGACTTTGATGTTGATTTCGATCAAATTATTGATGTAAGAGGTTAATGAACCTATAGCCCATTTTTTGGGGTATTACATTTTGCCCGTCTTTGAATCACAGTGTGAAGCGTAGTGGTTCAAAGAATAGTCTGTGCCTGATAAAGATGCAGACTCAGTTATGTGGTGGAGAAATTGATCCTAAGAGACTAACCGATTCTGAGACAGAAACTGATTGAAAGATTTGAAGATGCTAGGTCCTGATTGACCAAAGATGATGTTAGCTATAACAACAATGAACCGGTGATTAGGAAAAAGTATCAAAAGGCTGATTCTAAACCTTATGATTATGAAGAAGTGAGTGACCTAATTCCAGACCTGATTGTCCAAAGGAATCGTAATGGTATCACATCTGAACCCTTTAGTTACGAAGAACCAAGGAAATAACAATAATGAACTGATGGTTATGAAAATATGATATAGTTTACAAGATAGACTAGGATATCAGATTGATATGGATCTTGATGAATCTGATATGCCCCAAGCGATGTGCCCCAAGTGATGAGGTCTTTTGATGAATCAACAACTAGACGTGGTTGTTGTCTTGATTATTGAGGAAAGATTAGATTTACAGACTTTGATTGATGTGCAATACCATGCCCCCTTCGGGATTAAAATTGAAATCTAACAAGAAACATCAGTGTTAAATGGTTTAGAAGCATGTTAATTGATTGAAGAAATGGTTATACATGTCTGAGAACGCATTCTTGTTAGAAATGAAAAAGAAATATGTAAAAATAAGCAATACCAGGAAAGAATCTAAGCGAGTGAATGCATGAAAAAATATTACCATAAGCAAGGAGAGAGAAAGCTTCATGATCCAACACAATGAGGCAAGATATTTGAAAGGGGAAAGCAAAGAAAACCCCTTGTGACATTATGAATGAGGCCATAGCCTAAAATGAGAGAAAGAGAAAAAGAGCAATATGCTCATTACAATAACTTTTCCATAAGAAATGAGAGAGAGGAGCATCTCTTAAATAGAGATGAGAGAGAGGAGTTAGAATGTAACTCCCAAGTCTATGAATGCCACCATTCATAAGTGTGTGGGCCAAGTGTGAGATTCCTCTTAAGGAGGAATAAACTAATTTACAAATTACAATAAATATTTGTCCTCACATATTCCACTAGAGGACAAAATAGAATGTAGTGGAAAGAAGACAAAAAAGAAGTATATTAGGATACCTTGGCTTATATCCTAATATATTACAATAAGTAAAGATTAATAGTCTAACCTTGGTTTATAAATACACCAAGAAAAGATTACAAATTCTAACAGTTCTGCATCATTTAGAGGTCTTGGAGACCAAGTTTGACTAGGTTTGACCATGAGTTGACCATGGTTGACCAAGTTTGACCATCAATTGACCATGGTTGACCAATTTTGACTAGGTTTGACCATGAGTTGACCATAGTTGACCAAGTTGAAATTGAATAGTTTAATGTAAGATAATCAGTTAATTTGAATTCTGGATTTATGTGATGATTGAAGGTCGATTATGCAAGCAGTCGGCCGTCCTGGGTTTGAAAATTTCAAATCGCTATGTTGACAATATAAATGATCTTAGATTTCAATTTTGATCCTGAAAATGGGTTCAGAACATTGAAATTAGCCAGGGGTGCCTACTTGGTGATCTATTAAGAAGACCTTCATGCAATACTCAGCTCCTATGATGTGTTTAGCATAGTTTTGAAGAATTGTTTGAGTGTCAAGTTCATTTAGGCAATCGTGAGATAAATGCAATCATGCAAAGTGCAAAATGAAATGCAAACCTAAGACCTAGGACCTAGGACCTAGGACTTAGTCATTGATCATGTGCCGGTCATTTTCATCATTGAATTTTTATTAGGTAACTAGATAAATCAATACAACATCCACTAGTTAGGAAACTCTAAATATATGAATATTGATTTTTGTGCCAAAGTCAATACAACGGCCACTAGCTAGATAACCATGGACATATGAATATTGATTTTATTTTCGGAATGTCAAATTAGATATAAGCACCAAGGCACAAATGCTAGGATGACTTGAATATCATGTCCATTTTGATATAGCAATTTGTATAAGCATCAAAACATGGACGTCGTGATGACCAAAATACACCTTGTGAAACAAACACACCAAATAGTTTGTAGATTTCATTCTTGTCTCCAATGTGAATTACCCATAGTGACCCTTTATCATTCACATCCTCAGGTAAGATCACGTTTCATAGTAAGAGTAAGAAATTTCTCAAAAAGACAATAGTTAGATCAAACTTCCTTGAATTTTCTGGGTATCAATGGTCGAGGTACGCATGGCCATCCAATACGAGATAGAGGCTCTTACTAACGGACACCATTTCAATCCAGAATTTCCAAAGTTGTTAGATTTTCACATACAAGCAGAAAAAAAAGAAAAGATTATGCCCCCAGTCATCATTCTCTAAATCCTATAAAGGACATCATCGAAGAGCTCGAGGGGACACAATATGCAAAAATATCAATGCGAACTAGTAAGCATACAAGGAGATAAAAACATGTAAAAGCATAGATTGTTTTCAATTTGTGTTGATGTTTGATTTCATTGTTGTAGATGCAAAATCCTTTCTAGAGAGGAGATAGATTGATTGACTCAGATGTAGCTTCAAAGGACTTTGACTGGATATGATTCGTCTGAGATACTGAGGACTGTAGGATATGACTTTGATTGCCTCCAAGTTTGAACATTGATAGGATATAGATGTTTGAGCTGATTGGTGCACAGATCGACTTTATTGAAAATAGGACTGCAAAAACAAACTAGGAGGTATGTACAAACTAAAGCAAGACTGAAAGCTAGGAGAGACCAAGATTGCGCTAATAGATGAAGCATTTTGAAACAAGTGGCACCCATTTGTTGGGTTTTCACCATCTTGGCAAAGATTCTATTTTTGCTACCAAGGTGCCTATTTCCAGGTTTTCACCAAGGCACTTTTTCTTTTTCTCATTTTTTTCAATATTTTTCAATTTTTTTTCAACTTTTGATATTTTTTTGATATTTTTTGTGATACATCAAGGCACCTATTACTAGGTTTTCACCAAGATGTTCATTTTTCAGGACTTTTTCTAATTTTTATGATTTTTTTCAGGACATTTTACCATAGACTGAATGCCTTAGGCGTAGAATTTCTTTAGATAGAGAATGTTGATTGGTTCTCAAAGCTATTGTCCTTCAGTCATTGAGAGTTGATAGGCTCCAGAGACAAAAGTAGTAGTCATTACAAAGGAACCAAGCCAGTTAGGTTCAAACTTCACCTTGCGTTCTCTATGTGATTGATTTTTAGGATTCTCTCTCAAGACTAGATCACCAACCTAAAATTCTCTATGTCTAACTTTCTTGTTGTAACCTCTAGAAATTCTTTTCTGATATACTTTGAGATGATCATATGCTACTTGTCTACGCTCATCTAGTAGTTCAAATTCTTGCAACCTAGACACTCTGTAGTCATCACCAGTTACTAGACCATGTGTTTTGATTCTTAGTGATGGGATTTCAACCTCAATAGGTAGTACCACTTCAGACCCATAAAATAAAGCAAATGGTGTAGCCCTAGTGGGTGTTCTAATACTTGTTCTGTAGGCCCAAAGAGCTAGATTGATCATGAGATGCTAGTCTCTTCCTATTTTATTAACTATACAGTGCAAGAATTTCAATAGATTCTTGTTAGAAGCCTCTGCTTGTCCATTCCCTTGAGGATAGTAGATTGATGACCAATGTTGTGTAATCTTGAATTTGGCACATAGATCATCTAAGTCTCTATTCTTGAATTTTCCACCATTATATGTGACTATAGAATGTGGAATACCATACCGACATATGATGTAGTTCAAGATTAACATTGAAATTTTTTTGCCGGTTGCTTGAGTCAAAGGGACTGATTCTACCCATTTTGTAAAATAGTCTGTAGCTGTAATAATATGGGTATGTCCATTAGAAGAATGAGGATGTATGGCTCCTATAAGATCAAATGCCCATTGGTGAAAAGGCCATTGTGTAGTAAAGGGAATTAGATCTCTCCTTGGTGTTGTTGCCCAAAATTTCCTATCTATTCAATCTTGGCCCTAGGCTGGGATCCATACAATATTCTGCAAATCCCATTGAACACCTTGAGGAAATTTCATGGCCTTGTGTTTTTCCTCTGGTCCTTGCAATTGTTTAACTCCCTAGTCTGCAAGCTTTTAATTTGAAAATGTGACCGTTGGAAGCCTTAAACCCTCAAAATCCTAAGGCCTATTCTAATTCATAGTTACTTTTTCGGCCACTTAAGTGACTCCTTTTTCCATGTGCGCTTTATGTTCTAAAGCCTAGCTGCCAGACCAGGGAATAAGAAAATGGTTATGTTTTTTGTTAGTGACTAAGAGACTATGTGTTTGCAAGATCTCTCATTCCTGGTGGTTTGGTCCTTAACATCCTATGACTCGGTGAGCGGTTACAGTTTTGTTTGGCGGTCTTGGCTCTGTGGTAGTTAAAGTTTGTGCATGATCTACGATCATCGTTATACCACCAAGGAAAAGTGCTCAAGGGTTAGTATTGCGGTATAACGACGGTCGTCGATTTTCATTCCAATACAAAATTTCAGTTGTCAGTGGGTCCACTGCCAGTTGTCTGAGGTGTTTGCTCCTGATTGGTCATAGAGTTATGATGTGGAGCCATGTCAGAGTGGGCCCAGTAGGCTGTCTTTCCTTTAAGATCTAATGGTTGTCTTCTGATCACATGGAATATTCTTAGCCCATGTGATTTTACGCCAACCCTTGATCTTGCTTTATTACTAGGGCTCTGTCAGGTGGGTCCTCATAGTCTGATGTGCTCGTTTCTGATTGGTCGATCGAGTGATGATAGGGATTTGTCAGTGGGTCCGAGTATCTTAAGTGAGGTGGTAGTTAATGAAGATCTACGGTCATCACATGATTTTGAGGAATCTTCTTCCCCTTTGTGGTCATGCAACCACCGTCCAATGCAGAGTTAGGATTCTTCTACCTAGTGAGGTGCCAGTCGTGTTGACATGGTCGCTTCTCATTGGTTCTGACTGGTGATGTGGCATTTGAATTTTTAGAAGGGGCTTGTGACTATTACAAAGGTGATCTGGGCCATTCATCTACCGACAAAGAATGATATCGATGGTCGTGTTTTAAGCTTGAATCAGCTAGCCATTGTTTTTTCAAATTTAAATATTTCTGCAAGGTTTCCTTGCTAGTTTGTTGCTATTGGTCAAATGCGAGGGCGCAGGTAGCTCAAAATTGATGTTCCCAGGATGGTTGTAGTTGGAGAGGATGATGAGGAAGATTTGATGGCCATCACATGTGATTTCTTAGGGTACCATGTTGGTGTTCTTGTGCCAAAGAATCATTAAAGGTTGGTGCCACCTTTGGCCTTCTATACTTAAAAATACAAATATCTGTAAGGATCAGATTTTGAGCATTCATGATGAGCCTGACTTGGAGAGACAAGGTCATGGTTTTGGTGTGAGGTTTTCAACTTATAGAGATGGACATGCAAACATGATATCTGATTAGTTCAGATATTTTCATGGACATTTATGATTAGATTTGACAGAATTAGGGTTTTTATCATGAAAATTTGTAACCCTAATTAGGTTTTGCTCCTGCTGGTGTGCAAAAGGAGATGTATATAATGTTTTTGGAGCTTTTTAGAGCTCAGAGTTGGCAATTGTAAAAGAGAATTTTCTCTCTAAGGAGTTATCTGTGGCATTATTTCTGCCCTCTGACTTTCTGTAGTTTGTAACTTTCATTGGAACTTTAGATATTGCAAAGGTTATTGTGACATTCTTTCTATCCCTGTGCCTTCTTGTCTAAATTTTCTCTTATTGAGTTCATTATAAGCATGTTTTCAGTGATATCTTAGGGTTCCTGATCCCTCTTTATTTCTACAATTCTTGTGTATTCCTATGGATGCTTTGATTTGAATGATCTTGTGGGTATTCTTCAACCCCCTGACAGTCTGTCTCATTCCTATACCTAGTTGGAGAAGTGAATGTTTGGTTGCAGACCCTTCTATGAAGTATTGATGCAAGCCTATTTAGTAAGTTGTGATCTCCTAGACCTAAATTCATGCACTAACTTCATCCTCCATACTTCAATTCATACCATATTTTTAGTGTATCACCTAGTAGGATAATTTTCTTTCAGTTATTTTCCCTTTCATGCACTCCTATCCCTTTTCCCCTCAAAGAATTTACTTTCCTATTAAAGAAGCAAATTAAGGTGATTATCCAAGAGGAACCAACCTAGAACTTGGAGGTCTCATCTCAGTTAGCATAGGTCCCACAACCTAGAGATGATTCCCATGTTATACTAGGTTATCAAGACCAAGAGAGCTTGAAACAAGGGTGCAAACTTAGTGTATAACATTTCTGGCATGCCCGGTGGGACTAAGATCAGATTCAAATTCAAAAGACACCCCACCTTGGGTGTAACAATTTTACCATGCCTAGTGGGACTAAGATTAGATTCAAATTCAGAAGACACCCCATCTTGGGCATAACAATTCTGGCATGCCTGGTGGGACTAGGATCAAATTCAAATTCAGAAGACACCCCACCTTGTGCATAACAATTCTGGCATGCCCGGTGGGACAAGTTTGGATTTATGTTCAAGGTGTTGTTATAAGTCCAAGGATTCAGATTCAAAGATACCTCACCTTAGGCATAACATTTCTGACTATAAAAAGAAGTTGTTTTTGAAAAGATTATGTTATCTCTGATATACTGATTGCATAATACAAACTTTTAGAAGTTTTTCTGTCAAGTATATCTAGTGACTCCACTGATTTCACAAATTCAAGCTAACTTGTTCAAAGTTTATGAGAAAGATTGAGACTAGAAGCTCAAAGCCTACTAAATTTTCAGAGTTGCCCTTAAAAAGAGGCTACAAAGGTAGATCAACCCAGAGAACATCTCCTGCAAGGAGAATACAATCTACACCTTCTAATACTTTAGAAAGGAGACCTTTTCCCTTTCATCTCAGGAGAAGAGGGAGATCTCTAACCAGAGATCTAGAAGAAGATTCAAATCCAACACCAAATACAACTCACATAGTTTCTACTCATCAAATTTCAGTTCCTACAATGGCTAGATAGTTTGCTTTTGCACCTTTCAACCAAGGGAGCCCACTAAACTTTGCTCAACATCATGATGTGCCCTTGGTGGCACTAAAGAGTCTACCTGATTTCACAGGTGAAGGACAAACTACAAATTTTGAGCATATAAGAGATGTGACCACTATCTGCAGCATACACAATATAACTCAAGAAGATGTGGCCACCAAACTATTAGTAGCCTCTCTCAAAGGTAAGGCTCTTGAATGGTTTAGAACTTTAACTGTTGGTTCCATTACTTCATTGGATGAATTAGGAGATGCATTGAGTAAACATTTTGAGGATAAATCAGACAACTTGTCTTTGGTTGAGTAGTTGACAACCATTAACAGAGACCCTCAAGAACAAATGATAGATTATAATCATAGATTCCTCAAGACATGGAATAGAATTCCAATCTCAGTGAGGCCATTAGCTGACCATGCTTTCTTATATTTCCTACAAAGTTTGAATGGTCAAATTTTTGTCATGATCTAATCTATGGGTGGTACCTCTTTACCCCAAGCTTTTGACATAATTGTTAGAGCTGAAAATTGTTTAATCCAAGCAGGTATGATAGCTAGAAGGCCACCCATGCCCATCTTTCCTAGCCTTCATCCCATTGCACCTATACAAGTACCCCCATTTACCCCTATTCCCACCATATTAGCACCTTAGGCTAGTACTAGCGGTCAGGAGCTAAAAAAAAGTTTCTCTCAAGAGCTGCAAGAGATAAAGAACAACCAACAAACTAGTCAGCAAGAAATGACAAACTTGATGTAGACTTTAACTAAAGAGGTTACAAATGTAAAGAGGAAAGGGCAAGGAATTAGACCACCCTTCCAGCCACAAGGCCAAGGTCCTAATCAACAATATCAGAATCAAGGACAACCTTATCAGCAAAATAGGCCACCATACCAAGGAGGGTATCAAGGGGCTTACCAAAGAAAAAATTTTAATCAAAGACCATTCGAACCATACAACCTTGCACCTCTCAATTTTGTGAATCCAGATAGGGACATAGTCCCTAGTCAAAATAACATGGTTATGGACAATGAATGGTGTTTCCCATGTAATTAGCCTCATAATCAGGCTACATGTTCAAATGGATGGATGAACCAAGAACTGATGGTTCAAAATGCCTCACAAGCTCAATCGGAGGCTTCTTCCAGTGGATCAGTTCCTCAACAAGAACCACAAGATAATGAGACTGCTCTCTTCAATTGGGAGCAACAAGACTTCAATGGAGTTGTTGGTGAACCTTCCTTTGCTATGAACACAAGGTCAAAGAGAAGAGCTCAAGACATGGAGTGAGAAGACTCTGGGACTAAAGCTACTACATCTGCAGAGCCACTGCAGCAAGCTACTCCCATCATATTTAAGAAGGCCATACTCTCAAAGTAGTGGAGCATGTTATAGTAAAAGCACAGCAGAGAGTACACGTTGTGACACCATTCAACATTGTAGACAACATGAAGAAGGTGAACATTACCATGTCTATGTGGGACTCTTTGGCTATTCCAGGAAAACCTGAGATTTTGAAGAAAGCTATGAATGAAATGACAACCCCTCAGCATACAAAAGAAGCTACAAAGCTAGCGTTGGTGAACACTGATCAAGAAAGGGAGGCTCCAAATTGCAACTCCAAAGCCAATAACATGTAAGGTAGGAACTCAAAACAACCTCCCTTTTATGTATCCTTAATTATTGGAAAACCCTTAGTACATAATTGTATGGTAGATAGTGGAGCTACTAGTACTATAATGCCCAAAAAGGTGGTTGGCCAATTAGGACTTAAATATGAACCCCTCCAAAAGAAGATTACACAACTTGATGGATCCTCAGTTAACACTATAGGTGTGGCTAAGGATACCAGTCTAATACTTCATGCTAGTCCTAATTTCTCCATCCTACTTGATATATATATCATAGATCTCCCTGCTTTATTTGCCATATGTTTGTCAAGGGAGTTTACAGCCAAAATAGGAGGCTACCTTTCTTCAGATTGGTCTCACATGCTTTTCCACACAAGATATGGTACCAAGGTTACCATTAACTTTGAATCATTGGTGGAACACCATATACAACCATATGTGTCCAATACCATCAATGCAAGCTGCCCTATATTTGATGACAATGATTTCCCAACTATCAGAGAAGCAAGCACTATGACAGAAAATATCCCTAATATTTTATTAGATGAATTAGAATCAGAAAAGGTTTTTGAAGCACAAGAAAATGTCATTTGGGATGTTGGTTTGGGAATTTATTTGATCCAAGAAAGTGGATCCATAGAGCCAAACCTTCTCAAAGAGGACACTAGTTCAGAAGATCATAGCAATTAGGTTTGGGAAATGTTTTTTGATGGTGCTAGAAGTAGACATGGCTCTAGTGGTGGTGCTATTCTAGTGTCCCCAAGGGGAGAAAGATACTATATAGCTTTCAAATTTAGTTTCTCTTGCACTAGCAACACTACAGAGTATGAAAGCCTTGTGAATGGACTAGAGTGGGCTAGGAAAAGAAGGCTTAAGGCCTTAAAAGTTTATGGTGATAGTGAGTTAGTAGTTAGCCAAGTGAGAGGGATAAGTGCAAACAAAAATGACACCTTAAAAGCATACAAACATAGAGTTTGGGATGCAATTGAAGACTTTTGTGTTTTCAATATTGTTGCTATCCCTATAAAACTAAATAAAAATGTAGATAGATTAGCTGCTATTGGGTCTCAATATGAAATTCCTAATAGTGTTTCAAAGGAGGAGACCCAACAACATATTAAAGTGATTGTTAGACCTTCTATCCCTGATAATGATACTAATTGGCAAGTGTTTGACATTGATGAACAAATTCTGCAATTATTGTTTGAAGAGGATGTCTTCTCAAAACATAACCAAGACAAACTATTGCAAAATTATGGTGACCAAGTAATAAAACTTAAATCTAATAAAATGCCTAAAGGTCTTGTCACCTTAGAGGCTATCTTCAACAAGGATGATTGAGTTAAGAAGAATAAAGCTGGCCTGGTAGTTCAACAAGGACATTGTGTTGAATTGGAGTTGGAACCAGGCAAAAGCTTACAGTTTGGAAAGGTAAACACTGATCCAAAAAAATAGTCTTATACCCAATTATTCAAAGAATTCAGTGATGTTTTTCCATCAAAATATGAAGACCTCAAAGGTTTTAATCCAGCCCTTTCTCAGCACACTATTGAACTAGAGCCTAATGCCAAACCAATGAGGCAAAAACAAAGGCCTGTTAATCCCAAGCTTGAGACACTTATGCATAAAGAAGTGCTCAAATTGATAGAAAGTGGTATCATCTACCCCATCAAACATACTAGTTGGGTTTCCAACCTTGTTCCTATAAGGAAGAAGAATGGGGAGTTAAGGTTATGTTTTGACTTCAAGTATCTTAACAGGGCCTCTTTAAAAGACCGCCATCCATTACCCTCTATGGAGAAAATATTACAATGTGTCTCTGGATCTGAGAGATTTTCATTATTGGATGGCTATTCAAGATATAATAAGATCCTAGTCAATAAAGAGGATCAATACAAGACTACATTTACAACCAAGTGGGGAACCATGGCTTATCAAAAGATGCCCTTTGGTCTATCAAATGTAGGTGCTACTTTCCAAAAGGCAATGGATATGGCCTTTAAAAGCCTCATGTACAAATTTGTACTGGTCTATTTAGATGACATAACTATCTATTATAAACATGCAATAGATCATATCAAACATGTGAGGAAAATCTTTGAAAGATGTAGAGAGTTTGGGATATCTCTTAATCCCAAAAAATGTGTGTTTGCAGTTCATGAAGGAAAATTGCTAGGATATATAGTATCCAAGAAAGGAATTATAGTAGACCTTGAGAGGATTGCAGCCATCCTAGAACTACCATTGCCACATCATAAGAAAATTCTCCAATCTTTCATAGGAAAGATTAATTTTGTTAGGTGTTTCTTGCCTAATATTGCAGATTTACTGAAGCCTTTAATAGCCATGTTAAAGAAGAGTTCAGCTTTCAGCTGGACTAAAGAAAGAAAACCCAATTTCCAAGCTATCAAAGAAGCCTTGATAGAAGCTCCTGCTCTATTAAATCCAAATTTTAGTAAGGATTTTATCCTTTATGCTTGTGGAGGTCATGACACTATATCTGCTATGCTAACTCAAGAAAATTTAGAAGGATTGGAGCAGCCTTTTGCTTTCTTCAGCAAAGGTTTAGAAGAGTATGAACAAAGATAGTCTTTTGTAGAGAAACATGTACTTGTTGTGGTAAAAAGTCTTAAAAAGTTTAGATATCTATTAACCCATAACAAGGTACACTTGAAGGTTACTCGTCCAAGTGTCAAAGAATTTTTGCTTTCCAAGGACCTAAATGAAAAAAGAGCTAGTTGGATTAGCAAAGTGATGGAATATGACATTGATATCCAAACCACCAAGCTAATTAGAGGAAGAGGTCTTTGTGAGCATTTGGCAGAGGATAAAAGTTCAAAGAAATCAGAACAAGCAGATGCATCTTTGGTCATGCATTTTATAGAGGAACATGCCAAGGCATCAGGTTGGTTTCCTAACATGATTCATTACTTAAAGACAGGACAATGTCCTGCAGGCCTTGATTCAGCAAAAATAAGATATTATAGGTTACAATCTGTTCCCTTTGTGTTGATAGATGAGGTTCTTTTTAGAAAGGATCACAATGGTGTCCTTTTGAGATGTATTGATTCAGAAAAGATAGCTGATGTCCTATTTGAATTTCATGATGGACCTTTTGGAGGTCACTTTTCTCCTAGGACTACTGCTTTTAAAATCATGAGGGCTGGATACTATTGGCCTTCTATCTTTAAGGATAGTCATGATTATGTGAGAAAATGCATCAAATGTGCTATGTTTGTAGGAAAAGAAAGGCTTGCAGCTCTGCCCCTTCATCCAATCAAAATAGAGCAACCATTCATGAGATGGGGCATAGACTTTATTGGTATGATTAATCCTTCATCTACCACAGGACACAAGTGGATAATCACTGCAATAGATTATTTCACTAGATGGACAGAGGTAGTTTCCTTAAAAGAATCAAATGAGAGTGTTGTCTTAAGTTTTTATGATGATATAATTCATAGATTTGACACTCCAGAATCCATAATATCAGATAATGCATTGGCATTCACAGGCCTTAAAGTTTCAGAATGGGCAATCAGAAATGGCATCTATCTAAATACAAGCTCAAATTACTACCCTCAAGGCAATGGTTTGGCAGAATCAACTAATAGGAACTTGATTAGTATAATCAAGAAGACTCTGCAGGATAACCAGAGGGATTGACATACTAAATTGAAGTCTGCCTTATGGTTAGATAGGATTACCCTAAAGAAGATCATTGGAAATACTCCTTATGTGTTAGTATATGATAGAGAGGCTAAGTTATCCATTTCAACTAAATTGCCAGCTTTAGACTCGGCCACTCAATATGTGCTGTTTGAAGAAGGAGATCCCTTGCAAGTCAAGTATGCTCAACTCATGGAGTTAGAAGAACTCAGAAGTAAATCCATGAAAGATATGGAGTTCCATCATATTCAGACAAAGAAAAGTTTTGATAAAAGAGCCAGGGCTAGAAATTTCAAGATTGGAGATGTAGTCCTCAAGTGGGATGAATTCAGATCAAGGCCTGGCAGACATACAAAGTTTGATTCCTTTTGGGGTGGACCATTTGTTGTTACAAATTGCAAGGAGCCTAATGCTTTTCAGTTGTCAACTCTTGAAGGAGATGCCTTGCCTATTTTAGTTAATGGATTCCACTTGAAGCCTTGCTTTGAGGTCAATCCTTCCTTGTAAATCTCTATGAATATGTTCCTTGCTTTCTTTCTTTGCTTTCTAGGTTAGCTTTCCCTACTTTTCAAGAAGTGCTTATGCATAGTTTTTGTCCCTTTGGTTCTAGGTTTGTCTCTCTATCAAGGTCTTATATTCAAGAGATGACCCCATGCCCAATGCATTATGTTAAGGCCACTGATCAATGTCTAGTAGGTTGACATCCAGCAGAAATCACCAAAATGTTGCCCAAAATTTCCTATCTATTCCATCTTGGCCCTAGGCTGGGATCCATACAATATTTTGCAAATCATGTTGAACACCTTGAGGAAATTTCATGGCCTTGTGTTTTTCCTCTGGTCCATGCAATTGTTTAACTCCCTAGTTTGCAAGCTTTTAATTTGAAAATATGACCATTGGAAGCCTTAAACCCTCAAAACCCTAAGGCCTGTTCTAATTCCTAGTTACTTTTTTGGCCACTTAAGTGACTCCTTTTTCCATGTGCACTTTATGTTCTAAAGCCTAGTCGCCAGATCAAGGAATAAGAAAATGGTTAAGTTTTTTGTTAGTGACTAAGCGACTGTCTATTCATGAGATCTCTCATTCTTGGTGGTTTGGTCCTTAACATCCTGTGACTTGGCGAGCGGTTACAGTTTTGTTTGGTGGTCTCAGCTCTGTGGCAGTTAAAGTTTGTGCATGATCTATGATCATCATTATACTACCAAGGAAAAGTGCTCGAGGGTTAGTATCATGGTATAAAAATGACCGTCAATCTTCATTCCAATACAACATTTCAGTTGTCAGTGGGTCCACTGCTAGTTGTCTGAGGTGTTTGCTCCTGATTGGTCACATAGTTATGATGTGGAGCCATGTCAGAGTAGGCCCAATAGGTTGTCTTTCCTTTAATATCTAATGATTGTCTTATGATCACATGGAATATTATTAGCCCATGTGATCATACACCAACCGTTGATCTTGCTTTATTGCCAGGGCTCTATCAGGTGGGTCCTCGTAGTCCGATGTGCTCATTTTTTATTGGTCAGCCAGGTGATGACAGGGATTTTTTAGTGGGTCCAAGTATCTTAAGTGAGGTGGTAGTTAATTAAGATCTATGGTCATCACATGATCATGAGGAATAGTCTTCCCCTTTGCGGTCATGTGACCACTATCTAATGCAGAGTTAGGATTCTTCTGCCTAGTGAGGTGCCAGTCATGCTGACGTGGTCACTTCTCATTGATTCCGACTGGTGATGTGGTGTTTGACTTTTTAGAAGGGTCTTATGACTATTACAAAGGTGATCTAGGTTGTTCATCTGCTAGGAAAGAATGATATCGACGGTCATGTTTTAAGCTTGAATCAGCTAGGCATTGTTTTTTTAAATTTAAATATTTCTGAAAGGGTTCCTTGCTAGTTTGTTGTTGTTGGTCGAATGCAAGGGTGCGGGTAGCTTAGAATTGATGTTCCTAGGATGGTTACAGTTGGAGAGGATGATGAGGAAGATCTGATGGCCATCGCATGTGATTTCTTAGGGTACCATGTCGTTGTTCTTGCGCTGAAGAAGCATTAAAGGTTGGCACCACCTTTGGCCTTTTGTACTTAAAAATACAAATATCTGTAAGGATCAGATTTTGAGCATTGATGATGAGCCTGACTTGTAGAGACAAGGTCATGGTTTTGGCATGAGGTTTTCAACTTGTAGAGATGGACAAGCAAAACATGATATCTGATTGGTGGAGATATTTTCATGGACATTTATGATCAGATTTGACAGAATTAGGGTTTTTATCATGAAAATTTTTAACCCTAATTAGGTTTTTCTCTTGTCGGTGTGCAAAAGGAGATGTATATAATGTTTTTGGAGCTTTTTAGAGCTCAGAGTTGGCAATTGTAAAAGAGAATTTTCTCTTTGAGGAGTTATCTGTGGCATTCTTTCTGCCCTCTGACTTTCTGTAGTTTGTAACTTTCATTGGAACTTTAGATATTGCAAAGGTATTTTGTGACATTATTTCTATCCCTATGCCTTCTTGTCTAAATTTTCTCTTATTGAGTTTAGTATAAGCATGTTTTCAGTGATATCTTAGGGTTCCTGATCCCTCTTTCTTTCTATAATTCTTGTGTATTCATGTGGATGCTTTGATTTGAATGATCTTGTGGGTATTCTTCAACCCCCTGATAGTCTGTCTCATTCCTATACCTAGTTGCAAAAGTGAATGTTTGTTTGAAAACCCTTCTATGAAGTATTGATGCAAGCCTATTCAGTAAGTTGTGATCTCCTAGACCTAAATTCATGCATTGACTTCATCCTCCATACTTCAATTCATACCATATTTTCAATGTATCACCTAGTAGGATAATTTTCTTTCAGTTATTTTCCCTTTCATGCACTCCTTCTATCCCTTTTCCCCTCAAAGAATTTACTTTCTTGTTAAAGAAGAAAATTAAGGTGATTATCCAAGAGGAACTAGCCTAGAACCTGGAGGTCTCATCTCAGTTAGCATAGGTCCCACAACCTGGAGATGATTCCCATGTTATACTAGGTTATCAAGACCAAGAGAGCTTGGAACAAGGGTGAAAACTTAGTGTATAACAGGTGCATGAATTAAGTTACCATGTACTTGGCACTTTTGATAGTTCTTAGTAAACTTGATAGCCTCTTTTACCATTTCAAGTCAATAGTACCCAGCCCTAATAAGTTTTCAAGGTAGTGTTAAATCATTCGAATGTGAGCCACATATGCCTTCGTGGACTTCCTCTAATGCATGTTGAGACTCTTCCCATTCTAAACATCTAAGGAGTGTATCATCTAGAACTTGTTTGTATAGATCATGACCAATGATAAAAAACCAAGAGGCATTTTAGATAAGGTATCATTTCTCATGGCGGTTGAAGGTATCGGGAATGATTTGATCTTGGAGATAGGAGAAAGGGTTTTTGTATCAGGATGAATCTTGACCAACAATAGTGCAGATCATGTGAGTTTCTGGGGAATCATATGTGGGATAAGATAGTGCTTTAACTAGGAACTCATAGTGTAGCTCATGTTCGGGCTGCTATAATAAAATAGAGAGCATTGCCATAGCATCAACAACCTTTTTCTCTGTTCTAGGAATTTTCTCAAATGTGACAGATATGAAGTATTTCTTTAGATCATCTACCATTCTCTTGTATGGGATTAGCTTTCCATCTTTTGTTTGATTAACATCATTGACTCGGTGTATTACAAGTTATGAGTCTCCATGAATGTGAGTTATGTTACTCTCCACTCAATTGCTATCTTCATGCCATTAACAAGGGATTCATATTTAGCAATATTGTTTGTGAAAGGAAACTTGATTTTGAATGCTTTAGGGATTTAGTATCCTTGAGGAGTGATGAACAATATGCCTAATGCAGATCCATTCTATGTATAGGAGCCATCAAATAATAACTTCCATGCTCTAGAAGAAAGATTCATGATAGTAGAATGTGTGAATTCCATTTGCATTGGTGTATCATCAAACAAAGGTGTGTCAGCTAGTTGATCTACAATTACTTAGCCCTTGATAGATTTTCTTTCAACATATTCGATGTCAAATTCACTTAATAGCATCACCCATTTAGCTAACCTACTTGTGAGGGAAGCTTTACTTAGGAGGTACTTTAATGGATCAAACTTAGCTACCAAATGTGTGGTGTGAGCTAACATGTAGTGTCTCAGTTTCTATGATGCAAAAATCACATCTAGACAAGCTTTCTCAATCATTGAATAGTTCTTCTCATATGCTACCAATGTTCTATTGATATAGTAAATAGCTATTTCCTTCTTGTTCTCATCATGTTGTGCTAGTAATGCCCCCAGTGATGTATCTATGGTGGAGACATATAAGATCAATGGCTTCCCTTGTATAGGAGACATCAAAATAGGAGGATTTGATAGATATTTCTTGATATGGTTATAGTTATTTTCACATTCCTCATTCCATGCAAAGGTCACACCTTTATGTAATATCTTTTTGAAAGGTTGTGATATGTCTGCTAGCTAAGATATGAAGTGTCTAATAGATTTTACTCTCCCTTGTAATGTTCTCATTTGATTGATATTCTTGGGAGGTTGTATCTCCATGATAGCTTTGACCTTAGCTGGATCAACTTCAATACCTTTCTTTGAAATAATGTAGCCTAAGAGCTTTCCAGAAGTGACACCAAAAGCACACTTCTTAGGGTCTAGCCTAAGACTAAACTTCTCCATTTGATCTAGTATTTTGCTCAAATCATTTAGATGTTCAGATCTTATCATAGATTTTTCCAAAGTATCATCAACATAATCCTCCATAGTTTGATGCATCATGTCATGAAATATAGATGGCATAGCTCATTGATACGTAGCACCAGCGTTCTTAAGCCCAAATGGCATGACATTCCAATAGAAGGTACCCCACACACATGTGAAAGTATTTTTCTCTTGATCTTCTAGAGCAATTTTTTTTTGGTTGTATCCAAAAAAATCATCCATCAAAGAATACATCTCAAAGCCCATAGTCATGTCCACTATCATATCAATATTAGGTAATGGAAAATCATCCTTAGGGCATGCTTTGTTTACATCTTTGAAATCTGTGCACACTCTAATTGATTTATCTCATTTAGAAATAGGTACAATATTAGAGATCCATTCAGCATAGTCAATAACACAGATGAATCTGGCTTTTAGTAGTTTCTATAATTCAGCTTTGACCAAGAGTGCAACATGTGGATGCATCTTTCTTAATTTTTTCTTAACAGGTTTGACCCCTGGAGCTATAGATAAATGGTGCATTATAAGATCAGGATTTAACCCTAGCATATCTGAATATTCCCATGCAAAGTTGATCTTCTTTTTTGTTAAGAATGTGGTAAATTTTTTCTTTTCTTCTTCTAATAAGGATTGTGCTACATGGATCAATTGTGGTTCTTCTATTGTTCCCAAGTTGATGGATTGAGTGGGCTCAATCAAAACTAGAGATTTGTCCTATAAATGACTCGGAAGGACATCAAATATCTCATCCTTAGGCACCTCAAAGAGGTTTTCACCTTTGAATACATCTTTTATTTTTACTTTTGTAGGTTCTGAGACTACCACAAAGTGGTTTTCACCCTCAAACTCCTTTTCTTTTTATTTTTGTTTCTATTCTTTTGACTAAGATGCTTGATGTCTGACTCCATCATGCTAATGCTCATTTTACTGATGGAAGTCATCATAGGCTCAACTGCATTGAGGTAGTAAGCAAGGGCATAGTCATTTGGAAAGGTTTAGATACCTTGGCTTGGATTCATGGAGGTTTGGTCAAGAAGTTCGGGATGTTGGATAGTCAAAGCGGTGAAAGATTGGGAAATAGTGTTTATGGATATGGATCTATCATCATTGGTCCTAACCCAACTCTTGAGTTTGAAGGTGATATTAAAACTCAAAACGTTCAATTTTTGAATAGGCTCAATGTCATTGTGGGAGTCCACTTCATCCATTAGTGGATCAGAGTCGTTAAGTTCATTATTTCTCTCTAGACTTATGTTGGGTGTAGGTGCATACTGGTGAATAACATCGATATGTTTTTCTATGATAAGCTCATCGTCCTCTAGAATGGCTCCCCATTCATAGTCATTTGATTCCTCATCTATTCCTCTAGAAAATATGAGAATGTGTGTAAAGTTAGGATGGATACCCCAAGAAGGGTTACCCTCAGATTCTGACTTGAATTCATACTCATGAGAATCTATCTCACAATAGCTGCCACCTTCCTCCTTGTCTATGTGGTCTTCTTTAAGATCAGCTGGTTCTTGTGGTGCAAATGTCTTATGTTCCATAGTAGGTTCTTGTGTTTCTACTACATTAATTCTTTTTACTGGATCATCTTCATCTTTTCAGAGGTCTTTTATTTCTTTAGGAAAATGCTCATAAGGAATGAGCTCTTTAGTGTTGTCTGAATCATCACTGTCAAATTGTTCAAGTGTTTCTTCCTTTAGTTGATTTTCTATGGATGGCTCAATCTGTTCTAGAAAATGTGGGGAGTTCTTGCTAAGATAGAAAGGCTTCTTCTTATATCCTAGACCTGTTGTATTCTTTTTGGTTCGACCATGGTGGTCAAGAGGTGATAGAAGACCCTTACCTTGTAGTCCTAGAGGTCCTTTTCTAGTATATCCCATTTTTGTGATCAATTTGTCCCCTGGTCCATATGACTTCTGAGGAATTTTTCTTGAAGTGGAGTCACATTTCTAGACTGATTGGGATTGAGGCTCATCCTTGTATAACCATGCAAGCATGACTTCTTCTTCCTCAAACTCTTGTTTAGATACTTGTTCTATGACAAATCTTCCATTGAATATGACCTGGGATTATTTAGCTATAGGTTTCACTCTGTCATAAGGTTGTCCATAAGATTTAGGGGACAACAGGAGAGATGTGAGAGATAAAAAAGGTTCCATTGTGTATTCTCCCATACCATTGTCATTGATTTTGACTTCTTTATCAATGTCTTCCATTTTGGATGTTGAATCAATGTCTATCTGCTTAGTGGAAGATTCTCTATTATTAGGAACAAGTTTATCAAAATTTTCTTTCAATGCATTGCAAGTTGTGTATAGGTCCACTGGAATCATCACCTCTACTCCTTCATAAGGATATTTCACACATTGATGGTATGTGGAAGGAATAGCTCTCATTTCATGTATCCAAGGTTTTCCTAGAAGGATGTTGTAAGCCAAAGGTAGATCAAGAACTTGACATATGGTGTCTCTAATAATGGGTCATGTTCTGATAGGTAAGAAAATAGTTCCCTTATAAGATCTTTCTTGCTCATCATATACTTTTATAGTTTTCTTCTTCTTAGGATTAATGGCAGCTTTTGATAATCCTAGTTGTGTGATCAAGTTGTAAGAACAAATGTTGAGACCAACACCTCCATCTATCAACATGTGTTTGACATGATGGTTTTGGATCAAGACTTCAATATGCAAGGGCTGGTTATGCGGATGACTTAGGGAGTTATCATCTTCCTCTGAAAAGCATATATACTGGGGAGACATTAGATGACCAACCATAGTCTAGAATCTATCTAAATCAAGGTTGTTAGGAACATTGGATCTGAGCAGAGCTTTGTCTAGAATGGCTCTATGAGCTGGAGATATCCGAAGCAACTCAAACATGGAGATTTTAGCATTGGTATGCTAGAGTTGTTGGACAATACTGTATGATGTTGGTCTCGTGTCTTTAGGATTTGAAGATTTAGAGACAACCTTCTATTTAGAAGGAGATGAAAGATTGAAAGGCATCTTAGGGACATTTGATGAATCTAGGATTTGCCCTTGCAGATGTGCCTGAGATTGTGATCGAGTAACTGCATTTGCTGATTGATTCTCCCTATCTTTTCTTACAATTGTGATGACATTACAATGCTCAGATAGGCATGGTTCAACCATATTGATGACATCATTCTTTCCAGAGTAGGTATGATTGACTTTAGCACCCACATTAGGCTGAGAAGATGAATCTCCTTGAACATGTTTTGGAAATGGCTCCGTGAATGCAGTATGATCATTATTGCTTTTATGATTGTCAATTACAATTTCTCCATTATCAATTTTGTCTTGTATGACGTATTTCAAGCATATGTAGTTATTAGTCTTATGACCCTTATTGCAATGGAAGTCATAGAAATTGTTTTCTCCCCACCATTTTGGTTTAGGTTCAGGATCAAATAACTTTATCTCAGGTAAGGAGATGATGGTTTTGGCCAAAAGAGTCTTCATGGTGGATTCCAAGGATTCTCCAAGAGGATTAAACTTATATTTAGGATCTGTAGCCCAAGGTTTATAGTTAGATGGCTTCTTGTTAGATTCTATTGCTTTAGCTTTGGAATCTTTGGTGGCTCAGGTACCAATAGTGAGATTGAATGCGGGTGCCTTAGATGGGGCACAAATAGTATCAATAATGCCATCTATGACGATGCCCTTATTCTTGTTCTAATTTTTGCCTTTGTCTTAAGAATTAGATCTAGATTCATACTTGTCCTTTTGAAGTGATATGTCTCCTTTTTGCACAAGTACTTTCTCAAATTTGATTGCATTTTCTACCATTTTATCAAAGGATGTATGATTTTGTATTTGCAAATCGTAGTTGAGTTCTGGAACAAGATTGTTGATGAAAATTTTTAGCTTCTCAGTTTCTGGAATGGGTCTAGCATATAGAGAAAAATTCTTCCTCCATCGTTTGAGAAAAGTCAAGAATGGTTCTCTTGAGTTTTGTTTCAGATTGCAGATGTCGATCATAGTGACTAGATGTTGGATGTTGTAGGAGTATTCTTGATAGAATAGTTTGATTAACTCCTCAAAAATTTTGATAGTAGGGGGAATTTTTTAGAACCAATGAATAGCCGACCCTCCCAAAGATCAAGGGAAAATATGCATTAGGTAGGTTGGTTCATGCATGAACTCCATAGATTGAGTACAAAATTCTTTGACATGATCTTGAGGATCAAAGTTTCCATCATACTTATCATATTTAGGTATTTCCACTTGCTTATTGAATGGTGGCATGTACAAGTCTTTATCAAATGGAAAAGGGCATAGAGCTTCCATGGAGAACTCCTTAGGTTCCTTTTCTTTTTCAAGTTTGTTAAGTTTGACTTGCATAGCATGAAACTATTTCATCATAGTGGTGATTGGAGTTTCTTCCTCATGCGTAATAATATCTTCAACATTAAAGTTGGGAGGAAGTTTAGCCCCTTGATGAGCTAACTCTAGGAAGTATGTTTCTTTGTGGAAGTATGTTTCTTTGTCTTCTTTCAAGAAATGCCTCATCATTTTCTTGAAGTCATCATCATTTTGATATCGAGAAATTTTAGAAGGTGTGTGTTCTTAATCCACACCATGTGTGATTGATGTCCTTGGGAACTGTGGTTTGTCCCTCCTTGATACATGTTAGGAGTTTTAGGACTCCTTGGGATAGATTGATGTGGAGTTTATTGATCACCTCCATGGGTTGATGGAGGGGGTTATGTAACTAGTTTTAATCAAAGATTGCCGAGACTATCATCTTTGTAAAGACCTAAATTATAGAGTTGCTCAAAGGTTGGACCCACGTGAGTAGAAAAAGGTATGGTATTGGGTGCTTCTCCAAATTTATTGTGTGAGGAAGCTCTAGTTTCCACCATTAACCTTGGATGAAGCAAAAGAGAAAGATGAAGACACTGAAGAATGACTTGATTCAAGAAGATTGAATGACACAACCTTGTCAAGATTGGATTGATTGAAGATTAGATCTGATGTAAATGAAGGATATTGTGCCCTAGTAGTATGGGTAGATGCCCAAAAGATGGTAGACACAAGCTCACAACACTTAGCCATTTTGTATGAAGACTGAATTTGAAGATAATTTTGACAAGGTTTTGACACAAGATGAGAAAGACTCAAATCGATAAATCAGAAGGCTAAATTAGACTCAAGAGACCACTTTAGGTAAATGATCAAATTCTTTTTAGTTTTTGCTCTGTTCTTTAGACAGTGAATATTTTGACAGAATCTGGAAATAGGCTGCAAAAATTGGATTCCTGACAAATTTTGAAGGCTTCTGACAACTTTGACTTTAGCTTTAATACAAGTTTTGAAATTTTAGGATGACTTTTGACACTAGAAAGGATTTTTTCTTTAGATTTGCAATTTTTTCAGTTTTCAATTTCAGATTGTTTGTAAGATATCCTTTGTTCAAGTTTGCAGATCTGTGTAATAGTTTGGGATTGTTCATTTCCAAAGGACCAAATAGACAGTAAACACATAGAACAACAAGAAAAGGGAAGCAAGCAATCATCTCAAAAAAATGAACAAGGGCAAAAGAAACCTTGCGCATGAACAAGCAATAGTGACTTATTGTGCTAATCCCTAGGAATGCTAATTGTGTATGTTCTCAAAAGTTTTTCAATAACACACATAGTCCTAGAAAATGAAAAATTGGCCTCGCAAAGAATTGTAGTAATGTTCAGACTGCAACTTTTATGATCTCAAGAGGGAAAACTCCAATCCAAGCACATCAGGGTTTTGACACAGTCCAAGAATTTAATCAATCAGGATCTACTAGGGAGATCTTACAGCCCAACAAGAGACCACACATGTGAAGATTTCCTCCACAAGGACATTTATATAGCGGTTGTTGCTATCATGATGACAATGGCTATTACCACTTGAGGTTCCATCCATGTGGCTGACCCAATAAAGGGAATGTCCACTACAGTTAACCCTCTCTAAAGGTGACTCACAAAAGATACCACATGGGGACTTGGTCCAAATCCAAGGATTTGAGTTTCTAATACTACCCAAAAAGGGAGTAGAGCATAATCCTCTAGCCTTATCACTTTTACCCAAACATAATAGATAGATTAATCCAACACACTAAGACTGAATTTATCTCACCAAGATTTGTGATGTCAACAACTATGTCTATCGCTCTCTTTGGAGAGAGAAAGTATCGATCAAAAGTTGAGCAAACCAAGGGAACGTGAAATAATCTCAGGAACCTCCCTACCTACAAGGGAATCTATCATCAAGAAGAGCTTTGCATGCATGAACAAGTGAATGAAGCCCACTCTCTCAAGATCATCAACAAATAGTGTTCATAGGGCCTATTTACTATGTGTAATAGATATGAAAAAAGAAAATATGTGTTCATTTTATAGCCCAAAAACTAAAGTGTGAATTATGAAAGTTGTAAAGGCACTCAAGCTTGACACAAGAGAGTTCATTTTATGTCCCAAAATGAAGTTTTATTAGATATAATAGAATACTTGAGTTCCTCACAATGCACTTAGTAGATTTTACCTATTTTAGCAATTTTAGAGTATTTGTCTTCTATCTTTTGTACCCATAGGATGTACTGGCACCTGCGCAAGCAAACCACTATTATTAAAAAATTACCTATTCTTGTAGATGCAACCCACTATTATAAAAATCCATCAAAAAAAGAAACAAAACTTGTCAAACCCATGTGGTATAAAATCGGGTTAGTCAAAGATAATATGTCATTTGATAATCGAAAAACCTACTGTCATAAAAAATCAGATTTTGACTAGTCTGCACTAAATCAATCATAACTTTTGCAAATAAAGAGGAAATTAATTTAAACAAATAGAAAATGAAAGCTAACTCAAATAAATTTCCAAAAATATATATTTAGGATCTTTATCATGTCATATGTGCATGTACAAAAACATTAGTCTAATTTCATAAAATCAGGTTCTGACCAGTCTTCACTAAAATTATCATAACTTTTGAAAATCAAAATGAAATTAATCCAAACAAAAAGAAAATGAAAGTTAACTCGAATACCTTTCTATAAATATAAATTTTGGATCTGTATCATGTCATATGTGCATGTACCAATAAAAACATCAGTCTGATTTCATAAAATTAGGTTCTGACCAGTCTTCACTAAAATGATCATAACTTTTGAAAATCAAAATGAAATTAATCCAAACAAATAGAAAATGAAAGCTAACTCAAATAAATTTCCAGAAATATAAATTTTGGATCTGTATCATGTCATATGTGCATTTACCAATAAAAATACCAGTGGTTTTTTTGGAAAAACAGCCTAGAAATTTATCATAAAATTCATAAAAATTAACCTTGTGGTCGTGGGTTCAAGAAAAATGATTGAAATTTGATAGAATAGAATAGAATGGAAACCCATTTTAGGGCCCCATGGTGGGCACCAAAAATATGTGTGTGAAAATTGTACCTAGCTGCGGACACAACACTTCAGTAAAATATTAGAAGTTAGCAAAGTCAAAATCTGCAAATAAATGAAACTAAGCTAACCAGGTGATTTCTACCTTCTAGTAGGTGCGAGTATGGTATTCTCAGATTAGAACGAGATCAGTGAAAATGCAACACCTAAACAAAGGATTTAAAATGATGAAAGTAATGAAATATGAATGCAAATTAATCTTTTTTTTAAAAAAAATTTTGATGCAATTAGATGAAAAACTTGATATAAACTAATCTAGAATGAATTGAAATGATATGCAATTAATCTAACAATGCTATGAAGATGAATTCAAAAGTATGCAAAAGCTATGAAAAACTATGAAATGATCTCACAAAATTGCCTATCGCAAAAGCTTTATTCTTCAATTGTAAATTCGCCAGAGTAATTGTGCAAATTCGAGAGATATCTTTGTGAAGAGTTGAGCCTTATTTTTATAGAAATCCAGGACTTGAGGATGTATTGAGAAAAGCCATAAATCACTCTTGATAAACTCAGGTTGATTTTTTAGTTAACAATAAATTAAGAATAAATAAACTCATAAAATCATGCAAAAACAATTTTTATCTCAAAATAGAGTTTAGTTCTCTTTTTCAACTCATCATCAGATGTTGAGTTTAGAAAGTTAAAAAATTGAAATTGAAAATTGCTTTAAAGTTGACTGCTTTCCTAATTGTGCATGATTTAATATAAATTAATTTAATAAATATAGTGATTTATTTTCCACTTAATTGATTTTTGAATTAAAACAATTGATTTATGGGTTAATCAATTATTAAATCAAACTTTATTCCAATTAAATAAATATTCAATTGATTGTTTGTAGGAATTTTGATTTATTGTCAAAATAAAAACAATAGTAATTAGGAATAAATGCAATTAAATCTAATTAAATAATTAAGTGGCAGAATTAAATTAATTAATTAAATATTCAACATATTCAATTAATCAACTTTAGGATAAATAATGACATTTATCACCAAATAATATTCAATTAAAGATAATTATGATAAATTAGGAATATTCAAGGAATATTCCCCGATTCAGAATTAAGATAAAATCAATTAGGATTTTGATGTGCAGATGTGCCTTAGGTTAGGACTTTGATGTCGATTTCGATCGAATTGTTGATGTAAGAGGTTAATGAACCTATAGCCCATTTTGGGGGTATTACGCCATGAATACCAAACTACAATACTATTGATCTGCATTATCTTTTCAAATCCTCTTCATCAATCAAATCAATCAATCATCAAATCTATCCTTCTCCTCAGTACTTTAGTTTTTTTAAATCCTCTTCATCAATCAAATCAATCACCAAGTTTTTTTTCATGTATCCTTCTCCCCCATTGACATCAATGACAAAGTAAATATCAATACGTCAATCCAATACAAGCTCGAATGTCAAAGGACACTATTAAAAAATTATTTCACAAGAGTCGTTCAAGACTCAGCTCAGAAACACATATAATCCCCCATAGAGGAAGTATCAGCATACAGTCCAAAATGGATAGAGATCATATACCACTGGACTTATGCAACTTTCTGAATCACTACTCAAAAGTAGGTTGGGGCATAACCCCAAGCATACCTCTCAAATACTCAAATGCATCTTTAGGTAAAGGCTTTGTAAATATATCTGTAATCTTCTCTTTTGTACTGATATATTCAAGTCTGACTTATTTTTTTGTAACTTTTTCTTTTACAACATGATACTTGATTTCGACATGTTTTGTTTTAGAATGCAACACGGGGTTTTTAGACATACTTACTGTACTAGTGTTATCACAGTGTATGATAACAGGCTCATTGAACTTGATTCTAATATCCTTCAACATTTGTTTCATCCATATTATTGTTGGAAACTATAATTGAAGCAATTGTTGTATTTTCATTGATGTCAAACCTTAAGTGGTAAGACTGTTGCTATTTAAGAAAGTACTATATCTATTTGATTGTTGAGAAGGATGTGGACAAGGTTGATAACAATAGCACCTAAGGAAAGGTTGAGTTATCTTGGATACTTCAATGGGTACTTGATTATATGGCACAATGATAAGATAATGTTTTTCTTATCTAAGTAAGAAGTAAGACTAAACAAATAGGCTTAATCAAGCAAAAGTAAAGAAATCTAGTTTAAGCCGAGTGATGTTAGTGTCGACCAAGCCAGTATATGCCAAGTAAATTCAATGTTGACCGAACATCAGGTAATTTCTGAGGAAGAACGGTATTAGCAGAGGAAATAGTTTTAGTGGTGACCGATCTTTCCAATGAAGATCGAGGAGTTAAACACAGTATTGACCGAGCGTCAGTAATTTACATTTGAGGAAGAATTCAGATTCCTAGCTGACATAGTTGAATTCTTGGATTATGTAAAATGTGTTGACTTTATTTATTGATTAAATGGAAGCATTTAATGCACTATAAAATGTTTTATTGCAAATCTATTAAGAGATTTCAGATGATTCTAGAAGGATGGATGAAGAACACAAAGTTGGAAAGATTCAATGAATCTGACCTAACCCTAAGATTTACAGAAGAGATTAAGCGGAAAAATATTTTATTGACCTAATTGAGGAAGTATTAAGGAAACCTAAGCATGAGGTTGAGTAGAGAGTATGTTGGAGTTGTTGTTATTGACTATATAAGTAGAAAAGGCTAAAGGAGGAGTTGTGATTTCTTAAAGGGATTTTTGAGAAAATTAGTAATTGAGATGGAAATGGATCATAGTCAATAAGCCAACATATGTGTATGGAATTGGATCTGTTATTTGCAAAGTGAGTTGTATGTTTTTAGATCAATATTACTGTTACTTTCTAATCATTGTATCAGTCAAAATCCTTTTAACAGAGGTTGACCTAATAGTCATTTTTATAAATCATTTGAACAAGGTTGCATTCTAATGGAATGTATGTAAGTCCTATAACAAGGTGCACTCCTAACAGGATGGTTAAAATCCTTAATTTAATCGGGTCACACCTGACAGTGTGTTTGTAACCTTTGACAGGGTTGGCTTTTTACAGAGCTCACTTTAGAAGAGTGAAAATATCAGTAACATGTTACAAAGTGGTTTTTCCCAAATTGGGTTTCCACTATAAATCTTGGTGTTAATACTTGTGTGAATGTTTTGGTTTGAACATTTCTGTGTTTTGCAAGTTTAATACTAGTGGAAAATGGATTGCACTGTTATATGTTTCTGTTATGTATTCAATAATGACTGAGTAGCTATTGGTTGTTAGATCTGATTTGTAGAAGAGTTTGAAAGTTTATTTTATACATCTAGACCTGAGAACAACTGATTCACCCCCCCCTCTCTGTTGTTCTAAATCATATTAACAATTGGTATCAGAGTTGTTGGTGCTTATAGAGAACAAGTTTAAAGGTACTTGAAAAAAATGATCAAGATGTATAAGAAGGATGTACCAAAGATGAATAAGGAGAACTTCCCCGCATGGCAGAGTTTCATGAAGCTACACCTAGTTGGTATTGGTGACTCAGAAAAGTATTATATTGAGCATGACTATGTCACACCTATTGCACCTCTGACTGTTGAGGAGATGAGAGCTAAACAAGAGCACAACCAAGCAATGTTGGAGATTGCATCTACCCTAAGCTATCCAAAATTTGAAGACATCAAAGATTTCACAAATGCAAAGAAAATATAGGACACTCTTGCAAACATCTATGGTGGAGACATAAATGTACTAAGAGAAAAAGCTGAGAGCCTAAGAGGTAAATTTGATGAAATGAAAATGCAAGAAGGTGAGAATATTGCACAATATTGGGGTAGAATAAAAGTTGTAAATGCTATTAGGGGAGCCAGTGGAACTATTGATGATGAGACTGTTATTGGAAAAGTTTTGAGAACTTTGCGTCCTATTTATGCCATCAAAATTTCAGCAATTCAAGAATCTAGATGTAACCCTAATAATACTCTTACTCTAGAGAGTCTTGTTGGAAAGCTCAATGCTTTTGAGCTTTCTAATTTTGATAACTTCACTGTTCCTAATGTTGAGTCTACTTTTAAGTCAAAACTGGTTCTAAACAAGTCAAAGAAAAAAAAGCAAAGATGCATCAGTGAGAGTGAAAGTGAAATTGACACATCTGATGAAGAAATTGAGGATCTTGAAGTTATTATGGCCAAAATATTGAAAAGGGGAAAAGGAAAGTATAAAGGTAAACTCCCTATCATATGTTTCTCATGTAATAAAGTTGGTCATATAGCTACAAGAAGTCCTGATAGAGATGATAAGGATGAAGAAAGAGATACCAAGCACAAAGATAAAAGAGAAGATAGAGGTTACTGAAGGTACAAGGACTACAAAGGAAAAGGTAATAAATCATGTTACATAGCTGAAGAAGAAATTGACACTAATAGTGATAATTTTGAGATAGAAGTAGTATATGTTGCTATGAAGGATGAATCTGATGAGGATGAGAAAACTGTAATGATATCCTATGTGAACAAAAATGATAAATGGATTATTGATAGTGGTTGTTCACACCACATGACTGGTGATAAAAGCAAGTTTGATACCTTAAATCATTACAAAGGTAGAAGTGCAAAATTTGGCAATGATGCACCATGTCCTATGAAGGGTAAAGGTCTGATTAAGCTAATTGATAAGATAGTTTGTGAAAATGCCTATTGGGTAGAAGGTCTTAATTATAATTTGTTAAGTGTTTTACATCTTAATAGTATTGGTTACTGAGTAGAATTTCATCATAGAAAGGCTAAGATATTTGATGCTACTGGTGAACTGATTGGAAGTGGAGAACATACAAGAGGTAATTTTTTCTATCTAGACCTATCTATAGAAACATGTTTGATTACACAATCTGATGATATATGGTTATGGCATAAGTGGCTATGTCATGTTAACTTTGATAATCTGGTAGAAATTAGTAAGAAGGAGAAAGTGAGAGGACTACCTAGATTGAAGAAACATGAGAATGTAATGTGCAAACAATGTTAGTTGGGTAAGATGACAAAGTCTAGTTTCAAGAGCAAGACTTTTACTTCTAAAAATGCTTTAGATTTGGTTCATACTAACCTTTGTGGACTGATGGGTGTACAAAGCTATTGTAGTGCTAGATATTTTATTCTCTTTGTTGATGATTACACCAGAAGGATGATTGTTATGTTTCTAAAAGAAAAATTTGATGCTTTTCAATTCTTTAAGTGGTATTTGGCTAAGGTTGAAAAAGAAATAGGAAGGAGCCTGAAGTGTTTGAGATCTGACCGAGGTGGGGAATTCATATCCAATGAATTCAATCTGGTTTTCAATGATAGAGGAATCAGAAGATAGATGTATGTACCTAGAACACCTCCACAGAATGGTATATCAAAGAGAAGGAACATATCTATCCTGGATTGTGCAAGAACACTAATGATTGAGAAGAATGTTGCATAAAAGTACTAGAGAGAAGTTGTAAGTACAACTTTTTATACCCTGAATCAAGTATAGATCAAAAAAGGTACAAATATTACTCCTTATGAGTTATGGCACGGGTATGCACCTAATGTAAAGTACTTTAGAATTTTTGGAAGAAAATGCTATATACTAAAGGAAAATAGAAATAGAAAGTTTGATGCTAAAAGTGATGAGGGCATATTCCTAGGTTATTCCAAAAAAAGTAAAGCTTATAAGTGTTTGAAATCTAACACTAAAAAAATTGTGGAAAGTGCAAATGTCAAGGTTGATGAATATGCGGAGAAAAATGAAGCTGAAAGCAAAATAGAACCAGAAGATTATAGATCTTTTTTTTATGTAGAAGGAGAGGCAAGTAACACACTTGCACTTGATGTCGAGTCTTGGGCTAGTAATGTTGATCATCAAATAGACAATATTGAATGACAAGAAGAACATGTCGAGTGACAAGAGGAAGCTATCGAGTATCAGGATGAGGTTGTTGAGCATTAAGAAGCTGAATCTAACAATCTTGTTGGTGAACCTGATGAGAAAGAAGAAAAGAGAGCATAACCTATTTTGGCACAATATGTAAGGAGACATCACAAGCTTGAACAAATCATTGGAGACAAAGAAACTAGAGTTCTAACAAGAAGCAAGTTAACCCTACATGTTTGTTGTGTGAATTCAAGCCTAACACAACAAGGGAGGCATTAGAAAATGAAGACTAGATCAAAGCCATGAATGAGGAGATAGACCAAATAGAGAAGAATGATACCTAGACTCTTGTACTGAGACTAGAAAACAAAAATGTCAATGGAACAAAGTGGGTGTTCAGAAACAAGCTGAATGAGCATGGACAGATCACAAGGAACAAATCAAGGATGGTATGCAAAGGCTACACACAAGAAGAAGGAATAGATTATGGGGAGACATTTTCCCATGTAGCAAGACTAGAAGGAGTTACAACTCTACTTGCATATGCTACCTATAAAGATTTAAAGGTATACCAAATGGATGTCAAGTCAACATTTTTAAATGGTATATTAGAAGAAGTTTACATTGAACAGCCAGAAGGATTTTTTGATCCAAACAAGAGACACATGGTTTGCAAATTGAATAAAGCACTATATGGATTAAAGCAAGCCCCCAGAGTAAGGTATGAGAGGTTGTAAAACTACTTGATACATATTGGATTCTCAAGGACAAATGACACCAACAATCTGTACATGAAAGATGAAGAAGGTAAATGAATCTTGTTGGATAAGATATTTGTAGATGATATTATATTTGGTGGACAAGATACCCTATGTAAGAAATTTTCAAATGAAATGCAAACTGAATTTGAAAAGAGTATGTTTGGGGAGATCAAATTCTTTGTTGGTTTACAAGTATATCAAATGGAGAAAGGTATTTTCATTACCCAGTCTAAGTATGTTCATGAGATATTGAAAACTTTTAGGATGGAGGACTCAAGGCCAGTTGGTACTCCCATGGCTACTAGAAAAAAAAATTTCAAAAAATGGTGATGCTGCTGAAGTAAACCAAACTTTGTATAGGTCCATGATTCAAAAACTGTAGTATGTTGTTCACAGTAGACTAGATATTGCTCTAGCAGTTGGGATTGTGGAAAGATTCTCTACCAATCCTAAGGAAACACACATGATGGCTATGAAAAGGATAATGAGATATTTGAAAGGAACTACTAACTATGGATTGTACTACAAGAAGCATGAAAGATTTGAACTGAAAGTCTATACTGATGTAGATTGGGCAAGAAATATGGATGATAGAAAAAGCACTAGTGGTGGAGCTTTCTTTCTTGGATAGAGATTAGTTTCCTGGAAAATAAAGAAAAAAAATTGCATTTCCCAGTCTACAGTTGAAGCCAAGTATGTTGCTGCAGTAGTGAACTATTGAAACTTGGTGTGGATAAAGTAATTGTTGATAGGCATAAAAGAAGAAATCACTGAACTAGTTGTCATCTACTGTGACAACACAAGTACTATCAACATATCTAAGAATCCAATGATGCATACAAAGACCCAACACATCATCATCAAGTATCACTACTTGAGAGAATTGGTACAAGATAAACAGGTTAGAATGGAATATGTGAATACAAAGGAATAACTAGCAAACATATTCACAAAAGCTTTACCTAAAGAAGCTCATGAGTATCTAAGAAGTCAATTAGGGGTTCTTCCCCTAATTGAGGTTGCCTAGTCAAGCTAGGAGCACTACATTAAATGTGCTCCAAAGAGTATTTGACAAATTGATGTAGAGACAAGTCACACTTTAGGAGTAGCCTAGAGTTGTGAAAAATATAGCAAAGCTGATAATCAGTCATAAGCCAAGATGACAGAGGGAGACACAATGTTACTGAACTGACAAGATGATATCTACATATGCGGGATGTAAGTTTTTAGTTGCTTCTTTGGAATTATTGTCAAAGAGGGAGATGAATAAGATGACAACACATGGTGATATTTTATGGAATATCAAGTAAGAGGGATAAATTCAGAGGAAAGGAACTAAGAAGAGATCAAGTGGATGTTATTATGTGCATAGTCATGTATGAAGGCTAATTGATTCTGAATCAGAATGAATCTAAGGATATTATAACCATTTTTGATGGACAAAAATGTTTTGGATTGGTTGGTGATTCATGTGTTATTCATATGGTGTTGCCATCAATGCCAAAGAGGGAGATTGTTGGAAACTGTAATTGAAGCAATTGTTGTATTATCATTGATGTCAAACCTTAACTGGTAAGACTGTTGCTATTTAAGAAAGTACTATATATATTCAATCGTTGAGAAGGATGTGGGCAAGGTTGATAACAATAGCACCTAAGGAAAGGTTGAGTTGTCTTGGATACTTTAATGGGTACTTGATTATATGGCACAATGATAAGATAATTTTTTTCTTATCTAAGTAAGAAGTAAGACTAAACAAGTAGGCTTAACCGAGCAAAAGTGAAGAAATCTAGTTTAAGCTAAGTGATGTTAGTGTCGATTGAGCCAGTATATGCCGAGTAAATTCAGTGTTGACCGAACATCAGGTAATTGCCGAGGAAGAACAATATTAGCCGAGGAAACAGTTTTAGTGGTGACCGAGCTTTCCTACGAAGACCAAGGAGTTGAACATAGTATTGACCGAGCATCAGTAATTTACATTTGAGGAAGAATTCAGATTCCTAGCTGACATAGTTGAATTCTTGGATTATGTAAAATGTGTTGACTTTATTTATTGATTGTATGGAAGCATTTAATGCACTGTAAATTTTTTTATTGCAAATCTATTAAGAGATTTAAGATGATTCTAGAAGGATGGATGAAGAACATAAAGTTGGAAAGATTCGATGAATCTAACCTAAACCTAAGATCTATAGAAGAGATTAAGAGGCAAAAGATTGTATTGACCTAATTGAGGAATTATTAAGGAAACCTAAGCATGAGGTTGAGTAGAGAGTACGTTGTAGTTTTTGTTATTGACTGTATAAGCAGAAAAGGCTGAAGGAGAAGGAGTTGTGATTGCTTGAAGGGATTTCCGAGCAGATCAGTAATGGAGATAGAAAAGGATCATAGTTAGTAAGCTAGAATATGTGTATGGAATTTGATGTGTTATTTGCAAAGTGAGTTGTATGTTTTCAGATCAATATTACTGTTACTTTCTAATCATTGTATCAGTCAAAATCCTTTTAACAAATGTTGAACTAGTAGTCATTTGTATAAATCCTTTGAACAAGGTTGCATTCTAATGGAATGTATTTAAGTCCTATAACAAGGCATGCTCCTAACAGGGTGGTTAAAATCCTTTAACCGAGTCACACCTGACCGTGTGTTTGTAACCTTTGACAGGGTTAAATTTTCACAAAGCTCACTTCAGAAGAGTGAAAATATTAGTAACATGTTACAAAGTGGTTTTTCCCAAATTGGGTTTCCACTATAAATCCTGGTGTTAATACTTGTGTGAATGTTTTGGTTTGAACATTTCTTTGTTTTGCAAGTTTAATACTAGTGGAAAATGGACTGCACTATTGTATGTTTATGTTATGTATTCAATAATGACCGAGTAGATGTTGGTTGTTAGATCTTATTCGTAGAAGAGTTTGAAAGTTTATTGTGTATATCTAGACCTAAGAACAACTGATTCACTAGCCCTCTCTATTGTTCTAAATCATATTAACAATTATCTAGTTACAATTATTTGTCGGTGCTACATATTCTACTTCTGTTGTGCTCTGTGAGATATAATTTTGTTTCTTACTGTGATCAAAGAAAACCTAACCTATTTGAAACATGCGTAGACATTCAAACATTAGTCAAACAATCTATTCCTAGCATATAGTAAAATCAATTTGCAAAGACACTTAGATAGAGCTTAAACGGGAGCACCTTGTCACCGTTTGATTTTCTCTCGATTTAGGGATGTGGGTGTGCTCTCAAAACACATGGATCTTTTCCCTAATGTAGATTAGGAAGGATTGGGATGAATTAGGAACTATGAGAACCCCATAGTCGCACAAAATCAGGTATAGAACACCTAATTTTCCCCTACAGCCTCAAGGAGCCTAATGATGTTGAAATGCAAATTTGAGCTACAAATGATTATGCTAAGATTGATTTTAAGCCAAATGAAGTGTGATATGATGCAATACATTGAAAAATAATGAAAGAAACTAAGATTAATCCATTAGTTCTAAGCTAAGATGTGATTTAGGAAAGCTCAGAAAGATGAATGAAATCTAACAATTAGGATTTATTGTGCTAAATCTAGAAGTAAATAAGCATGATAACAATGCATGAATCATATGAAATAAGCTAATAATTTTCTCTTGGAAGGAGGAGTATTTATATGATTTTGGCCAAGGGCTTGGGTTAGGAAGTGGAGTTAGGGTCAGAGTGAGGGTTTGGGGTTGAGTCTGAGGTATGATTGGGGGTAAGGTTAGATGGATGAGGGTTAAGGGTTGCTCACACATGTGTGAGAAATACTAGGGAAGTGTGATTATGGAACCAAGGTGAAAGAGGAGACATGGGCTTCATTATGAGGTTGTAAGAGCCTTAATGAGGATGTAAGAGGCTATTAATGAGTCTTTAAGGCTCATTAATGAGGGGTGTTGACTAAAAGTCAAAGAAGACTAGATTAGGCTAAGAAAGTTAGGAAACACCTTCTAAACAAGTTTAGGAAATTTTTAGGAAAGTTTAGGAATCTCTAGAAGACTCTAGGGTTTTGAGAGATTTTAAATAAATAATTTATTTATTTAAAGGATTTTGGTCAATTTATCAAATAATTAATAAATTTTGGAGGGAATGATGTTTAAATTGGATTTAAACATTTTTGGAAGGGATTTCTTAATTAATTGTATTTAATTAAGATAGGAGGGATTACTAGCATAATAATTAATTAATTAACAAATGATGATGTGATCAAGGGTTTCTACAAAATAAAATATTTTTATTTTGGCAAAGGCATTTTAGATGTCTACATTTTTCCCCTCTTTGATGTGATGCCACAAGTGGTGTGGTGTCAAAAACAAGAAAACAAGATGCCCCAATCTAGAATTAGAAGATAAGGGGTTGTGCCCCCTCAAGAAAATAACGCAAAGAGGAAACTTTGTGGAATTTTATCGAAAAGGACACAATCAGGAAGGAAGAAAGGAGGAAGGGAGGAGATAAATAAATGACCTTCCAAGAGAAAAGATGCATGAATGTAATATGATGTGAGATGCAGGATGAAGCTAAATGAATAATGCAAGCTTAATCTATATGATGCAGGATGGGGGATTTAGGGAGCTTCGTGTGTTGGATTTTTTGAGAGCACAACCTAGTTTGATATAGAAATGTTAGAGACCTGCCAAGGTTATGAAAGAACACAAGGCCTTGTCACCAACATTGCATAAGACTAACACAAAAAGAAAACACAGAAAGGGTTTCTCTAGCATCACACATGAAACCCAAAGGAGGCATGGTGAAAATGATGCTAGAGGAACCACAAACAAATGAATGACTCACAGGAAGAAGCAAAAGATCAAAAGACATTGCCCCATATTGCCCTCATTCACAACACACCATGATATAAAGGATCATGGCAGCTTTGAAGAGAGGGACAATGAGAAGCCGTAAAAGATTAACAAGACCAAAAGTACAAAATATAAGGTCAAAATGATAACTCCAAAAGACATCCTTTTCCAAGGAGAGAGATTGATGGTTGATTGATGGTGGGGAGATTAGGTCTGAACATGGCGAAGGATGCATCTTCATGGACCCAGTTTGATCACTTAGGTTAGACAATACATAAAAATACATCTATACAGACCTAGTTGAATGTTGTGTTGCTAATTGGAAAATGAGGAAGTTTAAAGATAATCACGGTGATCAAGGATAGTCGACAAAAGATGTTGTTGAAGTGCAAGGTTGGGTGAGACAAGCTCAAATGATCAAATTTTGCTACAGGACTGGCGAGGATATGTACAACAAGATAAAAAGATATGTACAAAGGACAAGGAGGTATGCACAAAGGAGCTCAAAAGATAAGAAAAGATCCAAAGGAACCAAGGAAATAACAAGTATCTCACAAAACCTTTTTCCATAGGTAGGATGATGGATGATGATTGATTTGTTGAGGATTAATGGTGGAGGATGGTGGAGGATTACCAAGTTTCACAGATGATTTGTTGCTTCCTAATGTAGGATCAAATAGGATTGGATTGGGTTGTCAACCTAAGATAGACTGTTGATCTTCGGAAGATGGGATTCTTGCTAGTGCATGCCAATATATTTCTCGATATGATGAGGCCTACAAAGACAAGTATAAAATTACCTAGATAATGCTTATTCAAAGGGTAGTGCTACGATGATTCTGATTTAGGATAAGGATTAAGAAAATCAAAGGATATGACACAAAACAAATGGTGGATAACTGGATAAGGATTCCTATTACAAGAGATAGGTAAGACACTTGAACCTCAAAAGGACCAAGGGATGATTGCTGAAGCACATAGCTAGATAGGTCATGATGACACAAGGGTGAGATGATGTAGAGGATGGCACCTAAAGACACATATGTACAAATAGGTAGAGACACAACTGATGCTAGGGTACAAGACTCAGGATGGGATGTACAAGGATCTAGGGATGAAGTTGAAGCTATAAAGATATGCAACATGATGCCCTAGTTGACCTAGAAAGACAAGATAGACTGATGTTGGATAGGCTAACAATGGATGGTGTATCCTGAAATGACATGGATTTGGGAAGGAAGCATCCCAATGATGATGATTGGATTGAGATCAAGACTTTATACAAGAATAGGAAAAAGACTAAGCATATGATTGGATAAGGTTGGCTTGATCTTGGATGTTGGATAGATAGAGGATATGGATACAGATAGGATTTGCAGATGTTGGAAGGTTTCTAGGAGATTCAAGATATAGATGAATGGCATTGGATTGCATGGGGGTAGCCTATAGCTAGATACCAATGATAATGGATGATATTAGGTGATGGAAAGATGGAGGAAATGATGAGGGATTTTGATAGAGGAATGCTAGGAGATTTGGATAGAGGATTTCTAGGGGATTGAATGCTTGGGGGAAATGCTTGGAAATTTGGATAGAGGAAACACCTAGGATGTGGATAGAGGAATTATTAGGATTTGGATAGAGGAAATTCTTGGGAATTGCTTTGGATAGAGGATTTTTCAAGGATTTGGGTTGAAGATACACTGGGGGATTTGGATGGAGGAGAGATATGGATGAAGGAATTTCTTGGAGACTTGGATAGAAGAATGTTGAACGATTGGATAGAGGATTTTTGCTTAGGATATGGATGAAGGAATTGCTTGAGGAAGACTTGGATTGGGAGATGGAAGATAAGGATTCAGATGGAGGATGGGGAGATGGGAAGATAGATGTGATAAGATCTCCAAGGAATATGCCACCAAGGAATAAGATGCCCCTTCTTAGGATAGTTTCATGCATTCAGATGCATTTGGCAGGGGGGATAATAGGATGGAAGATAAGATGATAAGAGAATGAGGAAGGTAGATGGAAGCTTGGATAGTTGAATGGATGAAGATTTTCAATGGGGAAATGAATGCAAAAAGGTGCCCAAAATCATGTATACCTAGTGGTCATTGTTTTGTTATCACGATCCAAAGGAGGACGGAGGAAGTGAGAGACAAATGGGATGGAGGACATGCTGGATAAGATATGATAGAAGGGAATTTCCCCCAATTATAGAGAGGAACTAGGGGATTACACATAACACCTATTTGCCAGGTTTTCATCATGGTACTTATCCAAGGTGCTTGAATTGCCAATTTTTCACCATTGGACAAATGTTTTTCTGTTTTCTTTTTCTCTTTTTTTGATATTTGTTAGAAAGTAAAGTCCACCAAGATAACTGAGATGGGGGGGGGGTGAATTAGTTATTAGATAATTATAAATTTTATCATCTTCAACAGCATTAAACCATATAATCAATATAATTACCAACCATAGAAAGATATTCATACACAATTACACAATGACACAAGATATGTTGACTACGGAACCTCTTGATCAAAGAGTAAACCCCAGTGGGAATGATGCCCAAAAAATATGCACTAATATGAATATTCCTTGTGAAAGGATGGACTCTATTAGGAGTCTTATGAAATACATTCAGTACATATGAATCCCTGTTAGGAGATTTTGAATCCCTGTTAAAAGATTCTAACCCTGTTAAGAGTTATGGAAGATAGAAGGACCCACTGACCAAATAGCTTTAGGGTAAGATCATTGAACTCACTATCCAAATAATCTTTGCATTATTCAATATAATAATATGTTACCTATTCTCTGACTATGCCAAACCGCACTCAGTACTACATGAGATCTCAATTTTTGATCTTTATACTTTGCATGTCTTCCTTCACAATTTTGTTCTCATACTTAGCTCTATTATTCACTTCATGCATACCACATCACAAATCACCTCTTCAACAAGGAAAAAAATTCCTTCCTTTATACCACACTCAAATAATTACAAATGAGTCAGCACACAATCACAAAATAAAATATTCCACACGCTACACCAAAATTACAAAAACTGTCGGCTTCCAAATACAATAAATCTTCACTCATGTGACTTAAAAGTTTGCGCTATCATCCACATAACTATCAATGTGTCTCTAACTTCCCTTTAACTGTGCAAAGCCAGATTCCATCCCGATTAGGAGATATCATTCGATTGCCAAAAACTGCTACTCAAGAATACTGCCTGAATACTGCTTCCACCAAAATGATCATACATTTCATGAATAAAAGAATTATTGTCTGTGCTCTTAACCATAGACATATAACATATCAAAGAGTATATCCTTAATTTCACATAGCTCCAACTGTAATATCCCATGTGCGCTAATCAAAACATTGTCTTCTTCTCTGCAAGTCTTTGGTAAAACACTATGTTGACATCAATGACAATCATAGTCATGAATGCAACAACAACTGCTACAAAATGGGTGCCAAACACTTTAGAATTCATTCCTAAAAATCTCCCCCATTGGCTTTGATGGCAACATAGATGAAAACATCCAATGTTCCAAAAATCCAATACTACAACACTGCTTTATCAAATCCTCTTCATCAATCAAATCTTGCTTTGTTATCCTAATCAGTTCTCACATATTGTTTTTCTTATATTGTTTTTCATGCATACTTCTCCTCCATTGACATCAATGACAGAAATTTCATCACTATGTCAACAACAACTCAATGTCAAAAGACACTATTTAGAAAATACATTTACTAGAGTCCTCATGACTCATCTCAAATACACATACTCCCCCATAGAGGAAATACCTACATCCAGTCCAGCAGAAAGATAGGGCTCATATATTACTGGACGGATGCAACCAACAACATCATTACTCAAAAGTAGGCTGGGGCATAACCCCAAGCATACCTCTTAGATACTCAAATGTATCATTAGTAAAAGGCTTTGTAAATATGTTTGCTATCTTTTCCTTTGTGATTTTGTACTCTAGTTTGGCTTCTTTCTCAACAACTTTTTCTCTTACAACATGATAATTGATCTCTATATGTTTTGTCTTAGAATGTAGTACAGGATTCTTAGACATACTAACTGTACTGGTGTTGTCACAATGTATAACAACAGGTTCAAAAAATTTAATTCCAATATCCTTCAGCATTTGCTTCATCCAAATTATCTGGTTACAATTGTTTATTGTTGCTACATACTCTGCTTCTGCTGTGCTCTATGAAATACAATTCTACTTCTTGCTTAGCCAAGAAACTAATCTTCCTCCAAGGAAAAATGCTCCTCCACTAGTGCTTTTTTTATCATCAACACTACCTCCCCAATCAGCATCTGTATATGCACATAGGGTAAAATCATCAAATTTTTCATACCACAATCCATAGTCCATTGTGCCTCTTAAATATCTTAGTATCCTCTTTACTGCTACATAATGTGACTCTCTAGGTTCAGCTTGAAATCTTGCCACAATTCCAACTGAATGTGCTATATCTAGTCTTGTGTGTGTCAAATAATGTAATCCTCCAATCATGGATCTATATTTCTTCTACTCAACTGCCGATGTTTCATCTGTGCTAGATAACTTATGTCTAGTTACCATAGGTGTTCCAACTAGTTTACAATCCTCCATTCCAAATCTTTTCAGCAAATCATTCTAGTACTTTATCTAACTAACAAAGATACCATCATTGTTTTATGTTATCTGTAATCCTAAAAAGTATTTCATCTCACCAATCATACTCATTTCAAATTCAATCTTCATTTCATCAGCAAATTTGTCACTAGCCTCATCTTCTCCTCCAAAAATAATGTCATCAACAAAAATAACTATAATCAACAAATCATTTTCAATTTCTTTTGTGTATAGATTGCTATCAGTTGTTCCTTTAGAAAATCCCAACTTAAAAAAATACTTATCCAATCTTGCATACCAAGTTCTAGGTGCTTACTTTAGTCCATATAATGCTTTCTTTAGTTTACATACCATGTATCCTTCTTGAGTCAAAGGAAAATCTTTAGACTGATCAATGTAGACTTCTTCTTCCAATTCTCCATTCAGAAATGCTGACTTCACATCCATCTGATATACTTTAAATCTCTTAAAAGCTGCATAGGCCAAAAACATTCTTACTACTTCAATTCTTGCTACTGGTGCAAAATTTTCTTCATAGTCAATTCCTTCTTGCTGTGAGTATCCCTTACATACCAATCTTTCTTTGTTTCTTACAACTTCTCCTTGTTCATTCATCTTGTTTCTGAATACCCATTTAGTTCCAATCACATTCTTGTCTTTAGGTCTAGGAACCAATTCCCATGTCTTGTTCTTTTCTATCTGATCTAGTTCTTCTCTCATAGCATTAATCCAATGTTCATCTTCACAAGCTTCACTAGTAGATTTAGGTTCAATTTGAGAAATCAAACATAAATGTACCTTATTTTGAGTCAGAACTCCTTTGTCCAAACTTCCAATAACTTGTTCAACAGGATGATGTCTTGATAAATACTTGTTTGGTGTCATAGTCTCAGATCTTGCTTCAACTATAGATTCTTCTCTAGATTCCTCTCTGGTTTCTTCAGCATGAATTTCATTCAACAATTAACTATTAGTTTCATAGAATAATTTAGTAGTTTCATTGTTAGGCTTAGGATGAGCTTCTTCATCAAATTCATAATCAAGCATTCTTTCCTGAGTTTTGATCTTTTCATCAACTTTAACATTTGCGCTCTCAACAATAGTTTTAGTTCTCTTATTGTAACATCTATATGCTTTGCTCTTCAAAGAATATCCAAGAAAAATACCTTCATCACTTCTAGGATCAAACTTTCCAATATCATCATCTCTCTTTATATAACATTTTCTTCCAAAAATTCTAAAATACTTAATTGAGGGTGCATGTCCAAACCATAATTCATAAGATGTCTTGTCTGTGTCTACTCTGATTTGTACTTTGTTCATTGTATATATTATTGTATTCACTGCTTCTCTCCAAAATGTCTTTGCTAAATCATTCTCAAATAACATAGCTCTCATTGCTTCAGTCACTAATTTGTTTCTTCTTTCTGACATACCATTTTGTTCAGGTGTTCTAGGGGCTGGAAACTATCTCTTAATACCATTCACTTCACAAAAAGTGTTAAACTCTCTAGAAGTAAATTCACCACCTCTATCAAATCTCAAACATTTAATCTTCATTCCAAATTAATTTTCAACTTTGTTCTTAATGATCTTAAACTTATCAAATGCTTCAGATTTTTCAATCAGAAATGCAATCCACATCATTCTTGTAAAATCATCAACAAGAATCATAAAATACCTTTCTCCATAGAATCTTCTAGTCCTGGTAGGACCACTCAAGTCTGTATGAACAATCTCCAACTTCTCTGCCGATGTGAACTTCTTACTAGGAAATGAACTTCTCTTCTGGTTAGCCATCACACATTCTTTGCAAATCATGTTAGTAGGCTTCATAATTTTAGGCAAATCCCTTACTGCAAGTGTAGTACTTACTTTCACAATATTATCAAAGTTTATATGACAAAACCTTCTATGCCATAACCAACTGTCATCAATCTTAGCAATCAAACATGTCATCTCGGTAGGATTCAACTGAAATACATTACCTCTAGTTCTAGATCCTGTTCCAATCAGATTTCCATCTTTATCCTTTATCACACAAGTTTTCTCAGTAAACCAAACTTGATATCCCTTATCAACTATATGGCCAACACTCAAATATTATGTTTCAATCCATCAAAAAAGTGAACATCATCAGTATTAGTCTTTCCATCGAGAGTAATAGATCCTATACCTTTAATCAAACAAGGTGCATTGTTACCAACTCTAACAACTCCTCCATCATAATTGTTAAACTTTATGAACTTCTTCATATCTCCAGTCATATGATGTGAACAACCACTATCTATAATCCAATCATCTTTCTTTTCAACTTGGGAAACTAAGGCTTTTTCTTCCTTAACATTAGTTTTAGATTTTTCTTCTTTAATTGCTACAAATCCTATTTCATCATTATTCTCAGTATCACTTTCACTTACACTTTCAATACTAGCTTCAAGGTCTTCATCAATAGCATAATAACATTCCTTAGATCTTCTAGGCTTGAAATTATTTATGTACTTCTTAACTATCTTAGGACATTTAGATGCAATATGACCATATTCTTGACAAGTCCAACATTTAAAAATTTTCTTACCATCTGGTTCTCTTTTCACAAGCAAGGCAATACCTTCTTCAATCTTCTTGTCTTCTTCATTTCTAGATTTGTTGCTGCCAGCATAGTCTTTGCTCACACTGATGCTTCTTGATAATGTAGAGAGAACACTAAGAGCACTGAATGTTGTCTTCATTCTAGGTAAGTCTCCTGCTAACCTCAGGTTCATCTCCACTGCTTCCAATCTTCCAAGAAGGGTCTCTCTTGTAAAGTATAACTTGTTCAATCATCTATGTTGTCTGCTTAAATACAGGAGTCAATGTCATCAAAATTTTCCATATCACTTCATTCTCTATCTTTGTTCCTCCACAAGATTTTAACCCTGCAACAATTTCTGACATTCTACCAATATAGCTTCTAACAGATTCATCTTCCAACATTCTTATATCTTAAAATGCACATATCCAATTATGTAATCTAACTCTTTTTGCATGTTCATCACCTTTAAAAGTAGAGTGCAAAGCTTTCCAAATTTCATGAGACTTTTTCAAACATTTTACCTGACTATATTCATTCTTCGGAAGTGCTGTCAAAAGTGCTTCTCTTGCAAGTATGTTACACATGAATAGATCTCTCTCATCATTAGAGCATGTCTCAAGATCATCTTCTTCAATGATAGTCTTGTCATTCTTTGTAATCAACCAATAACCTAGTCCTAAACATAATAGATGTGTCTTCATCTTCTCTTTCCAACTATCAAAATTTACTCCATCAAACTTAGGGCTTTCTTTCCTGAAATTCACCATGGATCTCCTTAAGTTGTTAAACTTGTCTTTCAAGGACCTGTCGCTCTGATACCAATTGTTAGAAAGTAAATTCCACCAAGATAACTGAGAGGGGGGCGGGGGGGGTGAATCAGTTATTAGATAATTATAACTTTTATCATCTTCAACAACATTAAACCATATAAGCAATATAATTACCAACCATAGAAAGATATTCATACACAATTACACAATGACACAAGATATGTTGACTAGGGAACCTCTTAATCGAAGAGTAAACCCCGATGGGAATGATGCCCACAAAAGATGCACTAATATGAATATTCCTTGTAAAAGGATGGACTCTATTAGGAGTCTTATGAAATACATTCAGTACATATGAATCCCTATTAGGAGATTTTGAATCCCTGTTAAAAGATTCTAACCCTGTTAAGAGTTATGGAAGACAGAAGGACCCATTGCCCAAACAACTTCAGGATAAGATCACGGAACTCACTGTCCAAATAATCTTTGCATTATTCAATAGAATAATATGTTACCTCTTATCTGACTATGCCAAACTGCACTCACTACTACATCAAATCTCAATTTCAGATCTCTGTACTTCGCATGTCTTCCTTCACAATTTCGCTCTCATACTTAGCTCTATTATTAACTTCATGCATACCACATCACACATCACCTCTTCAACAAGGAAAAACATTCCTTCCTTTATACCACACTCAAATAATTACAAATGAGTTGGTACACAATCACAAAATAAAATATTCCACACGCTACACCAAAATTACATAAAATTGTCAGCTTCCAAATACAATAAATCTTCACTCGTGTGACTCCAAAGTTTGTGCTATCATCCACATCACTATCAATGTGTCTCTAACTTCCATTTAATTGTGCAAAGCTAGATTCCATCTTGATTAGGAGATATCATCTAATTGCCAAAAACCGCTACTTAGGAACACTAGCTGAATACTACTTCCACTAGAATGATCATAACTTTCATGAATAAAAGAATTATTGTCTATGCTCTTAACCATAGACATATAACATATCAAAGAGTATATCCTCAACATCACATAGCTCCAACTACAATATCCCATGTGCGCTAATCAAAACATTGTCTACTTCTTTGCAAGTCTTCGGTAAAACACTGTATTGACATCAATGACAATCATAGTCATGAATGCAACAACAACTGCTACAGAATGGGTGCCAAACACTTTAGCATTCATTTGTAACAATATTTTTTACTTTTCTAGATTTTTTCCAATTTTTATGGATTTTTTAATTTGTTGTTGACTTTCTAATTTTCCTGGACTCTTATCGAGCCAGATGAACACTGAGTACTGAGAACAGTGGTCACCAAAAATTCATATGAACCAAGCGCCAGTTAATTATCGAGTGATGAATGCAGTGAGCACCAAGTAAAATATGAAATGACATAGTAGTTTAAAATGACACAAACATCAATGCAAATAGTTCACACCAATCAAAAAATGGTTTACCACTAGATCAAGACATAATTAAATATGGATTTAATCATTAAATAGTTGATGATTCCTATGTACTATACGATCTAGGTTATTTATTTTTACTGTTGATATAAGGTTTTCTAAGATATTTTAAAGCCATAATTAGGTCAAGTTAGTTTGATATAAAATTTATAAAGATGTCATTATGATGTTGTATCATCGAGTAGTCGCACACAAGACATGAGAAGATCAAATGGGGTTTTGACAAAAGGATTTGAGAGAAGCATTCAGTTTTTCAAAATAGACACAAGGGTGCCGAGAAGAACAAAAGGACACACACATCAATTCAAGGTGATATCTTTATGGTATATTATAGATCTAAATCAGACAAGTTTTATTTTTTAATTACATATACATCTTACTAATACCATTTAACCATTGTAGCAGATTCAAAATCTCTTAACAAAGTGGACTTAACCGTTCATAGTTAAATCTCTTAACTAAGTACACACATGTATTGTTTTGTTAAAATCCTCTAACTAGGTAGATCTAGATGATCTTATTGTTACTCCTAACAGGTTAAGATCACCAGAAGTGATCACAATCTTGTAGCCTTAACTGACATACTTTGTTACTGTAGTAGTGAATCTTTGTGGGTGTCATCCTCGCCATAGTTTTTACCTTCTAACAAGGGTTTCTATGATGCCAAAATATTTTTGTTAAGTGTATGAAGTTTCATGAATGGTTTATTAACTAGGTTATACACAATTACATTTTTAGTTATATTTGAATGTATGTTTCATACAATGGATTCAGTCGGTTAATGCTATCTATGCCTAGAAATATTTAGTCTTGAAAAGTGTTGAAGGTACTGATTCACCCCTTCCCTCTTAGTACTTATCTTTCCATAATCTCAACAATTGTTATCAGAGCTAGTTCTCTTTTTTTGGAAAGTTTAATCACTAAAGAGAAAAGATCTAAGGATGGAAAGGTATAAGCTTTATAAGACTATTGAGAATCAAAGATTACAGATGCAAATCTATATTGAGATATTCTAGGAAGCCAAAGAAGAACTGAAGAAATTACTAATCAAGAGGAATGATATGGCACTTTGGTGTAATGAGATTGATTATCATGAATTAGAGATAGATGATCCATTTGAGCTATCTGGATCTGGTAGCATATCTGATGCATCTGAAGGAACCATATCAGATCTATCTGAAAATAATCTACATCTTACTAAACAAGTGAAAGCATTGTAGATCAGTCAAGAGACACAAATGGTCAGAATGATTTATATCATGAACAATGCAAGGCAGCCAGAACAAGAAAGAAATTTGGCTATTGAAGATAGGAGGCAAATGATTGATAAGTTGCAAGAGAAGGAATCTGAGATATTGAGACTCACCAAGCATCACTTTGAAATCTCTAATCAGATGGTTGTCATAAGTCAAGAAGTCAATCGAGTAAACAATGAGCTTACAAGAAAATTGGAAGACATCGGTGAACTAAGAGAAGAAAATGAAATATTGAAAAATGAGGTAAAGATACAACAAAAACATAATGAGATGATCAAGAAAGTTGAAGACAGTACTAAAAGAATGGATGAATTTCCAAATAGTCAAAAAAGACATTATATCACAATTGGTTTAGGCTATACCAAGAAAGGAGAGTCATCAAGACAAGCTAAACAGAAGAATGCCTATGCTAATCCAAGGCCAAAGAAGCTATCATGTTATCATTGTGGAAAATCGGGCCACACATCAAATGTTTGTATAACAAAAGCAAAAGGTATTCATAAATCCATTCCTAAATTTAATGGTTATTACTACAACTATAATAAGTATGGACATCAGTCACATGAATGAAGATCAAAGTTGAATAGGACACCTAAGAAACCTTATATGGAGAAACATTGTCGCACTTGTAGCATGCATGGACATATGTCACAAGAATGCAGGATAAAAATGAAGCAAGTCATGACACCAAAAGAACAAGACAAATCATATCAACCAATAAGGAAAGGTAATGCATATACTTGGGATTACAACAATTAGGTTAATTGCACAACATATGGAAGTTATGGACATGTAGCATAAAATTGCATGAGAAATAACTGGAGATGAAGATCTTGTAATTGGACAAGTATTAGAATGGCATGTTTGCATTGTCACAAGGTCGGTCACTTGAGAAAAGATTGTAGAGACCGAGCACCAGAGATACATACAAATAAAAATAGAAATACAATCGAATAAATCATGAGGATAAGAAATCAAATGTGGAGGAAAGCATCAAATGAAAATGCTAGATAAAGAACTGTAGTCGGTGACACCTCATCTATTGGATTAGGTGATGTCACAACCTCCACCTAAACAATGAAGGTTTGTATGGAACTAAATTTCAATTGGTTATATTTTACAATAGTTCCATATATCTATAGAATTCACACCAAATCAGCATGAAATGAGATGTACTATGGGATTACATGTTTAGAACTTAAATTGTGTACAGTCGGTAAAAGCATGACCAAGTAAATGTTTTCTAGTCAATGAATACAAGAAAGGTTAACCAAGTTGTGGTATCAATCGAGTAATGTATAAATGTTAACTGAGCTAAAGTCTTTGAAGTGTAAACCAAGCACAACTATGTTTACCAAGTTATGGTAGGTAAAGAATTTAATACGAAAGTTTGATTGGGAAAAGATATTTTTGGTATAAATATGCAATGAACTTAGTCATTTCATCACACATCAATCACTGGAAGAACCAGAGTGGTTTGAGAAAATTTGAGCGAAGAATTTCCAGAGCTTTTTACATAAATTTAAAGAGATCTTGAGTGATTTCATCATGACCTAAAGTAAGTTCCTTAACCACTGAGTTATTTTATAGAAATATTTGTGAAGCCCTAAATTTGAGGAACTATGGAATCTTCATCCAAGGTCATGAAATCAAAGTCTAAGAGTGACAAGAAGGTCACATTGATTAAGTCGGCGACCTATGATGAACCAAAATACAAGTTGCACCCTGAAATTGTATCAAAGATTGATCAAACTAGTGCATTTTCTAGTATACTTCCTACAATTCTGTTGGTTCAAGACATTCGCACATACATCCACTACAAAATCAATGAAATCAGAGATTTTGAACTTCAATCCACTTACCAGTCCAACTGAGTGTGAATGAAAAGATCAAAGATGAGCACAAACACCTAGAGGTGAAGGGACTGGTGAATGCCCTATATTTCCTAAGAGAGTTTAAGTCTGAGTGGATTAGGTTTTTTTTGAGCTGAGTGTATGAAGGGAAATTATGGCTAGATGAACTGGTCAAAATAACCAAGGACATCATACATGTGGTCACCAATTACCCTATTACCGCTAAAGTTAAAGTCATAAGGAGTGCACTAAGGACTGGAAATGAGAAGCTTGCAAGATCATAATGGGATGGAAGAGGTATGAGATTAAATACAATCATTGACCCAAAGAAAAGGTTCAGAGCCTATGTTGTTAGTTACAAGATATTTCAATCAAGCAGGTCGAACAGTGTACCTTGTAGAGCCGTAGACATCAACAATAATATTTTTAAGAAGGGTTTTCAATTTGACCTCACTGAGCTTCTACTAAAACAATTAGAGGAGAAAATGAGAACCATTAGGATAGTGAAGACAAATAGTTGTAATTTTGGTTCTCTACTAGTTTGTGTATTTTTCTACATGCAAAACTTCTTTCCATCAGTCGATAATGTTGACTAGGATGTCAACCGACTAGTTATTATGCAAATCAGTGAGTTTATTCAAAGTCTAGGTCAAAATTTTGTTAGCATTATGGATGATTAATTTGAAAAATTCAAGGATAGAATGCATCAAAGGAGTAGGATACCAAGTCATCTGGTATAAAAATGAAAAGAAGATATATGTTTCGTAGTGGATACTGACACCACTTTAATCAAGGTAGTTGAACCGAGGACTTCTTGGTTACCCCTAATGGGCTATGAACTACATATTGACCAAGCTTCTAGGTCAATAAAGGCATTTCTAGCCAAGCCCAAAGATCCAAAATATACTAGGTTCAAAACCTATGAAGAGGCTAAACTAAGAATAAAGATAGATCTAGTTGGAGTGAAAGTTAGTAGAAAATCCAAGAAGATGATGGACACACTTGCAACATAATTTGGAGATGATGCAGAAGAATAAGAAGAATCAACAACTAATCTAGTTGAAGAAGAAATTGAGGAGCAACTTTTAATTGGAAATAGTGAACATGAGGAGGAGACCAAGTCAGATAAGGATATTCAAGCTGCATCGGTAAAGGCCACAGGGAAGAGGAAACAAGAATAAACACCTATAAGAGCAAGGATAAGATCCTCAACACCTTCTCCACCCTTGAAGAAAGAAATTGCAAAAACATCAAGGCCAAATCCCACTAAAACATATCAGAATAAAAAGAGAGGTGCCCAAGTCACCTTTGAGAAACCTAAGAAGAGGAGAAGACTGATAAGAGAAAAAGATGATACTGATAAATATGATGAAGAAGATGATCAATGTAAATTAAAAATTGTTTTAAATAAAATTTAGCTGGTAGATGAGTTAGTTGAAAATATAAAGGCAATGAGTGGACTTTCTCACCCTAAAATGGGTCGGTATGTATATATGACTACCGAGGATCAAGAGAAAATCAAAGAATCTATCATTCAAATGATGATAAAATTTAATAAAATACCTATTGAATTTGCTAGGTATGTTCCTAAGGAATTATATGAGAAATTGCCAGCCAGGTGGACATATGCCCTATACACAGAAAAAAATGAGGAAATACTCATTGATTTTGGCCATGCCTACTCTATATGTTACCAGGATAGATGAACTGATGAAGGAATACTCCAAATTCTTTTTGATGAAGATTAGAGCCCTTGATATCTTAGTAGGCAACATTGAGGCAGATGATGATAATAGAAAGCTTCTATGGACCATAATTTTAAAAGTTAGGGCATAAGATGATTAACTTGCATTGGCTATCATTCCTGAGAAGGACAAAAAGAAAGGGAAACGAGTTCCCTCGAATGATGTAGACATTACCACCAAGAATCCAATACACATATCTGATACCGAGATAGCACACGATACTTATGCCATGGACTTTTACCCGATCGGATATAGTGAAGAATATAAACAAGATGCTCCTGAACAGCTAGTAACCACCGAGACAAATGATGTTTTGATTGAGGACATCACACATAGAGATCCCAATGATTTACATGATGATGAGGATATCAACATTGTTGCAGATAACACCGAGGAGAATGCACCTAGTGAGATAAAAAAATTTGATAGACTGGGTGACTTACCTATATTGCTTCAAGCAATTGAGATTGTTACACAAAAGGAACCTGAAGGCTCTACACCTGAGAAAAAAAAGGATACACCTGAGGGACAGGGTACAAAAGAGTTTACAAATTCAAATGAGCCTGATAATAAAGAGGTCAAAACCAAAGAACCAGAAAAGAATACACCTAAAGATTCAGCTACAAAAGACACCAAACAAGATGTCCAAGGACAAGACACCGGTCACCAGGAAAGAAAAGGAAGAGATTGTTTCTATTGAGCTAGAAAAAACAAATCTGGAGACCCAAGCTCTAGTGCCTTACATCAAATCCCCCACACCAGAGAAAAAGAAAAAGAAGAAACATGGTAAGGGTCTTGTCACACTAGATGAAATTATTGAAATTATTGAATGTGACCCTTGGAATTTAGAACCTGAAGCCTTGAGAAGATATAGTGAATTATGCACAAGGAAGGGTGCACATGAAAAGTTAAGGCAGGAAAGAAAAAGTAAACAAGTTTTAGAGGAAGTTAGAGACATCTTGATGCAAGTAGTCCCCAACATCAATGTTGATGAGGAAAATCCCATCATTCATCAACTTTCTACTCTAATCGAACACATAAATGCCCCTAATGTAGATACAAAGAAGAGAATGGAAGAATGGGCAGAAAAAAAATTACAAGTAAAGTTAGCAAAGAAAATAAGCCAAGAAGTGGTAGTTAATAAGGTCAAGCTAACCGAGCTTTTTTACCAAGCTTGAAACCATTATTCATGCAGGGGCATCCAAGGTTAAGGTAGGACATTTTGTGTCCTCGGTGAAACTGCATGGGTATTTTGTATTTTGGTAGGATTTACTCAGTTGTAGCCTTGACCGACAGTCTCGGTCATTGAAGGAAGCTCGGTCACTGAAGGAACTTGGTAGTCTCTGGCGCTCAGTGAAATTGTTGCTCGGTCATGCCTGCAGTGCTCGGTCAACACTAGTGCTCGGTGATACCTGTCATGCTTGGTGATTTTACTATTACTCGGTAGTCCTAACTTACTGACTGGAGTTCTATGTGATTTGTTGAGCTGACTTGGTGAAATAATTATTGGTAGCCATTGTCTTGGACCGACATGTAGAATTAAATATTTGTATACATTTGTAAGCTGACTTGTATGGCATTTAATTATTTGTTTTAGGGAGTTAAGGGTTTCATCCATCCAACTTGTGGCTGATTATTATTATTTAAGGAGGGCTTAGATAGATGTTTAGGGAGATATAGATGGGGAGAAGAAGAGATTGGGAGATCAGGAGTTAGACAACTTAGCAAATCTGAATGTCAGATGCATAGCTTGAGGGTGAAGTTGTGGAAAAGTTCTTGATGTTCTTGCAGATCAGATTGTAATCTAATATTCATTTGTAGCAGAGCTAGGGGTTTTCATACTTGGGAACAAGGATATTTCTTGGAGGCTTGCGAGCTAAATTTTAGATCTACCTTAGGGTTTCCATTAGCTTTTGATTGTCTTTAGAGCTAAACTAGCTGAGATTGTACTGGATCTGGTTGTGGATCTTACAGAATTGTTTCATTTTGTAATTGACCCTAACTCAGAAAACCTTACAGTCGGGCATGTTAATGCAAATTACTTGAAACATTTATGGTGTTGACTATTGTGTTGAGTATTCTACTATGTAATTCTATTGGTTGCAAGGTTTGGATTGTCCTTAATTGCATCCATCGGCCTTGACTACATAAGGTGGTATCAGAGCCAAGGTTTTCTCCTGTTGGATTGAAGTGTTGATCTTTTTGAAGCAAAAGGTTGACCTAGCAAGGCTGATCTTGTGAAGTTGATCTTATTAGAGTAGATATTTTGCACAATCTAAATTACAGATTTGAAGCACTGAACTTGTGAAATTGTGCCCTAGTTTTTTACAAGGTTGCAAGTTGAGATCTGACTTATTGCAACTTGGAAATTATCACAAGGTGGTCAGTGAGGGTTTGTTGCAGAGGGTTCCTCTTATTCTTTAAGGACGCCTCTGAGAAGATTGGACCCTAGAGTTATTTTTGATCTTTGTGAGACTATTGAATCCCAGATCATAGAGAAGGTGAAATCATATTTCAGATCTGAGATGGAATTAATGAAGAATGATCTGGTCACCGAGATCCTGAGAACTGTTGCTAGTATACCTTAGAATGATGGTACTGAGGATGGCTATGAAGAAGTTGCTGAAGAATTTGAAACTATTGGATCTAGTGGTGATGACCAAAGGAATAGATCTGGTGAAGATAGAACTACTCGGTTGCCTAGACCTATTGCTTGGTTTAGTAATTACCAAATGGAAGTTTCTACTTTCTCTGGTACTTTGAAACCCAACAATCTAATTGATTGGATTGGTGAACTTGAAGATTTCTTTGAGCTGGAAGAAAGTGAAGATCCTCTTCAGATGAGATTAGCACAAACAAAGTTGAAAGGACATGCTAGTCTTTGGTGGAAAGAACTACAGAGAGACCAAGAAGATGAAGGTGAAACAAAGATCAATCGATGGAGATTGATGGTGACTAAGTTGAAAGCTAAGTTCATACTGGCTGACTATGAGCTTGACTTGTTTAAGAAGTTGCAGAATCTGAAATAGAAGGATTTTTCTATTGAAGATTATACTGAGGAGTTCTACAAACTTACTATTTGGTCTAGACACTAAGAGCTTTGTAAGGAAAAGGTAGCTCGGTATGTGAATGGTCTCAGATTAATTATTTAGGATGAGCTTGGTATGTTGAAGATTGATTCTATAGAAGATGCTTATTAGTATGCTCTGAAGGTAGAAGATAAGTTGAAAAGGAAACAACCTAGTAACTCTCGAGGGAAAGAAAATATTGATCACTCAGTGAAGGAGAAACTAACTGATGCAGAAGATGAACAAAAACCTATGGAACCAAAGAAGAAGACAGGTAGAGTTATCTTCAAGGGTACTTGCTATAACTGTGGAGAGGAAGGACATCATTCTTTTGAATGCACACAAAAGAAGGTTGACTGACGAATTGATGTGATGAATGAGAACATTCAGAATGAACTTGAATCAGAGAACTTGCTACTTCAGAGAACATTGCTCAGTACAAAGGATGAACCTTGTCAGAGTAGTAACTTGTTTAGGACTTGATGCAAGACTGAAGGTAAACTCTATGATCTTATTGTTAATAGTGGTAGTACTGATAACCTTGTTGCTGATGACCTGGTTCAAAAACTTGGTTTGAGTAGAATGAAACATCCTTGTCCTTATAGGCTTGGCTGGTTACAAGATGTTCATGCTTTGGAAGTTAGAGAACAATATTTCATTGATGTTTAGATTGGCCAGTACAAGGATCTTATGCTTTGTGACATTGTGAAGATGAATAGTTGTGATATATTGCTCAGTAGACCTTGGCAATATGATTGCAAATCTATTTATGACTGTGTAAGAAATATGTTTACTGTTGAGAAGAATGATAAGAAGTTTTCACTGATGCCTTTGATGGATACAACGCTTGATAGAAGAAGCCTAAGTATTGGTAGCCAAGTTGAGATTGTGGATCCTGAGAAAATGAATGATTAGTATGAAGAACCGACCTGTACATTTTCAAGAAAAGACTTGAAGAGATAGAGGAAACTGAAGTGGAAGACTTTGCAAGCAGAAAAGGTGGAGGACTTGTATGTGAAGAACCAGTTTGGGATTTATGTGTTGAATCTTGAAAGATGTTCTTCTCACATATGAACATCTTTTGGAACCTAGGGTGTCTGGTGCAGGGGCATCCAAGGTTAAGGCAAGGCATTCTATGTCCTTGGTGAAACTGCATGGGGTGTTTGTATTTTGGCTAGTTTTACTCGGTTGTAGCCTTGACCGACGGTCTTGGTCATTGAAGGAAGCTTAGTCATTGAAGGAACTTGATAGTCTCTAGCACTCGGTGAAATTATTTCTCCATCATGCCTATGGTGCTCAGTTGACACTGGTGCTTAGTGATGCCTGGCGTGCTCGGTGATTTTACTCTTGCTCGGTAGTTATGACTTACCGACTGGAGTTCTATGTGATTTTTTGAGCCGACTTGGTGAATTAATTGTTGGTAGCCATTGTCTTGGGCTGACATGCAAAATTAAATGTTTGAAACATTTGTAAGATGACTTGTATGGTATTTAATTATTTGTTTTGGGGAGTTAAGGGTTTCATCCAGCCAACTTGTGGCTGATGATTAGTATTTAAGGAGGGCTTGGGTAGATGTTTAGGAAGATAGAGATGGGGAGAAGAAGAGATTGGGAGATCAGGAGTTAGACAACTTATGAGATCTGAACGTTAGATGCATATTTTGAGGGAAAATTTGTGGAAAATTTCTTGATGTTCTTGTAGATCAGATTGTAATTTGATAGTCATTTGTAGCAGAGATAGGGGTTTGCATACTTGGGAACAAGGAGATTTCTTGGAGGCTTGCGAACTCAAGTTTAGATCTGTCATAGGGTTTCCATCAGCTTTTGATTGTCTTTAGAGTTGAACTAGCTGAGATTTTACTAAATCTAGTTGTGGATCTTACAGAATTGTTTCATTTTGTAATTGGCCCTAACCCGAAAGGCCTTACAGCTGGGAATGTTAATGCAAATTACTTGAAACATTTATGGTGTTGACTATTGTGTTGAGTATTTTTCTGTGTAATTCTATTGGCTACATGGTTTGGACTGTCCTTAATTGGATCCATCGGCCTTGACTGCATAAATTATTTAGTAGGTAATACAACTTTTTTATAAATTATACACTGTAGACCACTTCACTACCGATCTTAGTGACAAGATCAATAAACTTGATGAAGAAATATAGGTCAGTGCAAATAATTCTTTAACCAAGCCAAATGCATTTCATAAGCATTTTTTGAAAGTTCAAGAACTTCAATGGTTAAGAATTGATTTGAGGAAGCAAGAGAATACAATCAGAGATAAAATAATGGATCTTCAGGTTGAGTTCCTTCCCCATCTTAATATAATGGAGAGACATGTCAATAAGGAAAATCACTTAGTTTCCACTCCAAAAATTTTAGTGTTAGAAAACATTTTTGACATGCATGCACAAGTCGGTTTAGAGAACATTGCTCTTGAGAGTCTGAAAGAGGAATGGGAAAACCTCTTAGATTCACTAAATAAAACCCATCAGAATATTTTTTTACAAGTTGTAAGTACATTATTTTTTGCATTAATTTCAAAAAGGGGGAAATTATATGTATATATAAGCTTGTATGTACTTCACACCAAGAGCATGTACAAAGGGGGAGTTAGTAGATTTTTTTTCTTGCAGTCAGTACATATACATAAATTTTTGATACTAATGCCAAAGGGGGAGAATGTTACTCCTATCTGAGCATTAATGATTGTCATTAGTATCATTCAATCATTCAGTCAGTAAAGGAGATAAACATGATAGTCAGTCAAAATACATAAATCTTATACATCGAGCAGGATACAAGGAAGATCTCTAAGTTAACCGAACATGGATTTGACTAAGTACTCTTACCGAGCTAGATGATCAGTGAGTACTAAGCACAGTGGTCACTGAGTATTTATATGAACTGAGCACGAGTTAATTACCAAGTGATGAATGTAGTGAACACTGAGTAAAAATGAAATGACATAGCAGTTTGAAATGGCACAAACATCAATGCAAATGGTTTACATCGATCATAAAATGGTTTACCAAGATCGAGACATAATTAAATATGGATGTAATCATTAAATTGTTGATGATTCCTATGTACTGTAAGATCTAGGCTATTTATTTTTACCATTGGTCTTAGGTTTTCTAAGATAATGTAAAACCCTAATTAGGTCAAGTTAGTTTGATATAAAATTTGTAAAGATGTCATTATGATGTTGTATCATCAAGGAGTAGCTGCACTCAGGACAACAAAAGATCAGACAAGGTTTTGACAGAAGGATTTGAGATAAGCATTCAGTTTTTTAGAAAAGACACAAGGCTATTGAGCATAACAAAAGGACACATACATCACTTCAAGGTGATATATTTATTTTATATTATAGATCTGAATCAGGCAAGTTTGAGTTGCTAATTACAGATACATCTTATTGTTACCATTTAACCATTGTAGTAGATTCAAAATCTCCTAACAGAGTGGACTTAATTGTTCTTAGTTAAATATATTAACCAAGTACACACATGTATTGTGTTATTAAAATCCTATAACCAGGTAGATCTATCTGATCTTATTATTACTCCTAATAGGGTAAGATCACCATAAGTGATCACAATCTTGTAGCCTTAACTGACATACTTTATTACTGAACTAGTGAAGCTTTATGGGTGTTACCCCCATCATAGTTTTTACCTTCTAACAAGGGTTTCTATGATACCAAAATATTTTTGTTAAGTGAATGAAGTTTCATGAATGGTTTATTGACTAGGTTATACACAATTACATTTTCAATTATATTTGAATGTATGTTTCATACAATGGATTCAGTCGGTTAATGCTATCTATGCCTACAAAGTTTCAGTCTTGAAAAGTTTTGAAGGTACTAATTCACCCCTCCCCTCTCAGGACTTATCTTTCCATAATCCCAACAAATTCTCTTTTCTTTTTTCCTTCTTGATATCCTTTACACATCACATTATCTAGTTTGCACAATCTAGGTAAGTCTCTCACTTCTTGATATGAACTTATTCTTACCAAATTATCAAAGTTGATGTGACACATCCTTTGATGCCAAATCCAAATATCATTGGTTTATGATAAAAAACAAAATCCTTAAGAGGCCCCTTCAAGATAGTACATGTTACTTCCTATCATTTTTCCAACTACAATCACATCTCTAGATCTCTTCCCGATTTCACATCCTTCATTCTTGAAATAATATCATATCGATTCTCACACATCTTCCCAACACTCAATAGATTGTGATATAAACCCTTCACATAATAGACATTTTTAGTGTTAGTCTTTCCATAAAAAGTAATAGACCCTCTACTGATAATGTAAGTAACCTTATCATCATCCGATCTAACAGGACCACCATAATATTTGTCAAGTGAAACAAACTTACTCTTATCTCAAGTTACATGATGAGAACAAACACTATCAATTAACCATTCATTTTTCTTTCTTCTAACATATAAAGTAGTTTCAACATCATCACCAACCTTAGCATGATTGTTAGAAATATCAATTTCCCATTTTTTATCCTCTTCAACATAAAACAAACAATCTTTTATTTTTGACTCATCATCTAAAATACTAGCATCTTCATTCACATATAGTAATCCTTCTTATTGAACTTCTCAAATCTTTATCTAGGACCCTTCTCTGGACATCCAGTAGCTAAATGACCAATTTTACCACATCTAAAACATTTCAGAGGTAACATACATTTGTACTTGCTGGTACCTTTCTTCAGTCTTCTTGCAAAGCTCACTTCAAATTCTTCTTCTTCATCATTGTCACGATCTTCATATTATTTAGTTTCCTTGAAATTCATTTCTAATCTACTCTTTTATCTCACAAAATTTCTTAGCTCAAATGTGGTCAGGGTGCCAATAATTATTCTTTAGTGAACTTTTTTGGATCATACACCTCCTCAATTGACGAGATATTATCACTATAACTGTCTAGTAATGTCATCAAGATCTTTTCCATGAAATATTCATCAGTAATAGTGCCTCCTTAATTATTTAATTCATTCATCACATTCTCAAATCTCTAAAAATATATTTTAATATCCTCACCATCTTCCATTCTCATAGTGTCTCTTAGCTAGAAGATTCTTAGATAACTTAACCCTATAATTTCCTTCATAGATATCTTTCATATTTTTCCAAACTTCATAAGTAGTATTCAAAGAAATAACTTTATCCAATTTAGTCTTTGATAAAGCACTAGTGATAGCATACCTTTCTTTTTCATTCTCCTCATATGCCTTGATCTCATCTCGAGTGTTAAGCCCATTCTAAGGAAATGGATACTTTTTCTCCACAGGCTTCCAAGTCTTGTAACCAACCGAAATGAAATAACCTGTTATCTAATCTTTGCATGAATTGTAGTCTAATCCATGAAATATGGAAATGTTTAATTTATGTTCCATCATATCTTCCTCAATCACTTAAGCTCTTCACTAAGGAACCAAGCTCTGATACCAATTATTGAATAGGTCAAATAACTAAGAGGGGGGTGAATAAATTATTCCCCTACACTTTACAAGTTTTTTTATGTTTTGGTAAACTATTAAACATTAAAAATAATAACTTTTGATTTATCAATTAATCACATAAAGCATCCACAGTAAATGTAAAGATGTAAACATAGGAACACTGGCATTGAGAACACCAAGATTTACATGGAAAACCCAAAATGGGAAAAACTATAGAGAATATAATTCTCATGAAATGTAAATATTGTTTAAGGTAACACCAATTAAGGTGATTTATAAAAAGCATCACTTCTAGTTGTGTTTACTGCAGGTAAGGCTCACTGCCATTTGGGCTAACTACCCTTAAATATGAAAAGGATCATTGTCGATACAAAGAGTCTCACTACTAAAGTATTTTAAATAAAATTGAATCCACCACTGAGATCACTATCGCCAGTGTTCTTCTATGCACATGATCAAGAAAACATAGATCTCTAAAAATAGATTCATAATTACTTCACATACAAGAAAAAATTAGCCACACAAGCAAAAATAATCCTCACCCTTCTTATACTTGCTCGATGTCATCAACCATTTCATCCAAACACAATTTGAAATAAGTCACACCAAGACATTCCCTTGGTGGTAAGGAATGAGATATGGGATAATTCAACCAATACCACTTACCTCACACATGACAACATGCAACAGCATCTCAAAGACCATCGGTTCTAATGGACCTGATGAACACATTACATAAAAATGGCTAGGATCAAAACACAAATGAACGTGCCCCAAATAGGATTGACTCAAATAACCAATCCATGAAATTTTTCACATAATATATAATTGCCATTGAAAGAGAAATCTATCAATGGACACTTCTACTGAGGCACATATCCTATCTTCAAAGTACCTCACCAATATTGATTGGGTTGGTTTCATAGATGATGGAAGGAGAACCAGTAGAATTGCATTCTTCTTGAGAGATAGATTGGTCTCCTAGTTTAGTAAAAAGTATGATTCAATATTCTTATCTATTTTAGAAATTAAGTATATATCGATGCAATAACCTATTATAATCAAATATCATGAATTAAGTAAACATTAAATGATATCAAGGTAATATATGATGATCCTATTCCTATCATGTGTGATAATATGAGTGTTATAAATATTTAAAATAATCCAATGATACATTCAAGGATTAAACACATGTCTATCTGGTATCATTTCCTAAGCGAGAATATTGTAGAAGAGGGAGTCAAACTAGGATACATTCACATAAAGGAGTAGAATACAAATATTTTCACTAAATATCTTTCAATTTAAGATACATTTTTTTTATCTTGGACAAAAGATAGGGGTTATTTCCCCCTCTTTTTCAAACTAGATGCATTTGTTGGTGGATCCATCTGAGAGAAGATTCAAATTATATATTTTGTATCTTGGATTGATGTTGTCCAATCGTTAGAGGGAGTGGGATTCTAGATGATTATTACTCTCATTGGGAGCATGAGGTGTTGGATAGTTTGAAAGAAAAAGATGAAAGTGTAGAGTTTGGTAACAACCTTTGACCTTTGTCCTTGATGTTTATAAAGAGGGATATAAATTATCGATATGGTGTTGTGTGATTGTTTCCATTAATGAGCATAGGGGAAGATTGTTGGAAATTTGTTTTTATTTCTCTCTAGATGTTGTTATTGATGTCAATCCTTGGCATTATAAGAAAATTAAGGTTCAAAACAACTTCATACACTAACCTCAAGGAGAGGGTGATGTGAAACTTTCTCATATCTTTACAACCATCCTCAACCATATCCTTCAAAAAATGATACTGAACACCAATGTGCTTGGTCTTGGCATGAAAATGTAGGCTCTTTGGTAGGAAGATCACACTTTGATTATCACAATAAATTGTCAACACTCCTTATTTTATTTCAATATATGAACATAGTCTCTTAAGAAAAATGGCTTCTTTACAAGTGTGACTAGCTTCCATATACTAAAATTCAGGAGTGGAAAAAGAAACCATAACTATCACATGGTCATCTAGTTGATTTCACCACAAAAAAGTAAACATATAAGCACTAGTGGATCTTCTACTATCAATATCACCTACCCAGTCTGAATCCACATAGACATGAATATGAAGGGAAATTTTGTTTCCTATGAAATTACCATGATAACTATAGACACCTAAAAATCCATTAGAAAATAAAATATTTTTATTTTCTAAAAACCCTTGATGACATCATCATTTATTTATTAATTAATTTATTTATTTTTATGTCATTAAATCCTCCTATTTTAATTAAACATCTTTAATTAAAGAATCCCTCCCCAAAATCATTTAAATCAAGTTTGAATGAATTTCCTCTATTTATTAATTATTAATTGATAAATAATGCCAAAAATCCTTTTAATAAATAAAATATTTATTAAAAACCTAAAACCTTGGAAATCTTCTAGAAATCCTTAACCTCTTCTAGAATTTCCTAATCTCACTCTAATCCCAATTAAAAGGTGATTCCTACCTTTTTTAGTCCAAACTCCTGATGACATCATCATTTATTAATTAATTAATTATTTAATTTATTTATTTATTTTTATGCCATTAAATCCCTTTATCTTAATTAAAAATATTTAATTAAGAAATCCCTTCCAAAAATGTTTAAATCTCATTTAAATATTATTTCCCTATTTATTAATTATTTAATTAATAAATTGACCAAAAAACCAAAAAATAAATTATTTATTTATTTTTACCCAAAACTTTAGAAATATCCTAAATATCATTAACCTCTTCTAGAATCTCCTAATCTCACTTTAATTTTAATTAAAGAATGATTTACCCATTTCCTAAGCCTAATACCAACTCAAAAACATTTAAACCAAAATTAAGTGTTAATCCTTCTTATTTATTAAATTTATTTAATAAATAAAATCCTCAACCAAAAATCCTTTTGAAATAAATAAACATTTATTTATTTCCTCAAACTTAGAAATATCCTAGGAAAACCCTAGACTCTTCTAGAACTTTCCTAATCCTTTCCTAAACCCATTTAGGAGAAATTACCTACTTTTCCTAGGCTAATCCAAGTCTCCTTTGACTCGTAGTCAAACCCTTCCCCTAATAAGCCTCAAAAGCCTTTGAGATGAATAAATATTTATTTGTTTTTTAAATCCATAATTATCCTAAAAAGTCCTAAACTCCTCTAGAAGGTCTTCATCCTCATCCAAAGCCTTGGTCCAACCAAAAGTCAATCCTTATCCTTGACTCAACCCCTAACCTTACCTCTAACCTTGACTCAACCTCCTAACCCAAGCCCTTCCCAAATCCTATAAATACTCCTCCTTCTAAGAGCGAATTATTAATTTAGCTCTCATATTTATGCATTGTTATCATGTTAAATTCATCCTAGATCTTAAAGCTTTTGATACTAATTGTTAGATTTCATGTTTTATTAACTCATCTTAGCTTAGAAATAATGGAATGAACTAGTTTTCTTTCAAGCTTTTCTTAGCATTTATGCATCATATCCATCATCCTTAGTATGCATTAGAAGTAAGCTCCAAGTGCTTCGAGAGCACATCCACATCCCTCTAATTGAAGCAAATCAAATAGTGTTCTTTAGCACTTGTTTTGGCAACAATTTTGAGGTGGCTTTGGTTTTGTTTTCATGTTTTAAGCTATTTTTAGTTCATGAACATGTTAGATTAGTCTAATGTTTGAATGTTTTAGCCTTTCAAGATAGGTAATAGGTTCAAAATCCATAGCCTACATTCCAGCATGCCCAGTGGGACCCACTTCACGGGTTCATTCAACACAATCTCACTGAATTTTGCATTTTTGGAAGATTTGGAGCTTAAAGGTGGAAGAGATAGCTGGATTCATTCTTCTTGTCTGTAACACATTTCCTCTATTTCTATTTATTCACCCTTCTTCTATTTGTAAAAAATTGCCTTATTCTTCTAAAAAAATCCATTCTTCATGCCAAAAATGTAAGTTTTGTGTAAAAATTAGCGTTTCATGTATTTTGTACTACCAGAAGATCGCATCTTGTAAATCCTGGGTCGCATCTGGGGCATCAAAAAATCAGTTAAAGTTGGTTTAAAAATGAACAAAACAAAAATCTACAAATCTAGTTTCAATGCTTAAAATTAACATCAAACTCATTTTTTGAATAGCTACAAGCTAAAATCAATCAATTGAAAAAAAACTTAAACCAACTCAAGTCATTAAATCCTAAAAAAGCACAAACAACATTTCTAAAGTTTTGGTTAAAAAAGAGCATCTCTTTCCAAACAAAATCTAGGGCCTTAGAATTCATCCATGCAAAAATAGGAAATCATTTTTTTGGTGCTTAAAAATAACTTTCAAATCATGCATTTCATGTCTAAAAGAATTCAAAAATCAATCCTAAAAACATGCACAAATCAATCCTAAAAGCTTTTGTCATCTTCTTGCAAATATCTTAAAGGTCTTCTTTTCCAAATATCCATGTATCAAAGCTAAATTAGGAACTTGTCTTTTTGGAACTTAAAATCAAAAGCAAAAGTGAAAACAAATCTTGAGTGAAAATAAGGAAAAGAACTTAAGTCCTAAATCATCATTGTCCATTTGAAAATCAAACACAATCTTGAGTGCATTAAAAGGTGAAAGAACAAAGCATTTCTATTCCCTCCTTTTTAGTTCAAGCAAATGTAAAATCAAATCTTGAATGAGTTAAGGACCAAAAATAAAGCACTTCAAAGTTCCTAAAGCAACACGCTAATCTCAATCTTGAATGCTCAAAGAAAGAACTTGCAATCGCTCAAATGTTTACTTTTTGGAGAAAGAAAAACTCAAATCTAAACACTTGTGTCTTCAGAAGTTTTTCAAATTCAATCACACTTAATTCAATTTGGAAAAAAGAACTCTTTTTGCTGTGCATCTAGGAGCTTTCATTTTCTGCAAAATCCTTGTTAAAGTAAGCAACGTAAAACATTTGAACTCAAACAAGTTCACTTGTTTTACTTTTAGTGAGGCCTGTCTGGGGAGAAAAGTGCTTCCTCTCTAGAGAATGACCTCATCCAGTATCTTCCCCGATTGGTATATAAATAAAGTGCTGAGAAAACTCTCGCTTATATCTCCTCAAGCTCAGGCGAGGCGTGTTGATGGTAGCCCGAGGTAGGTGAATAATCCCTACTATTTCGGCATGGTCAACTAGGCTCTTAAGTGAGTCATGTGCATACAACCTGATTAGGGGGACTCCACAGAACAATTACAAACCTGATAAAATAGAGGCTACCCTATCCACATCCGAAGGTATCAGAATCCTTGTGCAAGGACCGATCCAAGGGGTTTACCAGATCACCTCAAGATTACTCACCATTTGTATCCCCTTTCAGGGGGTACCAAGCTATGGACAAGGATTTTGATACTCACCTTCCTTAGGTAGATCTACTTGAAGTGCTTGACAGTCAGAAACTCTGTGAAAACACTTGTTGGAACATACACTTTTCAAAGCTTTTTCAGAATTAGAGTCAGTTATCTTGTTTGTATCCCACAAGATTGCTTTGTCCCTTATGGAGATTGCTTTTTCAAAAATCTTTGTTGGAATCTATCCTTTGCCATTAGAGACAATCAAACCAATCTACAAACTTGATACTCAGAACAACTTGCAGAGAAACCCTTGGGATCAGATATCCAAAGCTTTTTTATTAGAATTTCCCCAAGTTATGCCCAAACTGATCAAACATCTGAAAGCTAAATTGCCCAAATCTCAAACCTATCAAGAGAAGAGAGTTGCAAAGGAAAATCTTAAAAGCCATCAATCCTTTGTCCAAGCAACCCAAGCAGAAGAAAAGTATCAAGAAAAGCTTTATAATATTGGCTATAATGCAAGAGTCAAATAGTTTGCTTACCAATTTTGAGTGAACCATCACTATGTCAATCTTGAAAGAGAGGACTATTTGGATCTTGACAATCCTTCATCCTAGTTTCATCCTTGCATCATCACCAAACCCTTAGTTGCATTCATCATCACCTTCCTAGCAGCACCATAGATCATCCATCCCAGTTACATTTACATCATCCTTTTAGAAATAGCATCATTTCTTCATCCTTCACCATCATTCCATCAGCAATCCATAGCCAAAATCCCAAAACCTTGATCCAAATCTAGCATCCATTATCCAAAACCCACCATCATTTTTTGCACCAAATCTAGTGATCCAAATTCACAAGCACTTAGTGTTTGAAACCTTTGAGTTGTTTCCATCCCCTATCCTAAATCAGAAATCACCCCCTTTTTGACAGAGCATTGTCTAAAGGAAATCCAACTTGTCCTTGCACAACCTTATCATCTCGAGCAAGAAATTGGCTTGCATTGATAAGAATCCAGTTGACCAAAGATCATTAGTCTATCCTAGGTTGGCCGAATCCTATCACTGATCCTCCATCGGGGAAAAAAAAAAGTAGCTCATTGTTGATACTTAGTAATCTTCCACCAGCATCCCACCAATCTTCCACCCAATCTTAACCCAAAATCAAAGCATCCCACTAATCCTCCATCATTACCAATCATTTCACCAATCTGTCACCATCTTCTGCCAGTCTTCCGCCATCCCTGATCCAGATCCAAGCATGTCACCAAATCCTTGCATTGCATTCTAGAAATTCACCACCCCTAGAAGTTCCTTAAGCTATCATCCATCATTCTTTAGAATCTTTAGGCAACATCTTGCATCCATCTAGCATCTGCATCTCCATGCCTGTCGAGACAAGATCTGGATCTAGAAAGTGAAGGAACATGGATCCTAATACCACCACCAGCTCATCTAATCCCAACATTTCTACCAGTATGATGGTAGCCTATGATCCCCAAATACAGAAAAATAGCAATGCATGGGATGATCCCAATATCCCCTTGCCTCCTCTTGCAATAGAAGCATTTTTGAATCATCCAAGGAATCCACCAGTAGTCAATACACTCATGGCTCAAAACCAGTAGAGCATGTTCACTAACTTTGCACAAGCGCATACTCCCATTCCACCATATCTCCATCCTTGTATTCCCACAAGCACTATCCAAATCCTAGCACAAGCATACTCTCCATTCATCCAACCATTCCTTGATCCAACCTTACAAACATCTCAACAAACCTCCACCATTCCCCTTCTTTTGCAAGGAAGCTTCACCAGTCCCGTAACACAAGCTATAACACCATCTACTACATTCCCTATCAGAGGTACTTCATCATCCTCCATGGCCTCCCAAGCTCTTGCACAAATCCAACACTTGTCACAAAATGAACTCCCACCTCTTACACAAACCTTTACACAAGCAGTTCCACCACCTTCCATGGGCCAAGCAGCACCTTTCATTCTAGGAGGGATGCAATCATCCTTCCCCTTCACTTCACAAGCTTCCACATCCACACCTTTTATGCTAGGAGGGATGCAATCCTCTTTTCCTTTTTCTCCACAAGCTTTGGCATCCATATCATCATTTCCAAGGTCAACGCAATCATTTCCCTCTTTTTCCCAAGAAGCCTCTACATCATCCATTTCGGGGGCAGCACAATCGTTCCCCTTTCATACTCAACAAGCTTCCACATCAGCATCACCATTTTTATGGGGAATGAAAGCATTCTCTTCATTCATCCCCCAGCAAGCATCTACCCAGGCACAAGCCAAGAAAAATGCCTTCACCACAGGAATGTCTTCCATGGGTTTTTCGAATCCGCCATTCATGTCCCAAACTCCCATCACATCTACCTTCATAGCATCTATTGCAACACAATTCCCACCACACACTGGTTCTTTTTGGGGCCTTACTCAAGAAGAAATGAAAGCCCTCAGCATACCAACTCACTCTCCTACATCCATGCCTATGAACCAACAAGCCACCTTCTCACAAGTAGCACCATAATAACCATCACAACCTCCACCAGCTTCATCCTTCACAAGTTATCCATTCACAACACCTAGTTCTTTTCAACAAGTTCCTTCACCTCAATAGCAAAGTTGATCTCATTTCTCAAGTTATCTTGCCCAGCCACCCTTTGCTTCTAGCTTCCCTACATCAATTCCACCCTTAACCAATGCGGGAATGCACCCAACCTATATCAGCCAACCTCAAAGCCAAGTTCAACAAGGGCCATCCTACCATCAAGCTGCATCATTCCACTAGCCTCCCCCACAGAAACCATACTTTCAGTAACAGCAACAAGCTCCTATCATTCTCCAGGAGCAAAAATCTTCCTCCTACCAATCACAGCAACAAGTCCCAATCATCCCACAACACCAGCAAGTGGTCTCATATCCTCCACCACAATATACCCCCACACCGCATCAACAATATCCTCCCCAACAAACATCACTCCAAAATCCACTCCAATTCGCCTATCCTACTGGGCCATCTACATATTCCACTCCACAATACCCACCTCAAATGGGAGTACCCGCTCCAACACCAATCAATTTCAAGTGAGAAGCAATGAAGAACACTCTTAAGGAGCTTTAAACTAGTACCGAGAACAAAACCTTCAAGTTCAAAGAGGTGTGTCCTTACCCATTTGATCGATCTATCATAGCTGTTCCTTTTCCTAAAAACTTTGAGATGCCCAAATTTGACAAATACCGAGGAAAAGGAGACCCAATCAATCACATCAAAGAGTTCTATATGGCATGCCAAGAAGTGGCTTACAATGACAATTATCTTTTGCACCTATTCCCCAAAAGCTTGGGAGGAACTGTTGTTGAGTGGTTTTATAAGATACCGTGTGGGACCATCACAACCTTTGCTGAGCTCTTTGAGAAATTTGTTCCCAATACACCCACAATGTTGAGAATGAGTTGACCTTATTGGACCTTTGCAACTCCAAAAAAAATAAGGAGAAAGCCTAGCAGAATACCTGTAATGATGGCAGAACCTTACCACCAAGTTATCATACCAACCGCCTGAGAAGCATTTGAGCAAAATCTTCATTGATAATCTGTATCCTAAGCTATCCCACTTCATGAGGATGAACCATCTCCAAACCTATCAGGCTATCAAGAGCAAGGGGATAGGTATTGAAAAGGCCCTCCTAGACAAAGGCATGATCTAGCATTTCAAAAATAATTCCCAAAGCAAACCCAGCAATGATAAATCTTGTTATTGGAATCATAACAAAAACATTGTTACTGATGGAGCCACTGATACCAAGCATGTCCAAATTGTCATGGCTGGTCCTACACTAACTCCTACATACCAACAACAACAAGCACCTATCTATCAACAATCTCCTTAGGTCCACCAGCAACCCATGCAACAATATCAGCCTCAAAACAATCAGTAGAACTATCAGCAGCAAGTGCATCAAGCCCATCAAGGAAATCCAAACAATTAGGTTAATGCCATCAATACTCCTCTCAATCAGAACAGACCCCGACCTCAGAATTATCCAAAGAAGATCTTCACACCTCTTGGTGAACCTCTGGATGTCATCTTTCACCGAATGGCCAAGGCCAACTTGATTACATACCCACTATTCCAGCAAGTTGATGATACCACTCCCAAGCCCAACTGGTATAAAGATCACGAGTATTATGATTATCATCATGTCAAAGGTCACATTACCCTGAAATGTATGAAACTCAATAATTACATCCAAGATCTCATTGACCAAAAGGAGATCCAAGTAGACACACCTACTCCAACCTCGCCTAATGCCAGTTTGCAAATTTATCAGAATGTGTTCCTACAACACAATGCTGGGAAGAACCAAGCTAATACCCATCATCCCTAGAACCAAGGCAAAGGAAAACAAGAAGATCACACTGACCACAAAGACTACACTACTGCCTATATCAATTATGACAAATTTATTGGATGTATAACCCAAGTTGAGCCCATAATCAATGTCATCCATGTCAAAGGAGTAGAAAGTCAATGTGTCATTACCACTCACAGAGGTCGGATAACTGTCATTGGTGCTCATCCAAGACCAGCACACAATGCACAATATAACCTCATAGAACATCTTGGGAACACACCATCCCAAATCTCCATCCTAGATCTCCTCTGCACTTCACCCCTCCACTAGGAGATCCTTGACCGAGCCCTTAAAGAAGGACATGTCCCCACAAACATTAACACCACCCAGTTCAAAAACCTTATGGGACATCTATCCACATCCTGTGCTTTATCCTTCAAACCATCTAACATACCAAACATTGCACCTGACCACACTCTCCCTCTCCACATTGCCGTTATGGTCAGCGACTTTGCCATCAAATGGGTTTTAATAGATAATGGCTTGGCCCTAAACTTGTGTACTCTAAAATTCACTCAGCAGATTGGCTTTACAGAGGCCGATATATCACATGAAGTATCACTATCAAGGCCTATGACAACTTGGAGCGTACCTCTAAAGGTACTATTACTTTTCCTATTCAACTAGGCCCAGCAACACAAGATACCATTTTCCATGTTGTTGATCTTGACCTACCATTCAATATCCTCTTAGGCCAACCATGGGTTCATTCCATCAAGACTATACCATCTACTTACCATCAGTGCATCAAATTTCTGCATCAAGGTCTTGAGATTACCATCCATGCTGACCCCCAACCCTTCGCATACTACCATGCTATGGAGGCATCATTCCCTCATTCCACTCACTATCCTGGAATTGACATTGGCACTTTTTTTGCCAGCTCGTCTCAATCCCACTATAATCTAGAGACTATCCTCACCTCCACCCTCTCTTCCATTAAGATCAATAACTAGGGTTGTGGTGAATACAACCTACATGATGCATTTTTTGCAGGGGTCCTCCCACTTGATCCACATATGCAAGGGAGCCTAAATCACCAAAGCAAGCCTACTAAAGAGCATCATGAAATCAAGAGAATGGGACCTATAACTTTTGAATCCCATGGAAACATAAATAGTCAAGAGATGGATCCTGACATCAATAGGTGGTTGTACAAAGATCCCCCACCACCTAACACTCAACTTCTTGGCTACTACAAAGATAAATACCTGCAATCACACAAGTACACTACTGAGAAATGGAACTACCAAGGTGGTGGTCTAGGACCACAAGAAGGTGAAAGCAAAGACCCAATCACAACATCCAAAAACCCACAACATCAGGGTCTTGGTTTTAATACTCCTTGCCTGTGTATACAAGGGCCCAATACCATGACTGGGGCCACCAACATGACTAGCGTTTCCTTCTTAAATAGCTAGGATGACCTTGTAGAAATCAAAGACATCCCTGAAGAGGAAGAAAAGAAATCCTATGATGACATCTTCAATGATGATACCCTCCTGGGCACTTCTGTCCTCCAGCAACTCGCCATTAACCTCATAGAACTTCCCCTCATCCACCTTGAACTCATAGACTGGGACCAACCAAGCGTCACACACATCAATGAGTTCCAAAGCATGGAAGCACTCCTAGAGTTCATGGGGGCATCAGGCCCACAATTAGTTCAAGATTCAGAGTCAACTCACATCTATAAGCTTGACCCGGAATGATACTTTGGGGAGTAGGCAAGCTTTAGCTACAAAAGAGGAATAGAAAGAGTAAAACATGAATCCTTATGTGAAAACTCTTCTGGGGCACATCTTGATTCCAAAATAGTAAAAATAAGGAGTGTATCTTTTAGTGAAAACTTGGCAATTCAAGCGCTAGAAGATGAAGACTTGCCTCTTCCTCCTATTCAGGATTACAGACCTAAGCCATTGTCAATCATCATAGAAGAAAAAAATCCAATCAACTTGGGTACAGAGGAGTGTCCCAGAATCACCTACATTGCAACATCTTTAACAGAGGGTGAAGAATTGGCTTTCACTACACTACTTCAAGAAGCTACTGGGAACTTTGCATGGTCATATGCACACATGCCTGGGCTTGATCCTAAACTTGTTGTTCATAATCTAACTGTGGACCCTAATGTTAAGCCAGTAAATTAGAAGCTATGCAGAATGCATCCCAAAGTAGCTCTATTGGTAAAATTAGAACTAGAAAAGCTCCTGGATGCAAAGATCATAAGAGCTATAGATTACTCAGATTGGATCTCCAACATGGTACCTATCACTAAGCCTTCCGATGACATCAGAAATTATATAGATTTTAGGGACCTGAACAAGGCATATCCTAAAGATGATTTCCTACTACCCAACATAGACATGATTGTAGATCTTACTGCAGGCCATGAAATGTTGTCACTAATGGATGGCTTCTCTGGATACAATCAGATTCATATAGCAGAAGAAGATCAACACAAAACAACATTCACCACTCCATGGGGTACATTATGCTATAACATGATGCCATTTGGTCTAAATAATGCAGGAGCCACATATCAAAGAGTGATGATAGCAATCTTCCATCATATGATCCAAAAAATCCTAGAAGACTATGTGGATGATATTCTTGCAAAATCAAAAACATGCCATGAGCACCTTGACATTCTTGAGAGTATGTTCGATCACCTGCATCACTATGGGTTAAAGCTCAATCCAAAGAAATGTGTCTTTAGTGTTACATCTGGAAAGCTTCTAGGCTTTATAGTTGTTAATATGATTTAGAACAATGGAGAGGGGGGTTGAATCAGTTGTTCTCAGATCCTGATGTATAAAACAATCTCATAAACTTATCCTTAAATCATATCCAAAACCAAAACAAAATCGATCATCACTGATTCAATAATAGAAATATCTAACAATGCAGTCCACTACCTAGCTATAACTTAACTTGTAAAACATAGCAATGTTTAGATCTAAACATTCACACAAGTATAAACACCAAGTTTTATAGTGGAAACCCAATTTCAAAAAAATCACTTTGTAACATGCTACTATTATTTTCACTCTTCTGAAGTGAGCTCAGTAAAAAGACAACCCTGTCAAAGGTTACAATGCACACTGTCAAATGTGACCCGGTTAAAGGATTTCAATCACCCTATGAAAAGTGAGCCTAGTCATAGGACTTACATACACTCCATTAGAATACAACCTTGTTCAAAGGATTTAACATATGACTGTTAGGTCAACCTCTGTTAAAAGGATTTTAACTATTACAATGGCTAGAAAGTAGCAGCAGTATTATCTAAAAAAGATACAACTCACTTTGCAAATATCAAATCTGATTCTGTACACTAATGCTAGTTTACTGACTTTGAAACTTTGCCATTTTCATCTCTGATCTACTCAGAACTTTTCTTCAAGCAATCACCACCATTCTCCTTCAGCCTTTTCTGCTTATCTAGTCAATAAAACCTTTCTTCTTCCAGCATTCTCTATTCACCATGTGCATACATATCACAATGTTTAGGTTCCCTTATATTTTCCTCAATTAGGTTAACTCATCTTTTTCCACTCAATCTCTTTTGTAGATCTTAGGGTTAGGTCAGATTCATTGAATCTACTCATTTTATGTTCTTCAGCTCCTTTTCTAGAATCATCTCAAATCTCTTAAAGATTTACAATAAAACATTTTACAAAGCATTTAATGCTTCCAAACAATCAATAAATAAAGTCAACACATTTTACATAATCCAAGAATTCAACAATGTCGGCTCCAAAATTAATTTCTCTTCAAATATAAAATTGCTGATGCTTGGTCAATACTGTGATTGTTCACTCAGTCTTCATGTAGAACGCTCGGTCAATACTAAAACTGTCTCCTCGGCTTGCACTGTCTTCCTTGGCAATTTACTGGTGCTCAGTCGACACTATAATTTTTCTCAGTATATACTAACTCGGTCGACACTAACATTACTTGGCTTAAACATGATTTTTCCATTCTTTGCTCAGTTAAGCCTACCAATTTAGTCTTCAATCTTACTAAGATAAACAATACATTATCTCATCATAGTGCAACATAGTCAAGTACACTTTTTAATATCAAGATAACTCAACCTTTCCTTAGGTGCTATTGTTACCAACCTTGCTTAGCCCCTTAGCAACACTCAAAAAGATATAGTACTTTTCTAAGTAGCAACAATCTTACCAATTAAGGTTTGACATCAATGACAATACAATAATTGTTTCAATTCAATTTCCAACAATCTCCCTCTTTGGCATTGATGGCAACACCATATGATATCACCTAAATAACACATGGATTACAAACCAACCCAAAATCTTAGATGTCGATCAGAAAATTATTTATAATATCCTTAGCTTCATTCTAATTTAGAATCCTATAAGCCTCACTCCTATGACTGTCAGAAGTATACAGATCTCCCTCTATCCTGATTCTTCATTTCAGTTCATCATCCTTTTAGTTCCATCAGCTCATCAACTCTTAGTTTTTCAGTATCAGTATCATGTGTTATCATATCAATACATTCTCCCTCTTTGACAAAAATGCCAAAGCAACAACTAAAACTTACATCCATCAGATGTAGATAATATATCTACAGCTCAGTGTTTCTCCCTCTGTCATCTTGCTTATGACTAATTTCTTATCTTTGCTTCTATTCACAACTCTAGACCAGCCCTAAAGTGTGACAATCTTCTGCATCAATTTGTCAAATGTTCTGCTATAGCACATTTGATGCAGTGCTCCTAGCTTGTCTAGACAGCCTCAGTTAGGGAAAGAACCCCTAATTGACTTCTCAAATATTCATGAGCTTCTCTCGGTAAAGCTTTAGTGAATATGTCTACTAGTTGTTCTTTTGTATTCACATATTCCATTCAGACTTCTTTGTCTTGTACTAATTCTCTCAAGTAGTGATACTTGATTGCAATGTGTTTGGTCTTAGTGTGCATCACTAGATTCTTAGAAATATTGATAGCACTTGTGCTGTCATAGAAAATAACAACAGGTTCAGTGATTTCTTCTTTCATGCCTATCAACAATTGTTTTATCCATACCAAGTTTGAGCAGTTCACTGCAGCAGCAACATACTCGGCCTTGGCAGTAGATTGGGAAATGCAATTTTGTTTCTTGCTTGTCCAGGAGACTAATCTCTGTCCAAGAAAGAAAGCTCCACCACTTGTACTCTTTCTGTCATCTACATTTCCTACCCAATCAACATTTTTATAAACTTAGAGTTCAAATTTTTCATCCTTCTTATAATATAGACCATAGTCAGCAGTTCCTTTCAAGTATCTCATAATTCTTTTCACGGCCATCATATGTGTTTCCTTAGGATTAGCAGAGAATCTTGCCACAATCCCAATAGCTAATGCAATATCTGGTCTACTATGTACAACATACTACAATTTTCCAATCATAGATCTGTACAGAGTTTGATTCACTTCTGCAGCATCATCATTCTTAGATAACTTTTGTCCAGTAACCATAGGAGTTCCTACTAGTTTAGTATCTTCCATCCCAAAAATTTTTAGTATTTCATTAACATACTTAGACTATGTAATGAAAATTCCTTTCTTCCTCTGATATATTTGTAAACCAACAAAGAATTTGATCTCACCAAACATACTCATTTAAAATTCAGTTTGCATTTCGTTTGAGAAACTTTTGCATAATGCATCTTGTCCACCAAAAATAATGTCATCAACAAAATTTTTTGCCAACAAGATACCTTTACCTTCTTCATCCTTCATGTATAGATTTCTTGTGTTATTTGTTCTTGAAAATCCAATTTGTATCAAGTAGTTGTGCAACCTCTCATACCATGCTCTAGATGCTTGCTTCAATCCATATAATGCTTTGTTCAGTTTGCACACCATGTGTCTTCTGTTTGGATCAATAAAACCTTCTGGTTGTTCTATGTAAACTTCTTCTTCTAGTATACCATTCAAAAATGTAGACTTGACATCCATTTAATATACCTTGAAGTCTTTATAAGTAGCATATGCAAGCAGAGTTCTTAATCCTTCTAATCTAGCTACAGGGGAAAATGTCTCCCCATAATCTATTCCTTCTTCTTGTGCATAGCCTTTGCATACCAACCTAGCTTTGTTCCTAGTGATTTCACCATTTTCATTCATCTTATTCTAAAATACCCACTTTGTTCCTATAACATTCTTGTTTTCAGGTCTTGGCACTAGAGTCCAAGTATCATTCTTCTCAATCTAGTCAATTTCTTCATTCATTGCTTGTATCTAGTCTTCATTGTCCAAAGCTTCTCTAGTTATTTTCGGTTCAAATTCACATAGTAGACATGTTGGATCCTTAGTCTTACTTTTGGTCTAGATTCCAGTATCTTTGTCTCCAATTATCTGTTCAGGCTTATGATATCTTCTCACATATTTTTCCAAAATAGGTTCAGCTATTCTCTGTTGGAAATATTCAAGACTAGCCAAGTTACTGAGAGGGGAGGGGTGAATCAGTAACTTCAAAACTTTTAACAAATCCAGATCTTAACCATATTCCAAATAACATTTAGATTAATAAGCTAACTGCATGCATGAGTAACAGAAAGAATAAAACATTCATAACACTTTGAACACAGAGATTTGGTGACCCAGAAACCTTCCAAATAGAAAGTAAAACTGGGGTGGGGATGATACCCACAAAACTTCAATACTGTAGTATAAAGTTTGTCAGTTAAGGCTTACAATGATCACTTCTGATGATCTGCCCTGTTAGGAGCAATAAGGACTACTAGGTCCACCTTGTTAGAGGATTTACAAACATACAAAGAAGTATGCACTCAATTAAGAGATTTTACAAAGACTGTTAAGTCTACCCTGTTAAAGGATTTTAAGTTGATTCACTTGTTAGGATGAAACAGTTGATCTCTTACTTGCAACTGTACTTGTTGATTGAGATTCTTTGATGTACTGATCACCTTCTGTGATGGATATATCTTTGCTGCTCCTTATACTATTGTAGCCCTTTGTAATTTGCTTATCTTTTCCTTTCTTCTCTTTTTCACACTTCTCACTTCTTCTTTTTTTCTCCACCTTGGATATGATACAAAACAATGTTTATATATCAATCCAAAACAATTATAAAATAATTACAAAGTCGGCTCTCAAACAAGCTAACACAAATATTACTGAGTCAGCCCAAATATAGTTACTCGATTACTGCAAACTAACTCGGTGACTTTCTGATACTCGGCATCCACTGTGTTACTCGACATCATCATGCTCTCAGTAGAAGTGGAGGCTCGGTCCATACTAACCACTCGATTGTAGTTTCAAACTCGGTATATACTGGAGACTTGGTAGATATAGTGTCACTCGGTAGAAACTGAATTCCTTGTTTACCATGCTGGTGCTCGGTAAACACTACTCATTTCATCACTCGGTAATGATAACTCAGTAAGCACTGTCTTGTCTGCTCAGTAAAAATTGTCTTGTCTGCTCAGTAAACACTGTCCTATCTGCTCGGTAAACATATAGAGTCTGAATAAGTGTTGTTACTAATGACAAACATACTTAATGCCAACAATCTCCCCCTTTGGCATTAGTGACAAAAACACTTATTGCCCAAAAAATCATGCTGAATCTATTTTTAATTTTTCAAAAATTTATCTTTCTCATACTGTTGTTTATACATTTCATGTCTCCCCCATACAATATATATACAAATATCTTATTTCACCTCATACTTATATTTCCTATTTCTCTCATATACTTTCTCCCCCTTTTTGACAATAATGCCAAAGGTATATATACAAATATTTTACATGGAGATGCCAAAGTGTGAGAGAAAATCAGAATGTACCTTACTTATTAATGGTAGAGTTCTATCCCAATTTTCTTGCAGAATCTTGCACATATGGAGTGCAATTTGGACTTCTACAGAGAGTTCAATCATGTGGTCTGCAATTGAAAATTGATTGTCATGGATCAATGTTTTTGAGTGTGCAATATGGTTCTGCATTGTATCCATGATGGGAAGGATCATGTCCTAAATATCTATTAATGTTGACCTGATCCTTGCATCTTCTCTCAATAACTCTGACTACTTATCAGATAGGAATCTGACTATCATATGATGTGTAGAGCTTGAACTAGGTTCAAGTTGCAACTTCTGTGCACTAATCTTCAAATCCTCATCAATCGTATTTATTTTTTCTTTAATCTCCTTTGAGAACTCGACAACATTACATACTTTGACAAAAAATGATGTTACCTTGGAATAGGAGGACTCAATGCTAGTCAAAACTGAAGATAACCCTACCTGATTGATAGCTATTTGCTGAGCAATGTGCTCAAGCACTTTATTTTCAAACTTCTTCTCAGCCTTCTCAAGCAACTTATCTGATCTAGAAGAATCCTCATTGAACTTGTTTACTACCTCTGCCAACTGTAACAAAATGTGTTGAGAGGAATCAACTTCAACACCTATTGCTTCTGTCAAAATATTCTTGGCATCCTCAATGATCTTATATTCCTTATCTCTTTCTTCTTTTAGTTTCTTCTACTTTGCTTTCTTCTGGAGGAGTTCACCAACTATTTGCATTTGGCCTACTGAAATATTTTCAAAATCTAATTGTGGAATTTCTATCTCCTCATCTAAATGTATGTCCTCTTCTATATTCTTACTCAAAAATTTTGTACTCGGTTGAGTCTTTATACTTATTGCCTTTGTAGTAGAAATTATTGTAGACATAGTAGGACTTGTAGTAAAAAATGATAAACTTTCGACTGATGGAATGCTAACTAGAATACTTGATAATCAAAAAAATGAAGTATTTACAACTGTAGAATCTGAAGTACTTAGTGAGGTATTCAAAACTGAAGTACTTGCTGCTAAAAAATTCAAAACTAAAGAAGGTACTAAAGATTGTGATGGAGATTGCAACTCAGTGGAAGGAGGCTGAAGCTCGGTAGATGAAGTGGTAGCCACTTCTATCATTGATACATTGATCTATGTTAGTGATGATTGGACATTTGATGCATCTGTAGGTGTTGTCACAACCACACTTGGAATTATCTCCAGGCTAGATGTAGCAATCTTCACTAGAGAGTGAGGAAGTGAGGCAATCACCTTTGTAGCTATCTAAACTAGATCATCTTCCTCAACATTATTCTTAGCTTCCTCAGTGGCTTCTTCTATCTCAACATTATCAATCTAAACTGCTTCTTCTTCTTCTTCATCACTGTCATCTTCAATATCTTTTATTATCACAGTTTCAACACTCGGTTTGTGAAGATGATAGATGTTTTTCCAAGTAAAATTTGCACTCTTCACAACTGACTCTATATCTTTGATCAAAATCAAACAACTATTGAATTTTAGTGTCATCTTGCACCCATTTTCTATCAATGCCTTATTTATTTCATCATTTTTCAAACTTGGCATCAATTATCTTAAGGTTTGAGCATATATGTCCTTGACAGTTTGTCTTGCATTGGACCATTTCAACTTGACATTATCCAATACAACACCTAGAATTTGAGAAGCCATATCATCAAGTGAGTACTTCCATTTTCCCATTTTCTCAATAACAGCATCTTCAATTTCCTACTGCTTTGCCTCTGATCTAATTTCATATTTGAGAGATTTGAAATTTGAAATTCCAGATCCTTCTCTCAAATCCTTAATCTTTTTCTCAAGTGAGGGAGGAGGCCTTTTGAGTACTATATCATCATTGACTTTACCTGCCTTGCCCCTTGTTTTTCTTGAGAAGACTGTAGTAAATTGTTTTGGTGTCTTAGTGATTGTCACCTTCCCTTTCTTCTTCACAGGTACTTGTTCTTCTTTATTCTCATTCTTTTCTTCTTCTTCTTCAATGTCCTCTCCTTTTCCCTCGATTAACATTAGAGGTGTGCTAGATTTCCTCTTGGCCATCCTCTTTCTACCTTTGTTAACCACCTATGGAAGTTTTATGCTTAGCTCAATTCTTACCTTAGCTTCATCATATGTTCCAAAGTATGGAGCCTTTGGATCAATAGGTTGATTTACTAGGGCTTCAATTATATCCTTTGTCTCATCAATGTTTACCTCATAAGGAAGAGGTTTCACCCATACAATCCTAGGCCTTACTGCCTGAATGTATACTCTATCACAATCAACCATGAAACAAATATCATCTTTATAATCTTCCACCAACTTTTGTGGAATTTAGAATCTATTATTCATCTTTTCTTTAAAAGATTCAAAATAGTTATCCATTATGCTTGCAAAATTCTCGCCCATTTCTACAATGTACTCATTTATCTGATAAAGAACAAGCACATCCTTTCTCCATTTTACCGTTCCTTTTGATGGGAAAAACTTTTGAGCATAGAAAAATAAACAAACCAACAGTGAGCCAAACTTACATGGATTATTCTTTGAGGTTTGGATGCTCTCCATATTCTTGTTGAATTGTTTCAATAATAAATGTGCTAGGTCAAATGTCAGATTGTTCTTCACAATTTTATAGGCTAGGTCAACTGCTTCACATGGAACACTATTCTGTCGACTTGAACTATATATCTTGCAAGCTATGACATATGTGCCAAATTTTAGTTCTGCATCGGTAATACTATTTATTCTCATACCTCTACCATCCCATTCGGCTAGGGTTTTCTTTTCCAGCTCTACCCAACCTAGGGTTTTTGTAGATTTAGCCTTGGCAAGCATGGGAAGACCAGTGATTCAATGAATCATCTTCTCTATTATTTCCACTGGTTTCTCAAGCCAAATTTTACCTTCATGCAATCGGCTTAGGATATATCTAATCCATTTTATCTGGAAACTCTGAGGCAAGTGGGTGATATGTGTCAAACCCTTATCTTCCAAATGTTTATGTTCTAGTTTGAGAATACCATCAACGCACAGTTCATCATGAACAACATCTATCTCTAGGGTTCCAAGCTCTTGAATTGTACCTTTAAAATGACTACGAATGTCATTTACAAGAAGTACCTTTGGAGGAATCTGAGATTGAGCTCCACTTGGGTCTAGGGTTTTTGTAATCACGGGCACGAGTTTGAAATCTGACGCTTTCCATTCTCCTTGAACTAACATTTCTAAACCTTTCTTTACTTTGGTGCTGGATGATGCCATGGTAGCTCGGTAGAAAAAGAAAAATTCTTCGAAGAAATTTCTGCTGTAAAATTTTGCTTTGAATCGCTTGATCGCACTAGAAATTTCTCTGTTCAATATGCTGATATTCGCGGTGAAGAATGAACTTGATTTCATGATTTTTGTTAAAATTTTGTCATTAATGCTCCGTAGGAATTAGGGTATTGAACTTGATAGACTGTCATCCAATATGCATTAATTGCTTGGTGAAGATTTCGCAACTCGGAGAACATACAAATTCATATTGCTCTAACCTTACTCGGTAACCATATGAAATTAGGTTACTCCCGACCTTGCTTGGTGATAACTCATACTGACCTTCTTGTGATCCTACTGTATCTTGCATACTAATTTGGATCTTTCTTCCTTTCAATTCTGGAACTATTTTGGAATATGTCTATGAAGATACAGTTCTAGTGCTTTCTTGGAGACTTAGTTAGAATTGATAGAGTCACCCTCTTCATGAATGACTTCATTACTTGGACTAGTTTGCTCGGTAGGTTTAGGAATCCACTATTGTCTCATCTGCTTCCTGATGCTATCTACTTTTTCTTTCCTTTCATCTTCAACTTTGCCTAAATTCATGCAATTTTTAGCTATGTGACCAAGCTTCGTGCATTTATAACATCTTATGGTAGTTTCCCTTTTTCTCAAGTGATGTCTTACACAATTCATGCCAATGTGTCCATATTCTCCATAGTAATGACACCTACACCAAGTGTTGTAATCCCAACCAAATATTGCTTTCACAATCTGTTTTGCTGGATTGGGTGTTTTAGTTCTGCATTCTGATGCCTTGTGACCTTGCTTGTTACATTTGTGACATTTGCCTTTAAATCTTGGTTTCTCCTTGAATTCATTTGCTTTATGACCATGCTGATTGCAATTGTAGCATTTTCCATTGAATTGTGCTTTTCCATTGCTCCAACATTTGTTTGAAGTATGACCAATTTTGCCACAGTGATTACAAGTGGGTTTCTGATTCTTTTGAGTACCTTGTTTGGAGGATTCACCTTCCTCTTTGTATCCAAGTCATACTTTTCCTTTTTGCTTATGAAGGTTTCGTTCATACACCTAATTTATATCTTCTTGAGATTTCAACATTCTCTCATTGATTTGCCTTTCAGTGTCTAGGTCATTCACCAATCTTAAATTGATTTGCTTTTCAGATCTCAACTCCTCTCTTATATTTTCATTTTCTAATCTCAGAGTCAAGATATCTTCATTTGCATTGGAGACTTGATCAATAAGGTTTTCTAGCTAAAGAGTTTGATTCTAGATTTCATTGTTCTTTCCATCTATTTCATCTTTCATCTTGTTTCTTTGTTCTAAGATTTCACAGAATCTTGTTGACTGAATTTCATGTTCTCTTTTCAATTTTCTTACTTCTTCTTGCAGAGATCCATTCTTTTCTAGAAGTTCTTTGATTGCATTGTTTACCTCATTTGAGCTGCTTGAAGGGAAAAAGTCTTCAATCTTTTCTTCAACATACTGGTGGTCATTCATCTGATTTGCAAGTTCCTTCCTTCTTTTTAGGGATTGAAAAAGATTCTCTTTTGCTTCCTTGAGTTGAGCTATGGCCATTTCTAGATCTAGCTTTTCATTCTCAATTACTTTGTTAAGTCTGAATATCTCCATTGTCCTAAATCTTTTCTCAAGCTATCAAACTTTATCCTAAGAACCACAAAGCTCTGATACCAATTGTTGGAAATATTCAAGACTAGCCAAGTTACTGAGAGGGGAGGGGTGAATCAGTAACTTCAAAACTTTTAACAAATTTAGATCTTAACCATATTCCAAATAACATTTAGATTAATAAGCTAACTGCATGCATGAGTAACAGAAAGAATAAAACATTCATAACACTTTGAACACAGAGATTTGGTGACCCAAAAACCTTCCAAATAGAAAGTAAAACTAGGGTGGGGATGATACCCACAAAATTTCAATACTGCAGTATAAAGTTTGTCGGTTAAGGCTTACAATGATCACTTCTGATGATTTTCCCTTTTAGGAGCAATAAGGACTGCTAGGTCCACCTTGTTAGAGGATTTACAAACATACAAAGAAGTATGCACTCGATTAAGAGATTTTACAAAGACTGTTAAGTCTACCCTGTTAAGGGATTTTAAGTTGATTCACCTGTTAGGATGAAACAATAGATCTCTTACTTGCAACTGTACTTGCTGATTGAGATTCTTTGATGTACTGATCACCTTCTGTGATGGATATATCTTTGCTGCTCCTTATACTATTGTAGCCCTTTGTAATTTTCTTATCTCTACCTTTCTTCTCTTTTTCACACTTCTCGCTTCTTTTTTTCTCCACCTTGGATATGATACAAAACAATGTTTATATATCAATCCAAAACAATTATAAAATAATTACAAAGTCAGCTCTCAAACAAGCTAACACAAATATTACTGAGTCAGCCCAAATATAGTTACTTGATTACTACAAACTAACTCGATGACTTTCTGATACTCGGCATCCACTGCGTTACTCAGCATCATCATGCTCTCGGTAGAAGTGGAGGCTCGATCCATACTAACCACTTGGTTGTAGTTTTGAACTTGGTATATACTGGAGACTTGGTAGATATAGTGTCACTTGATAGAAACTGAATTCGCTATTTACCATGCTGGCGCTTGGTAAACACTACTCATTTCATCACTCAGTAATGATCACTCGGTAAGCACTGTCCTGTCTGCTCGGTAAACACTATCCTATCTGCTCAGTAAACATATAGAGTCTGAATAAGTGTTGTTACTAATGACAAACATACTTAATGCCAACATTCTCTCCTCTATTTCATCATGTTCCTCAATAAGATTGTCAGATTCAACTTCAGAATGCTTGGCAACCTCTTCCTGATATTCAACAGCATTTTCTTGTAGCTCAGCATGTTCTTGTTCTCTCTCGACACTATTTTCCTGATGTTTGACAACTTCTATCTATCGCTCGGCATTGCTTACTCGAGACTCGGCATCAGGTGCAAGTCGATTACTTGCCTCTTCTTCTTCTTCAATGTACACAAAAGATCTATAATCTTCTAGTTCTCTTTTACTGTCAGCTTCATTTCTTTTTGCATACTCATCAATTTTTACATTCACACTTTCCACAATTTTCTTAGTGTTAGAGTTCAAACACTTATAAGCTTTACTTTTTGTGGAGTACCCTAGAAATATGCCTTCATCACTCTGAGCATCAAACTTTCCATTCCTAGTGGCTTTTAATATATAGCACTTATTTCCAAAGATTCTAAAGTATTTAACACTCGGTGCATGTCCATGCCATAATTCATAAGGTGTCAAATTTGTACCTTTCTTGATCTGTACTTGGTTAAGAGTGTAAACAACAGTGCTTATAGCTTATTTCCAATATTTTTGTGCCACATTCTTTTCAATCATCAATGTCCTTCCACAATCAAAGATAGATCTGTTTCTCCTTTCTACTATACCATTCTATGGAGGTGTTCTAGGTGCAGACATCTGTCTTTTAATTCCTCTATCATTGCAAAATAGATTAAATTCATTTGATGTAAATTCTTCACCTCGGTCAGATCTAAGACATTTTAGGTTCCTACCTGTCTCCTTTTCAACCTTAGCCAAATACCACTTAAAATATTGAAAACCTTCAAGTTTTTCTTTTAGAAACATCACATGCATCATCCTAGTAAGATCATCAACAAATAAGATAAAGTATCTAGCACCATAGTAACTTTGTACACCCATAGGTCCACAAAGGTCAGTATGAACCATATCTAAAATGTTTTCAGACGTAAAGGATTTTCTGTTGAAACTTGACTTTGTCATTTTTCCTAACTGGCATTCCTTGCACATCACATTCTTAGGTTTCTTCAATCTAGGTAGATCTCTTACCTTTTTCTTCTTACTTATCTCTACCAAATTGTCAAAGTTAACATGACACAACCTTTTATGCCCTAACCAAATATCATCAAGTTGTGCAATCAAACATGTTCTTCAGATAGGTCAAGATAGAAAAAATTACCTCTAGTCTGATCTCCACTTCCAATTAGTTCTCCAGTAGCATTAAATATTTTAGCTTGCTTGTGATTAAATTCCACTCGGTAACCAGTTTTGTTAAGCTGAGCAACACTTAGAAAATTGTAATTAAGACCTTCAACCCAATATGCATTTTCATAAGATATCTTATCAATTAGTTTAATCAAACCTTTTCCTCTAACAGGACATGGTGCATCATTACCAAATTTTACACTTCTACCTCTGTAATGATGTAAGGTTTCAAACTTATTTTTTTCACTAGTCATGTGATGTGAACAACCACTATCAATAATCTATTTATCATTCTTGTTCACATAGGATATCAATGCAGTTTTCTCATCCTCATCAAATTCATCTTTCATTGCCACATAAACTACCTCAATTTCAAAATCATCACTATCAGTGTTGGTCTCTTTTTCAACAATGTAACAAGATTTCTTACCTTTTCCTTTGTAGTCTTTGTTCCATTGGTAGCTGATGCAGAGTGGTCAGCAAGAAACTTGGTCTTTAGCCCAACCCAATTTCAAGACACCAAATTGGTTCAATCACTCATTTAGGTTTTGAACCCAATATGGAAAGGTGTAAACTCTGCAATAACATGGATTAGAAGGTTTCATTGTACCCTCAACAACTTAGACACTCAATCAAACTTGATTCAAAATGAGCTCTTAAGGACAAGTTCCCTGTTTTTCCATCCAATAAGACTCTCACTGTTTTAGGCAATGACAGACCATTCAGAAGTCATGATCATCTTTAACATCATTAAAATAAACAATTTCAAGCATTGGTTGATCACCCAAAAGCTTGGAACTTGGAAATCCTTAAAGCACCTAGGAACTCAACTAGGTCTCTTAAACCTGCTTTACCCCAATAACTTTGCAATTTAACAAATGACCAAATGAAATTATATGTTTTCTAGACACCCTTTTTGGTGTTCTAAATGACCTCCAAAACTCAGACCCTGATCTCACTCCTGCACCTCAGTTTCTTCATAAAGTCCTGCAGACCTAATGCATGCCTTAGGCGTGGGTTTCTTAACAAAGTCACTGAAAATGGGTTCATGAAACCAAGGTTAGAGTTTTAGGATATTCAACTCACTCTAGGCATTCAAGAAAAATAGATTTTGTGCTCCAACATCCATCGCTATGCTCTGATTTTTCAATATGCATCTAATTCCTAGTCAAAAACAAAGAAGTCTTTGATCTAGGGCTTGCTCCCAAAATTCACAGACTTCATATCCTGTTCCAAAGCTTTTAAAATATGAAAATATACATGTCTAACCTTCATCCTACAAAAAAAAAAGAATTTTCAATGGATAAAACTCAAGTTATGGCCATGTACACAGTCAATACCCTGAAAATGAGGGTTTCACACAGCAGTTTTAGAAAAAAATGCTATAACTTTGATTTAAAACAACTTAAATTTACCAAACCAACTCTCAAGGCATCTGATGGAATTGCTCCAACTTTCAGAGGGTTTTATTGACTCCTCCCAATCCGTACAGCCGTACTATAGCAAGAAAATACACTGAAATGGCTCTGAAAACAGTCTTTCTTTATTGATTTCGAAAGCAAACTTCATAAAAAAGTCTTCTCTCTGTGTTTCTTTGATCACTGGAGGCCTCAAATAGGCTCTTCAGATGTTGGTTTAACCATCTAGTGGTTATAACCAGTTTAACCAATCCCAAAACAAAAAAATCTGCTTAGCAACTTTTTAAAGTTGCATTACAACTTTTGAACAAAATCTGCCGATAAGGAAATAAGTGTGATTTGTGACTTTATGGACCTTATGACATTTGTTTGAGACTTCCAAAAACAACCTAAAGGTACCTAGGAAAACATTTATTCAAACCAAAAAATGCACCCATGGACCAAATAATACCCATGATTTATAGTTCACCAAGGGGTCTTAGTCCATACAAATGGATGGGTTAAAAGGAGATTTTAATCAATCCTGTAACCATTATTTAAAACAAAAGAACTTAAACATTATGCAAAATGAAACATCTTAACACATTTTAAAACCATTAGTCTATCAATCATTGTCCATCACAAGGTGACATGATGAAACTCTAGTGCTTGTTCCAACTGATAGGATTGAATGAATCCTTCTTCACACCTTTATCAGGGTCTTTGGTCTGCATCAGTGATGCCCCTGCATCAGTAGCTTCTGTCATCTTTTCTATCTTTGTGTTTTCTTGTCCTTTCGTCATCTTTATCCTTCTTGTCAGGGCATCTAGTAGCTATATGACCAACTTTATTACATGCAAAACATATAATAGGGAGTTTAACTTTATACTTTCCTTTTCCCCTTCTCGGTCTTCTAGCCATAAGAGCTTCTAGATCTTCTAGGTCTTCATCAGAAGTGTCACTTTCACTATCACTTTCACTTTCACTAATGCATCATTTTTTTTCTTTCTTTGGCTTGTTCAGAACTAGCTGTGACTTAAAAGCAGATTCAACATTTCCAATGCTTCCAACAGTAAAATTATCATAATTAGAGAGTTCAAAAGTAGTCAGCTTACCAACCAAACTTTCCAAAGTAAGCACATTAGTAGAGTTACATCTAGATTCCTAAATAGCAGAGATCTTAATAGCATATATAGGACACAAGGTTCTTAATACTTTTCCTATTATTGTTTCATCATCAATAGTCCCATTAGCTCCTCTAATAGCATTCACAACTTCTTTTATTCCACTACAATATTGTGCAATATTTTCACCTTCTTTCTTTCTCATTTCATCAAACTTACCTCTAAGACTCTCACCCTTTGATTTCAACACATTCAAGTCACCTCCAAAGATCCTTGCAAGAGTGTCCCACATATCTTTGGCAGTAGTGCAATCCTTAATGTCCTCAAATTCTGGATAGCTTAGGCCAGATGCAATTTCTAGCATTGCCTGATTATGTTCTTGCTTAGCTCTCATTTCTTCGGTAGTCAAGGGTGCAACATGTGAGACATAACTATTCTCAATGTAGTACTTTGCAGAGTCACCAATACTAGCTAGATGCAGCTTCATCAAGCCTTGCCATGCAGGGAAATTTTTTTTGTTGATTTTCGATACCTCCTTCTTATACATCCTGATCATTTTCTTCAAGCCCTTTTAAACTTGATATCTGTCAACACTAATAATAAGCATCTGAGCTTTGATACCAATTGTTAATATGATTTAGAACAACAGAGAGGGGGGGTGAATCAGTTGTTCTCAGGTCCTAATGTATAAAACAACCTCATAAACTTATCCTTAAATCAGATCCAAAACCAAAACAAACTTGGTCATCACTGATTCAATAATAGAAACATCTAACAATGTAGTCCACTACCTAGCTGTAACTTAACTTGTAAAACATAGCAATGTTCAGATCTAAACATTCACACAAGTATAAACACCAAGTTTTATAGTGGAAACCCAATTTGGGAAAAACCGCTTTGTAACATGCTACTATTATTTTCACTCTTCTGAAGTGAGCTTGGTAAAAAGACAACCCTGTCAAAGGTTACAATACACACTGTCAAATGTGACTCGGTTAAAGGATTTCAATCACCCTGTTAAAAGTGAGCCTAGTCATAGGACTTATATACACTCCATTAGAATGCAACCTTGTTCAAAGGCTTTAACATATGACTGTTAGGTCAACCTCTGTTAAAAGGATTTTAACTATTACAATGGCTCGAAAGTAGCAGCAATATTATCTAGAAAATATACAACTCACTTTGCAAATATCAGATCCAATTCCATACACTAATGTTGGTTTACTGACTTTGAAACTTTTCCATTTCCATCTCTGATCTACTTGAAACTTTTCTTCAAGCAATCACCACCATTCTCCTTCAGTCTTTTCTGCTTATCCAGTCAATAAAATTTTTCTTCTTCTAGCATTCTCTGTTCACCATGTTCATACATATCACAATGTTTAGGTTCCCTTATATTTTCCTCAATTAGGTTAACTCATCTTTTTCCACTCAATCTCTTTCGTAGATCTTAGGGTTAGGTCAGATTCATTGAATCTACCCACTTTATGTTCTTCGGCTCCTTTTCTAGAATCATCTCAAATCTCTTAAAGATTTACAATAAAACATTTTACAAAGCATTTAATGCTTCCAAACAATCAATAAATAAAGTCAACATGTTTTACATAATCCAAGAATTCAACAATGTCAGATCCAAAATTAAATTCTCTTCAAATATAAAATTGTTGATGCTCAATCAATATTGTGATTGTTCACTCGGTCTTCATGTAGAACGCTTGGTCAATACTAAAACTGTCTCCTCGGCTTGCACTATCTTCCTTGGCAATTTACTGGTTCTCAATCGACACTATAATTTTTCTTGGCATATACTAACTCGGTCGACACTAACATTACTCGGCTTAAACATGATTTTTCCATTCTTTGCTTGGTTAAGCCTACCAGTTTAGTCTTCAATCTTACTAAGATAAACAATACATTATCTCATCATAGTGCAACATAGTCAAGTACACTTTGTAGTATCAAGATAACTCAAGCTTTCCTTAGGTGCTATTGTTACCAACCTTGCTTAGCCCCTTAGCAACACTCAAAAAGATATAGTACTTTCCTAAGTAGCAACAGTCTTACCAATTAAGGTTTGACATCAATGACAATACAAAAATTGTTTCAATTCAGTTTCCAACAATAGTTTCACGACAAGGCATAGAGATTGACCCCAAGAAGGTCAAAGCAATAACATAAATGCCTCCACCAAGAATAGTTAGATAGCTTAGAAGTCTACAAGGAAAGCTTCAATCAATGTGTCAGTTCATTTTTCAATTGGAAAACAAGTGCCAACCTTTCACGCATCTCTCATGCAAAGACACAAGCTTCAAATGGGATCCCATATGTCAAAAAAGCTTTGATAAGCTCAAAGAGTATCTAGCCAGCTCTCCAATCCTAGTACCACCAATTCCAGGACGTCTTCTCATACTCTACATCTCAATGACCACTATAACACTGGGGACACTCTTAGCTTAGCATGATGATGAAAATAGAGAGAGAGCCATCTACTACATTAGTCAAACTCTTTTCGGCTATGAGCTTAATTATTCACCCATGGAGAAAGCATGCCTTGCAGTGGTCTTTGCCACTCAAAAACTTAGAAATTATATACTCAGCCACACAATCAAGCTCATTTCAAAGGTGGACCCACTCAAATACCTATTATCAAGGACAACTCTCACAGGCCGTATGGAAAAATGGGTCATGTTACTTAGCAAGTTTGACATCCAGTACATAGATCAGAAAGTAATCAAAGGGCAAGTAATTTTTGATCAGCTAGCAGAGGCACCACTAGTGGATGCCTATCCACTAATCATGGAATTCCCTAATGAACACCTATGTATGATCGAAGAACAACCCATGTGGAAGCTATACTTTGATGGCTCCTATACATCGCATGGATCAGGGGCAGGAATCCTATTCATCACACCTCAAGGTGACTACATCCCAAAATTATTCAAGTTGGGATTCCCATGTACCAACAACATTACAGAATATGAGGCACTCATCTTAGGTCTCAAAACATCCATTCAGTGGAATATCACAGAATTGCAAATGTTTGGAGATTCACAATTGATTATCAAGCAAGTCCTAGATGAATATTAGACAAAAGATGACAAGTTGCTACCCTACAAATAACTGGTGGATAGACTAAAAGAGCATTTTCTAAATCTACAATTCACATAGATCCCAAGGCTTCAGAACAAAGTAGTAGATGCAATGGAAACCATCAGATCCTTGTTAGAAATCCCACACGATGCATTACAGTATGAATTCCTAGTCGAGCAGCTACACACACCAGCTTATGAGAATGCCAATGTAGAAATGGTGTGTGTCTTGGTTGGTCCTCAGGCCCCATGGTACCATGGCATCCATGCATATCTAAAGAATGGTATAATATCTCTCCATCTCACCAATAGCCAATGCCAAAACCTTATTTGCAAAGCTTCCCACTACACTCTTGTAGCCAACACCCTTTATCATCGAGGTTATCACAATATCCTCTCTAGGTGTTTAGATTGAAATGATGATGTCCTAGCTTTACAAGAGGTCCACGTTAGAATTTGCGGTGCCCACACGAGTGGCATGGTTCTAGCTAAGAATTTTCTTTGAGTTGGGTATTATTGGCCAACCATGGAACATGATGCTTGTGAGTTCAAAAAATGTTTACCATTTCAGCAACATGCAAATCTGATTCATGCACCAGCACAAGACTTGCAGCCCATTGCGCCACCTTGGCCATTTTCATGTTGGGGCTTTGACCTTGTTGGCTTAATCACTCCCCTCTCCTAGGATGGAGACAAGTACATAATAACTGCCACCGAGTACTTCACCAAATGGGTTGAAGTGATTCTGCTCACCCTAACTACTGGCATCCAAATATCCAAGTTCATCCTTTACCACATCATTTGCTACTTTGGCATCCCATCTACCATCTTCACAGACCATGAAACACCTTTTGAAAACTAGCATGTGGATGATCTGTGTGCCAGACTCCACATCCATCATCATTTCTCCAGTCCATATTTCCCTCAAGGAAATGGCCAAGCTGAGGCAACCAACAAAATAATCCTCAAAATCCTCAAGAAGGTTGTTAATGATTTTGGTTGTGACTAGCACCTCTAGATAAATCCTACCCTCTTGGCCTACTGAACTTCATATCGCACTCCCATAGGCACCACCCCATATTCCTTTGTATATGGTGTTGAAGCCATTCTACCAATCAAGGTCGAGCTCCCATCATTGAGAGTCTCCATGAAAAACTACACCACTGATGAAGACTATCATGTGGCACATCTCACATAGCTAGACCTATTAGATGAAAAGAGACAACAAGCATATGATCACTTGGTTGCATACCAAAATTGACTCAAAATGAGTTATAACAAGAAGGTCCTGTTGGAAATATAGATGCAGTAACTAAGAGGGGGGGTGAATCAGTTAACCACAAAAATATTACCACTGATCCCTTAAATATCTTAACAAATTATTTACTATGCCACTCGGTAAATATACAAAGAAATGTTGAAAACTTGATCCTTGAAGTGTGTAATAATTTAAACTATTCTTAAGCATTCATCACTGATTAACTTGCATGAATAAAGAAAATAACATGAACACAAAAGACATCAGATTTACCGTGGAAACCCAATATGGGAAAAGCCACCAATGTAACTAGTTACTATTTTTCACTCTTTTGAAGTGATGCCCGGTTAGAAGCCAACCCGATAAAAGGTTACAAAACACACTGTTAGGTGTGACCTTGTTAGAGGATTTAATCACCCTGCTAGGAGTGGCCTTGTAAGAGGTCTTGAAACAATTCAATAGAACTGTTACCTTGTTAGAGGATTTACAAAATGGTTGTTAAACCAACTCGGTTAAGAGATTTTGATATCACTGCTACAATTGCTAGAAAGTAACAATGAAATAACCTGCAACTGAATTGCTGAATATAGATCTTTGTTCTATTTCACTGGATCCTTACTGATCAATTAAATCTTTGCTGCTCCTCAAGGATATTTGACCAGCCTTCAAAATTCGCACACACCTTTCTTCAAAATGATTTCTGCATGCTGTATATCTTTTATTCACCATTTGACCTTCTATATATATATGCCATTTCATAATCATTTAGATTGACAAGTCGGCACTAATAATTATTATAATAGTTGGCTGGGATAAACAAACTGTAATAACAAAATTTTTTGAAAGGGCCGACCTTGCTCGGTAAATATTTGTGTGTGTGAAAATTGTACCTGATCTGTAAACACAACACTCAGTAAACATTAGAGGTTAGTGATAATCAAAATCGTGCAAAATTGAAATCTAATTTAACCAAGTGATTTACTGCCTTCTAGTAGGTGCGAGATTGATGTTCTCAGATTGTAATCGAGATCAGTGACCTAGACGACACCTAAATGAAGGATTTAAATGCAATTGATCTAGATATGAGATTGAATGCAATTAAGCTATTTTTTTTTTTGATATTTTCTATGCAATAAGAATGATAAACTGATATGCTATGAATGCTATTAAAAACTGATATGAAATGAATGCTAAATGATCTAACAATGAAGATTCTAACAATGATATGAAAACTATGAAATTCTATGCTAAGATATAAAAACTATGCAATTGAAATTGATCTCACAAAGCTTTGAATTCGCAAGTTGATTCCTCAGCCTCCAATTCTCCAGCGTGATTGTGCAAAAATATGAGATGCTTGGATGCAAATTTGAGAGATGATTGAGAGATGAGCTAAAGCCTTATTTTTATAGAAATCCAGGGCTTTGGAGGTGCATGGATAAAAGCCATAAATCACTCAAATAACTTAGCTTGATTTTTGAGTTATTTTTAAATAAAGAATAATTAACTCACAAAAACATGCAAAAGCTAAGCTTTAACTCAAAATAGAGTTTAGCTTTAATTGATAATTGATAGTTGTCTGCTTTTATGATTGTGCATATTTTATTTATGAATTAATTTAATAATAAAGTGATTTATTTCCAACTTAACTGCTTTTTAAAAATAAAACAATTGATTTATGGGTTAATCAATTATTTATCAAACTTTTATTAAAAACTATATTATTAAATAATGACAACTTGCTTTAATTAATTAAATAAGAATTTAATCAATTATTCATATGATATTAGATTTATTGTCAAAATTAAATAATACAATTAATAATAGATAGAATTAAATTTAATTACATAATTAATTTGGCAAGATATTAAATCTAATTAATTAAATATGAAAATATTCAATTAATCAAACTTAGGATAAATGTGATTTTTCACCAAATAATCATTAAACTAAAGATAATTAAGATAATTAGGAATATTACTAGAAATATTCCCTGATGCAGAATTTAAGATAATCAATTATGATTCAATGATGTTTAGATGTGCCTTAGATTAGGACTTTGATGTCGATTTTGTCTGAATTGTTGATATAGAAGATGAATGAACTTATAGCCCATTTTTGGGGTATTACAACATTAATCCTGAAAAGATTTCTTTCGGTGACCGAGAGAACTCAGTAACCATAGCGAATTTTGCAACATCCTTTGGAGACCGAGAGAGCTCGATAACAACTAATTTCCTTCGATAATCGAGGAGGCTCGGTTAACACTATTATCCTGTCATGTTTCTTTTAGACACCCGAGAGAACTCAGTAGACACTAAAAATTGCCTAGCTGACTGACTGAGCTCGGTAGATACTGAGAACCGCTTAGCTGACTGACTGAACTCGGTAGATACTGAGAGCGATAATTGATATGACATTTGTGTGACATCAAAGACAACACATAGCTAATCCAACAATGTCCTTCAGACAATTGTATCCAACAATCTCCTTCTTTGGCATTGATGGCAACACAACATGTCATAGCACAATGAAATTTCACAGATAAACCAAGAGTAAGAAACATATCCTTAGCTTCATTCTAATTCCCATCATCTTCAAACTTCTTTCTCTAACTAAAAACTCTCCCTCTTAACTTCTCAAATTATTCTTCTTAGAAATTTCTTGAAATGACAGCAAACTCTCCCTCTTTGACAACACATGCCAAAGACAACTTACACAGTTTCGGTAAATATCAATGTACCTTATGTACTGATTCATATGCAATGATTCCCTGACTATGCTGCATCAACTGATTGATCTTCAACATGTTCTGGTTGATGCATCACTAAAACTTTATTTAGTGAACCTCGGACAGGGGAGTGACCCCTAACTTGCCTCTTAGATACAAGAATGCATCTTTAGGTAGTGGCTTGGTGAAGATATCTACAATTTGTTCTTTTGTATGAATATATTCCAATCTGATTTCCTTGTCCTGCACCAATTCTCTAACAAAGTGATATTTAATTGCAATGTGCTTGGTTTTGGAATGCATTACTGGATTCTTTGAAATATTTATTGCACTTGTATTATCACAAAACATAACAACTGGTTCTTTGATCTCAACCTTCATGCCTTCCAAAAGCTGTTTAAACCATATAATATTAGAGCAGTTTACTGTTGCAGCAACATATTCTACTTTTGCTGTGGATTGGGATGTGCAGTTTTTCTTTTACTAGTCCAAGATACTAACCTCTTGCCAAGAAAGAATGCACCACCACTTGTACTCTTTCTGTCATCAATGTTTCCTGCCCAATCAGCATCAATAAACACTTTTAAATCTAGATTGCCTCCAAATTTATACCACAAGCCATAATCTTTAGTTCCCCTTAAATACTTCAAGATTCTTTTGATTGACATCATGTGATTTTCTCTGGGTTTAGCTAAGAATCTTGCCACTATTCCAACTGCTAAGGCAATATCAGGCCTTGTGTGTACCACATATTGTAATTTTCCAATCATTGATCTGTATAAGGTCTGATCTACTTCTTTTGAATCATCATCTTTGGTAAGCTTTAGTCCAGTACACATGGGTGTACCAACTGGTTTTGAATCTTCCATACCAAATTTCTTAAGTATTTCCCTGATATATTTAGACTGAGTAATGTAGATACCATTTTTATTCTACTGAATCTGAAGTCCAACAAAGAATTTTATCTGACCAAACATAGACATTTCAAATTCTTTGTTCATAAGTTCTGAAAATTCTTTGCACTGATCATCATTTCCTGTAAACACAGTATCATCCACAAATATTTCTACCAAAACAATTTTGTTATCTGATCCTTCTTTGATGTATAAATTGCTATTGTCATTAGCCCTTTTGAAATCAATTTGAGTAAGATAGTTGTGTAATCTTTCATACCATGCTCTAGGAGCTTGTTTCAGACCATACAATGCTTTGTGTAATTTGCAGACCATATCCCTTTTGTTTGGATCAATAAAACCTTCATGTTTCTCAATGTAGACTTCTTCCTCAAGAATACCATTGAGAAAAGCAGATTTGATATCCATCTGATATACCTTAAATCCTTTATGTGCTGCATATGCAAGTAAAGTCCTCACACCTTCTAATCTTGCAATAGGAGAAAAAGTCTCTCCATAATCTATTCCTTCTTCTTGAGAATATCCTTTACATACCAATCTTGCTTTGTTTCTTGATACTTGACCATCTTCATTCAACTTATTTCTGAATACCCATTTTGTCCCAATTATATTTCTATCTTTAGGCCTAGGTACAAGAGTCCATGTCTTATTTTTCTCTATTTTCTCTATTTCTTCATTCATAGCCTCAATCCAACTTTCATTTTCTAATGCATCTTTGACATTTTTAGGTTCAAAATCAGCAAATAAACATGTACCTTTAGTTTACTTCTTGTCATAGTACCATCTGATTTGTTTCCAATAATCTGATCTAGTTTATGATGCTTTCTGACGTACTTGGTTAATATAGGTTCCTTGCTTCCTGAATGAGTTACATTGTCATCTTCTTCATCTTCAGGTTCAGATTGCTCGGGCTCAATAGATACTTGCTCAGTAGCTTCAAACTGAGACTCGGTACTTTGTGACTCGGTCTGAACTTCTTCTTGTGACTCAGTTACTATACTGGGCTCGGTAGATGTAGTCTCCTTACATGTGTCTGGAAATGTATCAGGTTTGATGTAAACAAATTTTCTGTAGTCCTCTGGTTCCTTTTTGCTTTCTTCTTCAATCTTTTCTGCAAACTCATCAATTCTCACATGTGCACTTTCTATGATTTTGTGAGTAGACAAATTTAGACATCTATATGCCTTACTTTTGCAAGAATATCTGAAAAATATTCCTTCATCACTTTTTACATCAAATTTTCCTTTTCTAGATTCTTTCAAGATGTAACATTTACTACCAAATACTTTTAGGTAACTTACATTTGGTTTGTAGCCATACCATAGCTCATATGGAGTCTTGAATGTGTCTTTTCTCAGCTGTACTCGGTTCAAGGTATGAACTGCAGTGCTGATAGCTTCCTTCTAGTATTTCATAGCAATGTTTTTTTCAATCATTAGAGTCCTTGCACAGTCCATGATAGATTTGTTCCTTCTTTTAGCTATTCCATTCTGCTCAGGAGTTCTTGGGGCTGATACCTATCTTTTGATTCCTCTTTCAATGCAGAAATTATTGAATTCACGGGAGATGAATTCACCACCTCTGTCTGATCTCAAGCATTTTATTCTTTTTCCTGTTTCCTTTTCTACTCTTGCTAAATACCATTTGAACTTCTCAAATGCTTCAGACTTTTCTCTTAAATACATAACAGTCATCATTCTAGAATAATCATCAACAAAGAGAATAAAGAATTTTTCTCCAGTATAGCTCTCAATTCCAATAGGTCCACATAAATCAGTATGCACAATTTCCAAAATATCTTCAAATTGATAGTTTTTACTTTTGAAACTAGACTTTCCCATTTTACCAATTTGACAATTCTTGCATAAACCAACATTAGTTTTCTTCAAAGTAGGAATACCTCTTACTTTCTTGAATTTGCTTTTTTTATCATGTTGTCAAAATTTACATGACATAACCTTTTGTGCCATAACCAACTTTCTTCAATTCGAGCAATAAAACATAAGTAATCACCAAGATTAAGATAAAACAGGTTACCTTTGGTTTGTTTGCCTGATCCTATCAGTTTTCCTTTGTCATCCAGCAGTCTTGCTTTGCCATTCATGAATTCGACCTTGAATCTAATGTTGATTAGTTGTGCTACACTTAGAAGATTATGCTTTAGTCCTTCGACCCAATATGCATTATCACATATAAGTTCTTTGGTTAATGAAATTCGTCCCTTTCCTTTCATACAACAGGGTTCATTGTTTCCAAACCTTACATTACCACCATCAAAGTTTTCAAAGTGTTCAAACTTGGTCCTGTCACTAGTCATATGATGTGAGCATCCACTGTCTATAATCCATGTATCATTCTTGCTTATATGAGAGATAAGTGCCATCTCATCTTCATCATTATCGGATTCATCTTTTACAACAATGAAAACAATTTCTTCTTCACTATCATCTGAATCTTTAGCTAAGAAACATGTTTTCTTACCTTTATCCTTGAATGATTTGAAATTTTTCTTGCCATTGTACTTGTAATTTTTCTTCTCATCTTTGCTTTCCTTGTTTGGACACCTAGCTGCAATATGACCAATTTCTTCACATGAAAAATAGATTAAGGGAGTTTTACCTCTGTATATTCCTCTGCCTCTTGAATACTTCTTTGCAAGTAATGCTTCAATAACTTCAAGATCGCTATCAGAACTTTCCTCTGATTCTTCTTCACTTTCTGATTGGATTTTCTTCTCTTTCTTGAGTGAAAGTTTGGCCTCAAAAGCTGATTCAATATTTTTAGAAGTTGGAACATCATTGTCATAGTTATCCAGTTCAAAGGCTGTCAATCTTCCAACTAAGGCATCCAAAGTTATATTGTGATTTTCTTCACATCTTCTTTCTTGAATAGCAGAAACTCTTATTGCATAAATAGGGGGTTATGTTATAAGAACCTTACTTATAACCATTTCATCATCAATTTTTCCTCCAAAAGCTCTGATTGCACTAACACTTGTCTTGATTCTTTCAACATATTTTGCAATGTTTTCTTCTTCTCTCATTTTCATTTGATCAAACTGTCCTCTTAGGCTCTCTGCTTTGGCTCTCTTCACATTGTCATCACCACCATAGATTTTCTTCAGCTTGTTCCACATTTCATGAGCAGTTGTGCAGTCTTTGATTTCATCAAATTCTTCATAGCTAAGAGTTGATGTAATGTCTATCATCATAGTGTTATGGTTCTTCTTCTCTGCAATGTCTTCAATAGTTAATGTGCCAGTAGGAATTGTATATTCTTGATCAATATATTTGCATCCTGAATCACCAATGGAAGCCAGATGTAATTTCATGAGACCTTGCCATGCTGAAAAGTTATTTCTATTAAGCCTTGGAATTTCTCTTTTGTAAGACATCCTGATCTTTAGCTTAGGTCCTTGAAACCCTTCTTGCAAGCACCAAAAGCTCTGATACCAATTGTTGGAAATATAGATGCAGTAACTAAGAGGGGGGTGAATCAGTTAACCACAAAAATATTACCACTGATCCTTTAAATATCTTAACAAATTATTTACTGTGCCACTCGGTAAATATACAAAGAAATGTTGAAAACTTGATCCTTGAAGTGTGTAATAATTTAAATTGTTCTTAAGCATTCATCACTGATTAACTTGCATGAATAAAGAAAATAACATGAACACAAAAGACACCAGATTTACCATGGAAACCCACTATGGGAAAAACCACCAATGTAACTAGTTACTATTTTTCACTCTTCTAAAGTGATGCCCGGTTAGAAGCCAACCTGGTAAAAGGTTACAAAACATACTGTTAGGTGTGACCTTGTTAGAGGATTTAATCACCCTGCTAGGAGTGGCCTTGTAAGAGGTCTTGAAACAATTCAATATAATTGTTACCTTGTTAGAGGATTTACAAAATGGTTGTTAAACCAACTCGGTTAAGAGATTTTGATATCACTGCTACAATTGCTAGAAAGTAACAATGAAATAATCTGCAACTGAATTGCTGAATATAGATCTCTGTTCTGTTTCACTAGATCCTTACTGATCAATTAAATCTTTGCTCCTCCTCAAGGATATCTGACCATCCTTCAAAATTCGCACACACCTTTCTTCAAAATGATTTATGCATGCTGTATATCTTTTATTCACCATTTGACCTTCTATATATATATGCCATTTCATAATCATTTAGATTGACAAGTCAACACTAATAATTATTATAACAGTCAGCTAGGATAAACAAACTGTAATAACAAAATTCTTTGAAAGGGCTGACCTTTCTCGGTAAACATTAATCCTAAAAAGATTTCCTTCGGTGACCGAGAGAACTCGGTAACCACAGCAAATTCTGCAACATCCTTTGGAGACCGAGAGAGCTCGGTAACCACTAATTTCCTTCGATAACTGAGGAGGCTCGGTTAACACTGTTAGCCTATCATGTTTCCTTTAGACACCTGAGAGAACTCGGTAGACACTAAAAACTACCTAGCTGACTGACTGAGCTCGGTAGATACTGAGAACCGCTTAGCTGACTGACTGAACTTGGTAGATACTGAGAGTGATAATTGATATGACATTTGTGTGACATCAAAGACAACACATAGCTAATCCAACAATGTCCTTTAGACAATTGTATCCAACAGGTCCATCCTAGATAATTCCAGGCCAGTGACATGGTCCTAAAGGAAAATCAAAAGGTCCACACACATAGAGAAAAGAAAGGAAAGTTTGAGCCTACTTGGCTAGGCCCCTATGTTATCACAGCATGCTTCGGCTCTGGAGCCTATCAGCTATCTACACCAAAAGGTGAGCCTTTGAATGATCTAATCAACATCATACATCTGAAGAGGTTCTATGCCTGAACCAGATCTTACATATTCAGTAAAATCCATAAAAATTGGAAAAAAGGAAAAAAATACAAAAAAGCAAAAAAGCAAAAGAAAAGAAAAATAATCATCCAATGGTGAAAACTTGGCAATTCAAGCACCTTGGACAAGTATGTTGGTGAAAACTTGGCAAACAGGTGCCATACATAGTGGACCAAATCATTATCTATCAAACTCCCATCCCAACATCTCAGTCCTTTTTCTACCATCCCCATCCCCATCCACCATCCCCCAGCATTCCTCTTTTTTATAATCATCAAGCAAATTCGAAATCCCACCTGCACATATCTTGTACCATATCCTGTATATCATGTATAGCACAATCCTTCTTATACCATATCATGTATAGCGAGATCTTCCAATCCCAAATCTTGAGCTTCTGTACATATCAATTGTATATCTTTTCTAGTTCATTGTACATATCATCCCTTTTTGTTTTACATAGTCCTTGTCAGTCCTACAATAGTATTTGATCAGAACTCTTTTCCTACCCAGCCTCATACTTCAGCAACATCAATTGTCAACTATTCTTGATCATAGTGATTATTCTTTGACTTCATCATTTGCTAGCGAACAAGAACACCCATTCTCTCCTCAATCAGTGGGTCCTTGAGGATGTATCCTTTCTCTTGTCAAACCTAATCCTCCACCAATCACACCAGGTCCATGTCGATGCATCCTTCCACACATTCAGACCAATCTTTCCACCATTAATCAATCAGTCAAATCAAATCTCTCTCCTTGGCAAAGGATGTCTTTTTTGAGTTGTCATTTTGGTCTTGGATTTTGTCCTTTGGATCTTGTTAATATTTTATGGCTTCTCGTTATTCTCTACTCAAAGTTGCCACGATCCTTTATATCCTGGTGCACTGTGAATGAGGACAATCTAGGGCATGGTCTTTTGATCTTTTAATTTTTCCTGTGAGTCAGTCGGATGTGACCCTTGCACATTTCACATGTGATCTTTTGGGTTACATGGTGCACTTAGGAAATGTCATTTTCTTGTGGTTTCTCCAACATCATTTCTACCATGCCTCCTTCTCGGGATCATGTGTGATGCTGGGGCAACCCTGCATGTCTTTTTAGCGTCAGTCCTATGCAATGCTGGTGACGAAGCCTTGTGATCCTAGTATCCTTGGCAGGTCTCTAGCATTTCTATATTAAACTAGGTTGTGCTCTCCACATATTCACTTGGAGCTCCCCAAATCCCCCATCATATAGATTAATCTTGCATTATGCATCATTTAGCGTAATATTGCACTCATGCATCTTTTCTCTTGGAAGTCTCATTATTTATCTCCCCTTCTTCCTTCTTTTCTTCCTTGTAATCTTTTGAGAAAATTTCACAACGTTTACTCTGTGTTATTTTCTCGAGGGGGCACAACCCCTTATTCCTCTAAATTCTAGCCTGCGGTATCTTATTTTTATTTTTTGAAAACCCCTAATGACATCATCATTTATTAATTAATTATTTATTTAATTTATTTATTTATTTTTATGCCATTAAATCCTCCTATTTTAATTAAACATGTTTAATTAAAGAATCCCTCCCCAAAATCATTTAAATCAAGTTCGAATGAATTTCCTCTATTTATTAATTATTAATTGATAAATAATGCCAAAAATCCTTTTAATAAATAAAATATTTATTAAAAGCCTAAAACCTTGGAAATCTTCTAGAAATCCTTAACCTCTTCTAGAATTTCCTAATCTCACTCTAATCTCGATTAAAAGGTGATTCCTACCTTTTTTAGTCCAAACCCTTGATGACATCATCATTTATTAATTAATTAATTATTTAATTAATTTATTTATTTTTATGCCATTAAATCTCTTTATCTTAATTAAAAATATTTAATTAAGAAATCCCTTCGAGAAATGTTTAAATCTCATTTAAACATTATTTCCCTATTTATTAAATATTTAATTAATAAATTGACCAAAAAATCAAAAAATAAATTATTTATTTATTTTTACCCAAAACCTTAGAAATATCCTGAAGATCATTAACCTCTTCTAGAATCTCATAATCTCACTTGAATTTTAATTAAAGAAGGATTTACCCATTTCCTAAGCCTAATCCCAACTCAAAAACATTTAAACCAAAATTAAGTGTTAATCCTTCTTATTTATTAAATTTATTTAATACATAAAATCCTCAACCAAAAAGCCTTTTGAAATAAATAAACATTTATTTATTTCCTTAAACTTAGAAATATCCTAGGAAAACCCTAGACTATTCTAGAACTTTCCTAATCTTTTCCTAAACCCATTTAGGAGAAATTACCTACTTTTCCTATGCTAATCCAAGTCTCATTTGACTCCTAGTCAAACCCTTCCCCTAATAAGCCTCAAAAGCCTTTGAGATGAATAAATATTTATTTGTTTCTTAAATCCATAATTATCCTAAAAATTCTTAGACTCCTCTAGAAGGTCTTCATCCTCATCCAAAGCCTTGGTCCAACCAAAAGTCAATCCTAATCCTTGACTCAACCCCTAACCTTACCTCTAACCTTGATTCAACCTCCTAACCCAAGCCCTTCCCAAATCCTATAAATACTCCTTCCAAGAGCAAATTATTAATTTAGCTCTCATCTTTATGCATTGTTATCATGTTAAATTCATCCTAGATCTTAAAGCTTTTGATACTAATTGTTAGATTTCATGTTTTATTAACTCATCTTAGCTTAGAAATAATGGAATGAACTACACTTCTTTCAAGCATTTATGCATCATATCCATCATCCTTAGTATGCATTAGAAGCAAGCTCCAAGTGCTTTGAGAGCACATCCACATCCCTCTAATTGAAGCAAATCAAACAGTGCTCTTTAGCACTTGTTTTGACAATAATTCTGAGGTGGCTTTAGTTTTGTTTTCATGTCTTAAGCTGTTTTTAGTTCATGAACATGTTAGATTAGTCTAATGTTTGAATGTTTCAGCCTTTCAAGACAGGTAATAGGTTCAAAATCCATAGCCTATAATATCATAAAGAGTACTCTAAGGTACCCTTGAGATATATAAAGACTCATTTAATTGCATCCCAATGAAATTAACTAGGATCAAACATATATCTAAAAAGAACTCCCACTGCTTGGGCAATGTATGGTCTAGTACAAGCTATAGCACAAATCAAACATTTAACTGAACTTTAGTAAAATTATTTAAAACTAAGTTCACATACTTATTTTTTCCTATCCATAGCTTTCTTTCACTCTATCTAGTTTCTAATTTTCATCCCAAGATGTATTCCTTTTGTGCTAAGATCTTTCATTCCAAATTAAGCAATACGATGAGACTTAAGTTATACAATTGCACATTTCCCTTTACCAATGAATAACATATAATGAAATATTTAGGAAATAATCACCATCATATTTATATTAAACATACTGATATAATTTAGAATACTCAAATCCCAAACTCAATACATATGAATCAAATTTATAGTAACAAAACATAGGACTTTTCTTGAGGCCATACAAATATTTCTTCAATTTACAAACTAAATTAGTTTTACCTTTTGCTATGTAATTCTATGACTATGTCATATAGAAGAAATAATATAATGGATGTCAATTTGGTGATAGGAGAAAATATATCACCATAATCAACACCCTCAACCTGAGAGTATCTTTTTACAACCAACCTTTCTTTATACTTCTAATACTTCCATATGAACCTATATTTTTATTGAATACCCATTTGCAACCAACAATTTTTTGTCCTTCAGGAAATGGTACAATATCCCACATTTTAATATTTTTCAAAGATGACATTTCTTTATCCATAGAAATTTGTTTAAATTCTTAAATATTCATACCTAATTCCTCTTCTACAAATATAGTTCTATCCACACTAGTTTTCAAAGAGAAAATGCATCTCCAATGATCAAGAGAATACATTTCATGTGGTTGTCTATGCCTTGTAGACCTTCAAATTGTAACAAATATGCAGAAAGAAAATCTATGTTCATTTTATAACCCAAAAAATGAAGTCTATGATATGAAAGAAAGAAAAGTCACACAAGCTTGACATGTGAGAGTTCATTTTATGTCCAAATCAAAGTGTTATCAGATTGAGAAGAATACCTGAGTTTCTCACAATGTGCTTAGTAGATTTTACCTATTTTAGCAATTTAGTTGCACTTTTTCAATCAAAATCAACAAAGATCAGTCAGAAACAACAAAGTTTAATTGTTAGGGTTAGTTGTCAGTCCAAATCTGAAAATCAAATTTGGAAAACTAACTAAAAATATGAAACAACAATTGAATTATGGCACCAAAACTCATATGAAAATGGGTTACCTCTCATACAACAATCGAAATCCCATATGACAGTGGGTCACCTCCGGAACGACTGTCTGAAAACTCGTACGACAGTGGGTATCTGTTCAAATGACAAAGGAGTTTCCAAATAACAATCTGTAGGTTATGATATGAGCCTCAAAATTCTCAACTGTCGTACGACAACCAATAGCTTCTGGTATGACTTTCTGATAAAAGTTGTATGAAAAAATGTACGAACAGAGAATAAAATTGCAGAATTGACCAGAAAATGACAGAAATTGATATATAAGAAATGGAAACCCATTTCAGGGCCCCATTGTGGGCGCCAGAAATTTGTGTGTGAAAATTGCACCTAGCTGCAGACACAACACTTCAGTAAAACATTAGAGGTTAGCAAAATCAAAATCTACAAATAAATGAAACTAAGCTAACCAGGTGATTTACTGCCTTCTAGTAGGTGTGAGTGTGGTATTCTTAGATTGAAATTGAGATCAGTGACAATGCAACACCTAAATGAAGGATTTGAATGCAAGAGAATGAAAAACTGTATGAATCCAAATTAATCTATATTTTTGTATTTTCTATGCAATAAGATGAAAAACTTGATATGAAACTAATCTAGATAAATGAAATGATATGCAAATTTAAACTAAAAATGATATGAATTGATATGAAGATGAAAGCTATGCTATGAAATGAAAATTATGCAAATACTATGACCAACAGGGAAAGATCTCACAAATCGCTTGTCACAAAAGCTTAATCCTTCAATCGCCAATTCGCCAGAGTTATTGTGCAATTCAAGTGTTCATAATTATGAAGAGTTGAGCTTTGATTTTATAGAAATCCAGGGCTTGAGGATGCATTGAGAAAAGCCATAAATCACTCTTGATAAACTCAAGTTGATTTTGGAATTATCAAGAAATCAAAGATAATCAAATCACAAAAATCATGCAAAAGTAGCGTTTAACTCAAAATAGAGTTTAGATCAAATTCCAACTCATCATCAGATGTTGAGTTTAAATTTAAAAATTGATTGTTAATTTCTAGTTGACTGCTTTTCTAATTGTGCATGATTTAATAATAAATTAATTTTAAAATAGAGTGATTTATTCTCAACTTAACTAATTTTTGAATTAAAACAATTGATTTATGGGTTAATCAATTATTAAATCAAACTTTATTCAAAAACTATATTATCAAATATTGACAACTGACATTAATTAACTAAATAAGAATTTAATCAATTAGTCATGAGATTTTAGATTTATTGTCAAAATTAAATAATACAATTTAGAAATAAATTTAATTAAATAATTAAGTGGTAGAATTAAATCTGATTAATTAAATATTCAGAATATTCAATTAATCAAACTTTAGGATAAATATGATTTATCACCAAATAATTATTAAATCAAAGATAATTAGGATAAATAGGAATATTGTTAAGAATATTCCCCAATGCAGAATTCAGGATAATCAATTAGGATTTGATAATGTGCAGATGTGCCTTAGGCTAGGACTTTGATGTCGATTTCAATCGAATTGTTGATGTAAGAGGTTAATGAACCTATAGCCCATTTTTGGGGTATTACAAATAGAAGCAGATGGATCCATGGTAGAAGAGTTCAAACACCTACAAGATCAATCTATCATTAAGCTAACCCTACTCACAGAATTCAAAAAAGTTGAATGGTTTAAGATCATCCTTAGCAGATTCCATGATCAGTTTATTTGGATTGGATAACAACCAGTAAAGATTTGTGCACCGATGATTCATGAGATTATAGGCCTTGATAATGAAGGAGCCCTACCTATATCAGAAAAGAATTTGATGAAATAGGCAAAAACCCTGACCCATTCCAAGTGGGATAAGAGGGAGATGACAATCAATGACATCTTTCAACAAGATGTTAGGTTGGTATCAATTTTGTTGGGTTACAAGTTGTTTTATAGTAGTAGACCAAACTTTGTATCAGCTGGAGTTGATATGATGTCATACAGAATGGTGAAGGAAAATAAGAAATATAACCTTTGTGAAGTACTTGCACCATAGTTCCTTGAAAATGTAAGAGTGATAAAGAAAGATAGGACTAAAATATTTAGGTTTGGGTCCTTGTTAGTCCATATGTACATCCATATCATTCACAAGTTTCTTGGCATGTACCCTAGGGCATGGAAAGCAGACATACCTACTGGGATTCAGATTTCAGAGAGTTATAGAATGCAAGATAAGAATTGGGTTGATGGTGAACTATTTTCCATGAAGGAAAGGTTTAGAATACCTGAGAACATTGTTGATAAGTATGAGGACACTATCTGTTTCATGGTTTAAACTGATTGTGTCTATTTTGAGGTAGTAGAACACATAATGAAATGGTGTTACCCCATGGGATACAAAGTAAGTGATGAGATTCTAACCATGAAGGTAGAGCATGTACTGGTAGCAGAAATAGACCCTACACAAGAAATATGGGGAACATACAAAGAGAAATATGAAAAAGTCAGAGAAGAGCAAGAAAAAGTAACAAGGAAAAGGGAAATTGGTAAAATTGTGGAGGATATCACTTCCAAAGTAGTAATTACTAAAGAGAAATTGATAAACATAAATAATAAGATGGAATTATCCTCAAGCATATCCATTGATGCTTCTATTCCTTTAGAAGTAGAAAAGACAGAAACTCCTATAGTTGATATTGTTGATTTATCAGCTACATAAGAGGAGGCAGTACAATAAGTTGTGCCTATAATCATTCCCAGAAGATCTAAAAGATCCACCAAGGAAGATAGTCCTAAGGAGAAAGAGGTAGAAGTAAAGAGGAAAAGGTTCCTGAGAAAGAAGAAGAAAAAGTAGCACCAAGGGATCCACAAACCTTATGGAAACTTGACCTTAAGTCACTACAGAAAAGAGTGATTAAAGATGGAAACCTAAAAATAGTGGATAGGTATTATGAGAGATATGATTCTAAGAATCAATCACTCATTGAAGATACTATCATTGAGTATCTCTTAGTTTTCAAGAAAAACTTGTTAGAAATTGAAGGGAGTATCCCTAAAGAATTGTACAACAAACTAGAAATTAGGAAGTAGTTGGCACAATCAGAAGATGAAAACATAAAGAATAAAGCTATTGAGGACATGTTACCTATTGTCTCAATACAAGAAAGAGAGAGGATTATAAATGCATTGAAACCCTTGTTGAGGACAAAGGCCAGACTAGTAAAAATAATGGCTAGGAAATATGATGAGGTGATTGAGGACACTCAAAAGTCATTAGATCATATCCTAATGAGTGATATGCCAAAGAAGACATCACCTCACAAGGTCGCCAAGCACACATCTTTGGATTTGGGAGAAAGCTCCAAAGCAGTGGATGAAAGTGTACAAGATAGCATGCAGCCATATTTCTTTGTCTCTGGTGTGCTTGTGACCCTTGACACTTCGCATGATGTAAGTGATCCATTTATGGATAATTTAGATAGTGCAATGGAATTTGCAGAACAAGAACATATAGAGGAAGAGAAAATAGAGGAGAAAGTATAGGAGAAGGAAATACAACGGGAAGAAAAGAAGGAAGAAGAGACCAAAACATAAAAATTTGCTAAGGTTATATTGGACACCTCTCTATTGTTGGCAACAATGGCCAAACCAATAAGTTCTGATGTAGACAGTATGGATGAGGATGAGCTTATGAGGATATCCTTCATGGCTTTTTCCAAGGATAAAGAAAGGTCAGTATAGAAAGGGGACAAAATAATAAAGGTAATGGCTAGGGATTTTGAAACAATAAACAAGCTACTTCCCTCACCGATTATCTTTCAAGAAAAGGATGAAGCTGAAAATATTGGTACAGTATCAGATAGCTTTGATAGTCACTTTGACTCATTGCTAAAGACTATAGAAGACAAGGAAGAGAAATTTTTTTTGGAGAAGTTGAGAGAAGTCTGTCAGTCCATTTCATGGGACTTAGACATTCTCAAGGCTACTAATCTTAAGGCCAAGAGTTGTGTAGCACAAGGCAGGAAAATTTATAGCTACTACATAAATCCTTGCAAGCATGTAAATAACATTGAGGAGATTATAGCCAAGGATAGGGCTACTCTTGACAGTCTGATGGATAGCTATGAATCATCTTCACTAACTATAGGCAAAATAGATAAAGAGACATCCAAAATTTTAGACAAGATCAGTGTACTAGAAATGGAGAAAGGGAGAGTTGTAGACAGATTTGGCTTGCTAAGAAGCCTATTGATCCCTAAGCTCTCAATGCTTGAGACTCATCTTTCAAAGATGGAAAAGGTTGCAAGATCAATGACCTTGTCTACACCTACTGAGATTAAGGCAACGGGGACCACATCATATGCATTGAATGGATTGATTCATATTAGTGAGCTACTGATAAAGTCATGGTCTGAGGAAGTAAAGACCTCAGAAAACTCCTTCCAAGATGTCTTAAACCTGGTGAGTAAGCACTAAATCCTTTTGTGCTTAAGTTTTTGAAATTTTTGAATGAACCTTTGCCATTGATGTCAAAGGGAGAGGAAGAGAAAGAGGAAAAATGTAAAGAGTAAAAGGAAGAAAATAAAAATAGTAAGAAGAAGAAAAAGATGTATAAAAAAAAGAGTAGAAAAGAGAAAATGAAAAGAAGAGAGTTGTACTTTAACATTTAGTCATTTTTCTAAGTCTTGCCATCAATGCCAAAGGGAGAGACTATTGGAAAGTGGTGTTGTGGAGAACTAGGGATCACTTAAGGGTTTTCATTCATGGAAAAACTTATGCTAGAGTGATCGCATGATGAGAGTTTCATTACTGGAGTCACATTCATTAAAATGACTAAGTCCAGAATAAGGGTAGCAGGGTACAATGTTACAGTTTTGGTTAGCGATGGAAATGTATCATGTATTATGGCCTAAGAAGTTTTTGGAAGGTATTTTGGTATATGTATATGCTTCAGTTAAGAGTGCATAAGTTTTGGTAATCATATTAGTGAGATTTAGTGAGCTAAAGGTATGCAAAAATAGAGATTCGGTATAACAGGGCATATGAGTAGTTGCGAAGATTAAGGAAAGGTTAGCGGATATGGTAACCTGATAAGTCAGGTGAATGGAGTATATTGCTCACAATTGGGTAATATATAATTTCTGACTTCATACTCACCCTTTACATAATTATTTATTATATTTTGTATGATATTTGTGAAGCCGAATGGATGGCAATTTTTGTATAAGTATAGAGTACTTTTATGAAAGCAATAAGAATTGTGATTATGGTGATAAAGAAAGGTTGTGAATCTGAGAGCAGAGATCATATGTGAGATCAGTAAGAGATAGAGCTATAACTGGAACTATCTAATCAAGACAAGTGCTTGTATTGTTCACATTTTGGAGAACTCATTGTAATAGTTTTTTATTGTAAGATTTTTTTTCTCACCACCTTTAACCAAGTGCTTTGTATACTCCTAACATAGTTTTCTAATCCTCTAGCAAGGAAATGTACTATGTAATAATTAGCTCCTAATAGAGATACAATATTTTAGTGCATAGTTGTGGGTACCATCCCCACCGGGGTTTTCCCTTGGCCAGGGTTTCCTGAAGAAAAAATCATGGTGTCATGAGCTATGTGTTATGCTTTATTGTTCTTTTAATTTCAGCAGTGTTATAGTTTATTTATACTTGGTTTAAAAATCAAATTTCAGTAATACAGATTCACCCCCCTCTCAGTATTATCTAATCCTAACACCTGTTAGGAGTTCTAACCCTATTAAGAGCTCAGTATTACAATAGGAAGGTCCTGTAGTACCCCTCCCATAGTCTAATTTTCTATACGTTATGGTTATTTTAGGATAATTATTTATATGCTAGGAAATCATTGATGCTCGGGATTTTAGTGACCCCATACTTGCATGTGTTTGGTTGATGTGTTTGTTTTATATTTCTGTTTAATGTTCCTGATGTGGTTGAGGGACGAAGTCATAGTTACTTGCTTGTGAGATCCTCATGATCATCCGATCCCCACCATTGTCTATTATATATTTATGTACATGCAGGTTTTGTATGTAAGTTTGTAGGTACTGGGCATCGACTTCCCTAAATTGTCAGGATGATCGTGCCCTATCGTAATATCTCAAATGGTAAGAGAGGGGAGATAAAACAAGTCCAAAACCCTAACCTAAACCCATTTTTCCTAGGATTGGACAAGTATCAATTTGACTACCCTACCCAAATTTGTCTAGTTGACATGGATTTGTTGATCCCTTTCTTGAGTCTGTTTGGTTTTATTTTGTTTGGTCTCAGTTGATTTATTTCTTAAGTGGGTAATTCTCTGTGATTAACTATTTAATGATTATAGTTGAAATTTAATATTAATAATATTCTATGTTTATTTGAGAAAATTAATTAAATTCAAATATTTGAATATTAGGATTTAATTGAAATTAGATTTAAATGTGCTTCTTACTTTATTAAATAATTAAATATTTAACAACATGGTTTTATGATGCTTTAATATTTAATACAAATTTTAATTATAAACATGTGCATTAACATTATTCAAAAGTGAATTTGTTTTCAAAAGATAACAACTTGTTCTAAAAAGTCAAGTTGAGTTGTGCATATAAAGTTATTTTATTTTATTTTATTGTGAATTACTTTCAATTTTTTATTGGAGTTGATTTGGGAGTTAACTGGTGAGTTATCTTTAGGGTTGCATCAAAGGGGGAATTGAATCTCTATTAGGGGAATCGCATTTCATTTTAAAGATTAGATAGGTTTTGGAGCAATTTTTGGAGAGAGCTTGGATTTTGGCATCTTGAGATTTTTGGATGAATTGGGTTTGCTTGGATTTTTGTTGAAGGCTTGTTTGTGCATCTGGATCTTGTGCATGTGTTCTACCTGGACTCAGATCTGGAGGTTGGATTCATACTCAGAGGAATTAGGTGTTTATAGATCTTTCAGGGATTCAATTTCAATTGTCTGCATTAGATCTAAGGTAGGATCTGAAAATCTCCTTTTGTGATTTATGTTTTGCAGCTTGATGGATTCCCATCTGAATGATTTCATGTTTTTCTCCTTAGATCTATCTGTGATTTTCTTGTTTTGGGTATTAGAGAAACCCTTGGATCTAATATTTTAGGCTTTTATCAAAACTTGGCACAATGAAGTTATGCTGGCAAATTTTTATTGAAAAATTCCTTATAGAACACTTAGAAAATAAAAAATTAATCTTAGATTATAGTTAGGCTATAATGCTAGAAGAAAATTAAATCTACCCTTATGAAAGAAATCAATTTTTGTGTGATTAAATTCAATTATGTGCTAAAAGTAACATTATGGAAAATAAATCCACACAATGAATAAGACAAAAAAATGGAATATAATCCCATGCATAGGAATCAACATTTTTGTGTATAGTTGTTTAAAAAAAAATGTATATATATATATATATATATATATATATATATATATATATATATATATATATATATATATATATATATATATATATATATATATATATATATATATATATATATATATATATATATATGATGAAGGGTGCTCCCCTTAATACCACAAACACATAACAGAAATAGAGAAACAACAACAATAATATGCAAGAACAGAAAATTGGCTTCTTATTATCTCCACAAATGTGGAATTACAAACTTTCAGAATTACAATATGCAAAGCCACATGGGCATTCCCTTACAATATTCTATAGGACAAAGCCTCGAATCAATACCCAGATCTACTACCCAGAACTCCCTAGACAACACTACCTGCCTTCTTTATATAGGCAATTTCCACCACCCGAGAAGGTTCTAGAAATTTAGCCCTAAGGGCCGACCAAACTTAGAATTATTTTATTTTACAATTTATTACATCAAAGTCAGCTCAAAATGAGTTTTGAAACCTAAACAGAAATTTTGAAGGAAAATTATTTTCTGCCATTTCAAGTGGCCCGACTTTCGAAGACCATAAGTCATCACCAATTGACCTGATTGACTATTATAACCCCATTTCCGAAATGCCACGAAGCACTCTACAAGCTTGACCAACACAAAGCACCCATCACCCAATTTTTTGACCTCATCTGGGGCCTCTAAAGCATTCAAAACTGAGTTCAAAGTTTTTGTACCCTGCTACCAATACCGAAAATCTTCAATATCTTCAAAACTAGACCTGATCTAGCCATGAAACTTTGCTGGCAGGCTGATATGACTGAGATGAACCTCCACATGTAAAATTAGAACATTTCAAGATCGTAAGACCAACTTACTAAAAATAGCAAGTTTCCATAAATAGCAGCTCTGCACAAGATAGCCCTTATTGAATACAAAAATAGAAAATTTTTTTTTGGGTGATGCAAGATTGCTCTTACACCTAGGATGCTCCTGCATCAGACACCTGGGGTAATTTGAGAAGTGACCCTGTCATGACTCAGGTGTGTAGAGGAAAACCAAGATGGTTAACCTCCTCTTTTGTTAGCCATGATGAATCTTCAATAGGTCGTCATTTCCATTTGACCAAATACTCTTCATATGTCATGTTCCTTGTGCTTCTGCCAACATGACTGTCTAGTATGTCTTCAATCTCCTTGATATCTGAACTGGTTGCTAGAATACTCCACTGTGCTGCTGCAACCTCATCTTCAACACCTCCTTCATGATACTCTATCAAATATAAAATGTTAAACACTGGTGAAATATTCAGCTCACTAGGCAAGTCTACCTCATATGCATTTCCTGAATCATGCTTCTTCAGTATCTTACATGGCCCAAACTTCTTCATTTTTAATTTGTTATATGTACCAACCGGAAATCACTCCTTCTGCAAATGAACCATGACTTCATCTCCAACCTGAAATTTCTTATGCCTCCTTTTCTCATATGCCTTAGCCTTATACTACGCATTCATCTTGGTAATATGCTTCCTCACCTCCTCATGGATGTTCTTCAAGTGCTCTGCAAAATCCTCAGCTTCAGCACTACTTATTTCTCCTTTATCTATCTTTCTTAATTCAGAGGCATTTCTTGGACTACTTCCATATACAATTTGGAATGGTGATTTACCAGTGCTCCTGTTGACAGAATTATTGTAAGCAAATTTTGCCTGTGTTAAAATCAAATCCCATCCTGTTGGCTTATCTCCAACCAAACATCTCAGTAGATTTCCCAAACTTCTATTCACCACCTCTATCTGTCCATCAGTCTATGGATGATGTGATGAACTAAACTTTAAATTTGTCTTCAACTTCTTCCACAATGTACGCCAAAAATATCCAACAAACTTAGTGTCTCTATCTGAAACTATGGTCTTTGGCAAACCATGTAGTCTCACTACTTCTCTAAAAAAAATTCTACTACATGAACAACATCATTAGTCTTTTTACAAGGAATGAAATGTGCCATCTTTGAAAATCTATCAACTACTTCAAAAATTGAATCATGTCCCCGTTGTGTCCTCGGTAAACCAAGAACAAAGTCCATACTGATATCCTCCCAAGACTTCTCTGGTATAGGTAATGGCTGATATAACCCTGTATTCTACTTCACTCCCTTCGCCATCTGACATACTCTACAACTCTATACAAACTTCTTCACATCTTGCTGTAACTGTGGCCAATAATAATTTTCACTAACCAAAGCAAGGGTTTTATCATGACCAAAATGTCCAGCCAATCCTCCACTATGCTTCTCTTTGATGAGATTCTCCCTCATAAAACTTCTTGGAATGCACAACTGACTCCCTCTGAATAGCATATCATCTTGGATAATAAAATCTAGCCACTTCGTCCTATCTAGAGTAATAGGTTCTTTACAAGCTTTCCAAGCTCCACCAAAATCAGGATCCTCTGGATACAAATTCTTGAGTTCCTTAAACCCAACCACCTCAATTTGCATCTCTGTTAGCAATAGTTTCCTTCTTCTAAGAGCATCTACAACCCTATTAGACTTTCCACTTCTGTGTTTCAAAACAAGTGTATAACTCTACAAAAACTCAACCCATATCAAATGCCTCTGATTCAACTTTCCTTGACTATTCAAATGTTGCAAAGCTTGATGATCAGTATACAAGACAAACTCTTTAGGAAGCAGATAATGTCTCCACTTCTTTAATGCCTGAACTATAGCATAAAATTTCTGATCATAAACAGAATACTTCCTCTTGGCATCATTTAACTTCTCACTGAAATAAGCAATAAGTTTATCTTCTTGGCTCATAATAGCTCCTATTGCAGTACCACTAGCATCACAATCTACTTGAAACACCTTATTAAAATCTGGAAGTGCTAAAATAGGTTATTCTGTAATTTTTTGTTTCAACAATTGAAAACTCTTTTCTGCTCCATTAGTCCACTTAAACTCTTTGCTATCCCCTCTCATTGTTTTAGTCAAGGGTCCACAAATACTGCTAAAATTTCTGATAAACTTTCTGTAAAAGCTAGCTAGACCATGAAAATATCTTACCTCAGTAGCACTCCTTGGAGTAGGCCATTCAAGGATAGCTTGTACCTTCTCTGGGTCCATTTTTAGACCTTCTATTGAAACTACAAATCCCAAATACACTAACTCTTTCTTCACAAAACTGCAATTTTTTAAATTAATCAACAATTTCTCATCTCTTAGCTTCTCAAAAACCATACGAATATGCATCATATGTTCCTCCAATGTCTTGCTAAAGATCAAAATATCATCTAAGTAAACAATGACAAACTTTCTTATAAATTCTTTCAGAACCTCATTCATGAGCCACATGAAAGTGCTCGGTGCATTGGTTAGCCCAAAAGGCATGACTAACCACTCATACAGTCCTTCCTTTGTCTTGAAGGTAGTCTTCCATTCATCTCCTTCTTTGATCCGAATCTGGTGATATCCACTCTTCAGATCTATCTTTGAGAAATACACAACTCCACTCAAACAGTCCATAATATCATCCATTCATGGCAATGAAAATCTATACTTGATTGTGATCTTGTTTATTTCTTTGGAATCTATACACATCCTCCATTCTCCATTCTTCTTTGGTGCTAATACTGCTGGTACAGCACATGGACTCAGGCTCTCCCAAATCAATCCCTTTTGTAACAACTCATGTACTTGTCTGTTCAACTCTTCACTTTCTGTTGGTGTCATTCTATGTGCTGCCTTGTTTGGCAAACTGGCTCCTGGAATCATATCCATTTGATGACTGATCTTCCATACAGGTGGTAATCCATCAGGTACATTATCGGATACAATATCCTGAAACTCATTCAACAAATCTACAACCTCTACAGGTACATCCACTACTTCTTCTTTACTAGCTTTTGGAATTAAAGCAAAACACACATGCTCATGCCTCATACCATCTAGGAATTTTCTTCCATCAACAAATGTTATTCTTGCATTACCACATACCTTTTCTTCAGTCTCCTTCAATGGCTTTATCTTATGTTGCACTCCATCCTTTGTCAAAGAATAGGTATTCGCACGACCATTGTGTACAGCACATCTGTCAAACTGCCATGGTCTACCCAACAACATATGACATGCATCCATAGATATTATATCACATAGTACCTCATCTTGGTACCCGCCGATCTTGAACTTTACTAGGCACTTTTCACTGACCATGACCTTGTTGTCATCCTGCACCTAGGCAATCCGATATGGATGTGGGTGTTTCTATCTCTTGAGCTTCAACTTTGTCACCATCTCTTCTGACACCAAATTGTCAGTGCTTCCACTATCGATAATCACATCACAACATTTACCCTCACACTTGCATCTAGTGTGAAACAAGCTCCTCCTTTGTTCAGGTTCATTCTCACCACTCAGCAAGACTCTTCTGTCAATTAGCGTTTCTCCTCTTTTAGCATCTTCAGAAGTTGATGATCTGGCATCTTCATCTACATGTGCAACTCTGGCCTGGCCTTCATTTCTCTTTTCTATTCTGCCTTGGCACTAAGGACATCCAAATGCCCTATGACCTTCTTCGCCACAGTGAAAACATGTTCCACGGAAGCCTCCTCTTCCTGAACCTTATCCTCTTCCTCTTCCTCTTTGATCTCTATTATTCTGATCTTGGAAATGATTGGAATTGTTTCCTCTCTGATTCTAGCTGCTACTAGCCTCATCCTTCTTTTTCGGATCTTCATTTCAGCCACCATATGACCATCCACCAGATCTTCCACCACGACCTCTTCCATTTTGTCTGCTCTCAAACTTCTTGTTCAGCTTTTCCTCTACTTTTAAGGCAAACTGGTATGCCTCCTCAATACTATTCATTTGAACCAGATTCAACTCCTCCTGAATGCTTGGCCTTAACCCATTAAGGTATCGGGAAAATTTCTCCTTATCAGCTTCTGCATGGCCTGTTCTAATGAGGAGTCGATAGAACTCTTCTGTATACTCCTGAACAGATCTTCCTGCTTGCTTCAAACTTTGCATTTTCTTTAGTAGGTCAAGCTCATAATCAATAGGAATGAGCTATCACTTCAATTTATCCACCATCGGATCCCATCTTATGATTTTATCTTTCCCTCTTCTATTTCACTCCAATTGAATTTCTTGCCACCAGATCTTTGCATGACCTTTCAGTCTGGCCTTCACAAATTTGACCCTATCAGGATCCTCAACATCTTCATACTCAAAATATTCCTCACATTCATTGATCTAGCCAATCAATTCCTCTGGGTTAAGATTTCCAAAAAATGTAGGAACCTCAATCTTAGGTCTTTTCCCAATCTTGGAAATTGCCTAAAAAAGTCATTTTTCCTCTTGGTTCACAATTTCAGCTTCTCCTTCTTGATATTCTTCTTCGGCTTCATCCTCTCTTTCCTCTCTGACATTAAGATTCATTCCTCTGTAAATCTCTTCTTTCAATGCTCGCACTTGTCTCTACAGCTCTCTAACCTCAGGTGTCATAGCACCAGCTCTTCCACCACGTTCTTTTCATGGAGGCATTTTCATGATGCGCACTAAAACCCTAACCACGGTCTTGGTGCAAACTGCCTCATAGTTAGTGATCTGTTTACACACTCAAGAACTCCTACTCTGATACCACTTGATGAAAGGTGCTCCCCTTAATACCACAAACACATAACAGAAATAGAGAAACAACAACAATAATATGCAAGAATAAAAAATTGGCTTCTTATTATCTCCACAAATGTGGAATTACAAACTTTCAGAATTACAATATGCAAAGCCACATGGGCATTCCCTTACAATATTCTGTAGGACAAAGCCTCAAATCAATACCCAGATCTACTACCCAACTCCCTAGACAACACTACGGGCCTTCTTTATATAGGCAATTTCCACCGCCCGAGAAGGTTCCAAAAATTTAGCCCTAAGGGCCGACCAAACTTAGAATTATTTTATTTTACAATTTATTACATCAAAGTCAGCTCAAAATGAGTTTTGAAACTCGGACAGAAATTTTGAAGGAAAATTATTTTTCACCATTTCAGGTGGCCCGACTTTCGGAGACCATAAGTCATCACCAGTTGACCTGATTGACTATTATAACCCCATTTCAAAAATGCCACAAAGTGTTCTACAAGCTTGACCAACGCAAAGTGCCCGTCACCCAAATTTTTGACCTCATTCGGGGCCTCTAAAGCCTTCAAAACTAAGTTCAAAGTTTCTGTACCCTACTGCCAATACCAAAAATCTTCAATATCTTCAAAACTAGACCTGATCTAGCCATGAAACTTTGCTGGCAGGCTGATATGACTGAGATGAACCTCCACATGTAAAATTAGAACATTCTGAGATCGTAAGACCAACTTACTAAAAATAGCAAGTTTCCATAAATAGCAGCTCTGCACAAGATAGCCCTTATTGAATACAAAAATAGAAATATTTTTTTTTGTGTGATGCAAGATTGCTCTTACACCCAGGATGCTCCTGCATCAATATATATATATATATATATATATATATATATATATATATATATATATATATATATATATATATATATATATATATATATATATATATATATATATATATATATATATATATATATATATATATATCCTGTGAATGGTTTTTAAAAATAATTATTTCAAATATATATATATATATATATATATATATTGGGGCATGGGATTTTACCTGTACCCCCACGGTAGAGGTCCCTTCCCTGCTGGTGGTACCCACTAGTACCACACAATAGGGCTAGTCCCTGCCGCCAGTACCAATGGATACCGTGCATCAGGGGTAAAGGTCTGTCGGCGGTACCAAAGGGTACCGTGCGATAGGAGCAAAGGGGGAGTGTGGGGCCAGTCCCCCCCCAATGCAATTTAAATATTTTTATTATTATTTATAAATTTCATTTTAAAATAAATTTGTTATTTTTTTTTTATAAAATTGTGTTTATTATTTTAAGTTTAATTAAATCTTGTGTATTATTTTTTTACTTTAATTAAAATTTATTTATTATTAAATATTTTTTATGATATAGAATGTTTTGCTTTAAAAAAATTCTAAATAAAGTAATTGTTATTACTTTGTGTTTATTTATTGTTAAATGTTAACTTAAAATTGATTAATAAGATTAATTTAAGTTATGTTTGTTAATGTTTTATAAATTTTATTTAAACAATGATTTTAAATAAACACTTAGTTTATCTTTCACTAAGTATTCTTTTTATTTTATGTCAAAGTAATGGATATATTTGTCTATTAGATCGATTTTAATAGTCTATTAATTATATTTTATATTTGTTAGAATAACTGAGAGGGGGGTGAATCAGTTATCCACAGTCCCAAATCAAAATGTATAATCCAAAATAATTTACTTAAACTTGTATAGCTCGGTAACATAAAATACGTATACTGTCTGTGCTTTTACCAATTACCAGTCAATAATAAACTAAAGATTACCAACCAAATCTAACATGTAATATGTAAAGTATGATAACAAACAATCATCACAATGAACACATAACATAAAAGATTTAACGTGGAAACCCTATGAAGGGAAAAACCACCTGGGACCAACAACCCAAAAATGCTCACTCTTCTGAAGTGAGGTCGGTGAAGACCCAACCTTGTTAAAGGTTACAAACACACTATTAGGTGTGACCTTGTTAGAGGATTTTAGACCAACCATTATCATCCAACCAGCATTTACTATGGGGTTGACAGGATAACAATGTTCATTCTATGAATGAAACATAAAAGACTTTCAAGTCCACTCGGTTAAGAGATTTCTCTATTTACAATGGTTAAAATGTAACAGCAGTTGATCTGAATACAATACAACTTCAATTGCAGATTATCAGATCTATTTTAAGCTTATTAAAATCCTCTTATCAGTTTATCAATTCTGTATCATAATAATCAATGACTTACTGTCATTCGGTAATAGCTTTATGATGCTCAGTAAATTTTGTAGTTAGGTTCTTCTTAACCAGTTTGATCAAGCATACATGAAGCTTGTTCATGTGATAGTTCTGCAGTCTCCTTCTTCCTCTGGCATTAGTTTCATAATGAAACCTTAGTCTCTTAAATAGACAAGTAAACCATTTTCTTTTCCGCCATAAAATTTTGCCGCTTATTCTCCTTCATCCATTTTTTCACTTAAACCTTCCTCGGTTGATGTGCCAGTAATAAGTTTTGATTTCATCCTTTAGATCTTCGTTGAATTATGCTAGTCGTTGATCTTCATAACAAACATTATCTCCATCACTGATTTCAATGTACTTTACAGCTCATCAATCCTTAACGGCTAAACTAATCATTTAGTTCCTTTTCTCCTACTTGGTTAACAAAGAAATGCATTGGTGAACACAAGCTCAGTTTATACTATGCTCGGTATAAACTACATCCCATCGGTGTATACTGAAATGCTTCATTAACTGACCACACTACTTTGTTTCTTTCAGTTCTTTTCTTCATCATAGATGAATGAAAAATAATCAAGTCAATAACATAAGGTCATGGACTCATCAGCCAATTACACAATGCATTCCTTATCCTCATCTGTCATATACATCTTCCTCATATAGATATTTTTTTTGTTCATCTCTTTTACTCCTTTTCTATAGATGTTTAGTTATAGTAACTCACAAAATAAGTATTGTCAAACTAGTTGACATCAATGACAATACATTACTGATTTCATCATGTCATATCTAATCAACAACTCGGTGATCTCTAGTCACAAATTCTTCAATCAGGTTCTAAATCAGATGTAGTTCATCAATCTTTCCCTTTGGCATTAATGGAAACTCAAGTAATATGAAATATACCATACACATACCAAACATGTATTATACAACTCTGTGAATAAATGTTGTACAAGCTCTCCCTAGCTTAGTATGTTTAATCACTACGTTACTTCAAAAACATTACCAATGTAGGTTTGACATTCTGTAAATATTCTCTTTTCATCTCTCAGATTCCTTCTTCTATTCTCAATAACTGATCTTCAGTCCTCTCCCTTTCTTTCAGTTTGTCTCTCCCTTAGACAGATGTTTTAGTGTTCTCATTAGTGCATCTTGTTTCATATGGTTTATCTCTCCCTTTGACAACAATACCAAAGAAACAAATAAACATACAACTCTGTAGTAGCCATGTAATTCTCTATTGTCTGATGCATTCTCTGTATCTCTATATATTGATATGCCAATCTATTCTAGTTCTCCAAACTTTTCACAACCTTAGACATGATCCAAAGTGTGAACTATGTTGCATCAACATGTATGATCTTCTGATAAGATTAGGCTGATGCAACATCCAGATCACATTAGTGACTGGTAGACAGGGGATGGACCCCAAGTCTAGTCCTCAAGTACTCAAATGTATCCTTCGGTAGAGGCTTTGTAAATATGTCTGCAAGTTATTCTTTTGATGTAACAAACTCTAGCTTAACTTGCTTCTCATGTGCTTGTTCTCTTAAGTAGTGATAATTAATAGATATATGCTTTGTTTTAGAGTGCATCAATGGATTCTTTGAAATGTTTATTGCACTTGTGTTATCACATTATATAATCACTGGCTCATTGATTATCTCATTCATACCTTCCAAAACTTGCTTACTATATGCAATATTTCAACAATTTGTAGTAGCAGCAATATACTCTGCTTTGGTTGTAGACTGAGAAATGCAAGCCTACTTCTTACTTGTCCATGTAACAAGTCTTTCAGCAAAGAAAAATGCTCCTCTGGTGGTACTTTTTTGTCATCTAAATTTCTAGCCCAATCAGCATTGGTATAGACTCTAAGTTCAAATTTGCCTTCCTTAGGATACCATTATCCATAATCTTTAGTTTTCTTCAAGTATCTTAGGATTCTCTTTGTAGTAACCATGTGTGACTCTCTAGGGTTTGCAGAAAAATTTGCAACAATTTCCACAGCATGTGTTATATCTAGTCTACTATGCACTACATACATTAACTTACCAATCATTGATCAGTATAGTGTCTAGTTCACCTCTATAGTTTCATCTTCCTTAGTCAGTTTACATCCAGTAGCCATCGGTGTTCCCACAAGTTTAGCATCTTCCATGCCAAATGTATTCAATACTTCCTTGATATATTTAGATTGTGTGATGAATATACCATCATTCTGTTGAATCACTTGCAGTCCTAGAAAGAACTTAATCTCTCCAAACATAGACATTTCAAATTCACTTCTCATTTCATCAGAAAATGACTTACAGATTTGATCTTGTCCTCCAAATATAATGTCATCCATAAATATTTCAGCAATAAGAATAGTATCATCAGTATCTCCTTTCATATACAAATATATGTTCTCACTTGTTATAACAAATCCAATACTTAACAAATAAGTATGCAGCCTCTCATACCAGGATCTCAGTGCTTACTTCAAACCATATAAAGCTTTATGTAATCTGCATACCGTATCTTTGTTTTCTAGATCAACAAACCCTTTAGGTTGTTCTATGTAGACTTCTTCTTCAAGTATTCCATTCAAAAATGCTGACTTGACATCCATTTGATAAACTTTGAAATTTTTGTGTGTAGCATATGCAAGTAACATTCCAACTCCTTCTAATCTAGAAATAGGTGCAAACTTTTCACCATAGTCAAGTCCTTCCTCCTGTGCATATCCTTTACATACCAATCTAGCTTTATTCCTTGTTACTTCTCCATTCTCATTCTTCTTGTTTATGAATATCCACTTAGTACCAATATATTCTTATCTTTAGGTTAGGGTACTAAGGTCCAGGTATTGTTCTTCTCTATTTTCTCTATTTCCTCTTTCATTGCATTAACCCATTCTTCATTTTCTAAAGCAACTTTTACATTCTTCGGTTCATAATCACAAACTAGACATGTACCTTGTCTTGCTTTACTCCATGTTTGCATGCCAGCTTGTTTGTCTCCAATGATTTGTGTCTCAAGATGATGTCTTCTAACAAAACTTGCCAATATCTAATTTCTTCTTTCTTGTTCATCATGTGCAAGTTCATTTTCTTTCTCAGTGGGTGCTTCCTGCTCGTTGGTTTCTCTTTCCTACTCCTCAGTGTTGTTTTCCTAGTGATCGGTTGTCACTGTTTGTGGCTTTGGTTGATACTTGGGTTGTTCAATTTAAGTGAATTTATTATAGTCTTCTAGTTCATTTTTGCTTTCCTTTGTATTCTTAATCAAACTCATCAACTCGAACATTAGTACTTTCAATCATTTTATTTGTAACTCTGTTCAGACACATATATGCTTTAATTTTGCTGGAATATCCTAGAAATATCCCTTCATCACCTTTTGAATCAAAATTTCCATTTCTTTCATCTTTCAGAATAAAACATTTGCTTCCAAAAATTTTGAAATAACTTACAGTGGGTTTGTGTCCAAACCATAACTCATAGGGTGTCTTATTAGTGTCCTTCTTCAGTTGTACTCATTTTAGCACATAAACTATAGTGCTAATAGCTTCTCTCTAGTATGTCTAGTCAACATTCTTTTCTATCATTAATGTCCTTGTGCAATCAATAATTGACCTATTCCTCCTTTCAGCAATGTCATTCTGTTGTGGTGTCCTCGGTGTAGAGACATGTCTTTTAATATCATGCTCATTACAAAAGTTAGTAAATTCATCAGAGATAAATTCACCTCCTCTATCAGATCTTAAGAATTTCAAATATTTACCAGTATCTTTCTCTAATTTTTCTTTATACCACTTAAACATCTTGAATGCCTCAGATTTTTCTTTTAAGAACATGACAGTCATCAACCTAGTATAATCTATTGGAGATTTTCCAGCAAACCAATACTGACTGTATGTTTATCATTGATGAAAACATATGGAAAGTAGCATGCATGGAAGTCTTATGTAGTAAGTTTTTAGTATATGTAGCATGGACATGATATCATGGGCACAAAGGTTAACTATTAGTACAGACAGTTAGATAGTAGTTGGTGTGAACAGTGTTCCTGACAGAGTAAAAAATAGTGTTCTATGTATGGTTGTTTGTATAGTTATCATGGAGCCTTGCGTGCTTGGATATATGTTGAAGACATGTTAGTGATATTTTAGTTATGGATGCATAGTTTGATGATGAATGCAAGTGATGTTATGCAGTCACTATTCACCAGTAGCAGTTTCCTATGTTTGTCCAGAAGAGCAGACAGAGATTTTATTGGTTCTTGAGTTGTGCCTATTTTGAGGGTATGTGCCCTTGGATTTAATCTTGGAGGAGTTTTATTGATGTTCGATTAAGAGTGCATAAGTTAATTTAGCTTACAGAGAAAGTTCCAGTTGTTTTAGTAGAGCCGACAGTGTGTAGCGTGCGTCTACAATTATTTTATTAGACAGGTCCCAGATTGAGTTTTGTGCATATTAGAGCTGACAGAATGTTTTTTCAAGTTTAATATGGTTTCTCTAATATGATTTCAAGGTGGTTCTAACAGGCCGACTAGATTATATCATTTGGAGGAAAGATATTTATAGGCAATCATTTTTTATTACTGAAGTGTGGTTCATGGTTGATTAAGCAAAGTAGAGTAGAGTGTGCGAAGTGTTGAGCCATCAGAAGAAGGTCTATGTGACCAACTAAAGTACTTGTGCTATTCATTGGAACTAATCCAGATAGTAGGTCAAAGCACAATTCACCAAGATCCATATATAGTGTGTATCTATTATTCAGAAGGTTGTAGCCTTCGCCCATTTGAGCAGTGAGCTCTCGGACAATGCGTCCTCTCCCCTAACAGGGAAAATTGTAAAAAACTCCTAACAAGGTCTAGCCCTTGACTAGGTCTATTGTACTTAATATATTGTAAAGCTACTCCTAACAGGGTAAAGGATCTTCTAGCAAGGATCATTATACACTAGTACAAAATATTAGTGGGTATCAAGTCCCACCGGGGTTTTTACCTATTTGGGTTTTCCCATAACCAAAATATTGGTGTTATGTTCAAGTGTTCTTTCATTATGTTTATGCTTTATTTTTAAGTATAATTAATTGGATAAAGAATTGAATCTTGTAGATAATTGATTCACCCCCCCCCCCTCTCAGTTATCTCTTGGGACTATTCCTAACATAATCATCAACAAAAAGAATAAAATATATGTCTCCATAATAACTTTGAGTTCTCATAAGACCACATAGGTTGGTATGCACTAACTCAAGTATCTTCTTTTTTGAATAGTCTTTGCTTTTGAAACTAGATTTAGTCATCTTACCTTTCTGACATTCATGACACATAACATGATCTGGCTTAGATAAGTTAGGCAGAACTCTAACTCTTTTCCTTTTACTAATCTTAATCATGTTATCAAAATTCACATGGCATAACCTTTTATGCCACAACCATGTATCTTCATCTTTCATTAATAAACAAGAAGACTCGTCATTATCTAGATAAAATATATTACCTCTAGATTTTGTACCAATTCCAACAAGTCTTCCTCCATCATCAAATATTTTCACCTTTTTTCTCTCAAAAGAAACTCGGTGGCTTGAATTGTTTAGATGTGCCACACTTAGAAAATTATAGTTTAGTCCTTTTACCCAAAAAGCATTTTCACATTTTAATCTATCATTTATCATCAAGGATCCTTTACCTTTTACCATAAAGGGTGCATCATTTCCCATTCTTATAGATCCTCCATTGTATTCTTCAAGATAATCAAATTTTTCTTCATCACCAGTCATGTGATGTGTATAGCCACTATCTATAATCTATGTATCATTCTCATTAACCTTAGAGATAAGTGTTGTCTCTACATACCTTTCATCTTCTTCAGCATCATCCTTCATTGCCACAAATACAACCTCCACATCATCATCAATGTCGGTATTGATGATATCTTCTTCCTTAGCAATGTAGCATACCTTCTTGCCTTTGTCATTATTGTCTTGGTTACCTCTGTTATAGTGTCGGTAGCCTCTATTGTATCTCCTCCCATAGCTTCCTTCAGATTGGTCTTTGTTTCTTTCATCATGTTTTTTATGTGGACATCTAGTAGAAATGTGGCCAACTTCTTTATAGTTAAAGCATGCTAAAGGTAACTTGCCTCTATACCTTCCTTTACCTTTAGGTAACCTTCTAGCCATAAGAGCTTCAAGTTCATCAATCTCATCATCAATATTGTTGTCACTATCATTATTCTTATTTCTAGACTTACCAATCTTTAGAGAAGTCATAAAAGCAGATTCAACATTGGGTGCAACACTATTATCATAATTATTTAGTTCAAATGTTGTAAGCTTTCCAATCAGATTATCAAGAATAAGTGTGTTGTTAAGTGCTGACCTATTTTCATGAATTGCTGATATTCTAATGGCATAGATAGGAAATAAGGTCCTTAGAATTTTTCTTACTACAGTGTCTTCATCAATGACTCCATCCGATGCTCTTATAGCATGAACTACCTCCTTTATTATATTTGTGTACTGCATAATGTTTTCACCTTCTTTCATCTTCATGTCATCGAATCTTCCTCTTAAGCTTTTGGCTCTTTATCTCTTGACATTTGCATCACCACTATAAACTTGAGCTAACTTATCCCACATCTTCTTAGTAGTAGTACAATCCTTGATATCTTCAAATTCAGCATCTAAACAGGTAGCAACAATCTTCATCATAGTAACATTATGTTCATGTCTGTCCCTTAGTTGATCAAGGGTCAAGGGACCATTGGGTGGTGCAAGGTATCCATTCATCATCAGATCTAGGGTAGAGTTCCCAATCTTGGATATATGCAGCTTCATTCGACTTTTCCATATTCTGAAGTTATCTTTGTTTAGCTTTGGCACTTCCCTCTTAAACATTTTGAGACCTTTGTGCTGAAGTCCTTAAAAATCTTTTCCAAGAAACCAATGCTCTGATACCAATTATTAGAATAACTAAGAGGGGGGTGAATCAGTTATCCATAGTCCCAAATCAAAATGCATAATCCAAAACAATTTACTTAAACTTTTGTAGCTTGGTAACATAAAATACTTATACTTTTTGTGCTTTTACCGATTACTAGTCAATAAATAACTAAAGATTGCCGACCAAATCTAACATGTAATATGTAAAATATGATAAAAAACAATCATCACAATGAACACATAACACAAAATATTTACCATTGAAACCCTATGAAGGGAAAAACCACCTGGGACCGACAACCCAAAAATGTTCACACTTCTAAAGTGAGGTCGGTGAAGACCCAACCCTATTAAAGGTTACAAACACACTGTTAGGTGTGACCTTGTTAGAGGATTTTAGACCAACCATTATCATCCAACTAGCATTCACTATGGGGTTGATAGGATAACAATGATCATTCTATGAATGAAATATAAAAGACTTTCAAGTCCACTCGGTTAAGAGATTTCTCTATTTACAATGGTTAAAATGTAACAACAGTTGATCTGAATAAAATATAACTTCAATTGTAGATTATCAAATCTATTTTAAGCTCATTCAAATCCTCTGATCAGTTTATCAATTTTGTATCACAATAATCAATGACTTACTATCTCTCAGTAATAACGTTCTGATGCTCGGTAAACTTTACAATTAGGTTCTTCTTAACTAGTTTGATCAGGCATACATGAAGCTTGCTCATGCGATAGTTATGCAGTCTCCTTCTTCCTTCAGCATTAGTTTCATAATGAAACCTTAGTCTCTTAAATAGACAAGTAAACCATTTTCTTTTCCTCCATAAGGTTTTTCCACTTATTCTCCTTCGTCCATTTTGCTACTTAAACCTTCCTCGGCTGATGTGCCAGTAAAACATTTTGATTTCATCCTTTAGATCTTCCTTGAATTATGCTAGTTTTTTATCTTCATAACAAACATTATCTCCATCACTGATTTCGATGTAATTTATAGCTCAGCAATCCTTAATGGCTAAACTAATCATTTAGTTCCTTTTCTCCTACTTGGTTAACAAAGAAATGCGTTGGTGAACACAAGCTCAATTTATACTATGCTCGGTATACACTACATCCCGTCGATGTATACTAAAATGCTTCATCAACTGACCACACTACTTTGTGTCTTTCAGTTATTTTCTTCATCATAGATGAATGAAAAATAATCAAGTCAATAACATAAGGTCATAGACTCATCAGCAAGTTACACAATGTATTCCTTATCCTCATCTGTCATATACATCTTCCTCATGTAGATATTTTTGTTCTTCATCTCTTTTACTCCTTTTCTACAGATGTTTAGTTATAGTAACTCACAAAATAAGTACTATCAAACTAGTTGACATCAATGACAATATATTACTGATTTCATCATATGTCATATCTAATTAGCAACTCGATGATCTCTAATCATAGATTCTTCAATCAGGTTCTAAATCAGTTGTAGTTCAGCAATATTTGTGTTCAATTCAAAGTACATTGTTTATTATTGTTCCTCTAGGATCAGTTTCATTAGGATATACGGGTAGATTTGTAACTTAATTCAAAATGAAATGTTATGGTGATCTTTACAGGAACATTATTATCATAAGTGTATATATTTAATTGAAATTGGACAATTTTATTTTGTTGGATCCTTAGGAAGACTATAGGGAATATTCTTTTCTTATAGCATTGTTGTCAGGTTTATGTTAAGATTCTCTTAGTAAGTGTATACATTTCTTTACTTGGGTTCGATTATGTTCAATATGGAATTTAAATGCTTATGGCTCAATTTTAGTTTACTTCGATGCAAAAGCTATATTTTCATTCCTATAGTGTCTTCTTTGCTTATTATGTTATCAGGGTACTAGATGACCTAGGGGAAAAATAGAGGCCAGGGTAAGTGTCAGTTGATCATGATTTCAGTGTTATGTTTTTTTTTGTGTGTGTGTGTTCCGATCATCATCCTAGTTTGACCATTTGGGCTCATGTTGTATTGTGTTCTACTTTATATTCTATATAGGGGAATATGGTGTTGACTTTTTATGTCCTACCCATGGGCTAAAGAGTATATTCTTTTGTGAACACTTGGAGGGTGTTTTGCAATGTTATGGTTGGAGACCTATTGCATATTCCTGTTGTTTTGTGGAATAGTCCTGAGGAACATTATTATTATCTTATGATATTATGTGGCATCTTTGATCCTAGGGTATTTTACCTAGATATGTAGTAGGGGGTGGCTTGCAATAAGCGTCGGGGCCCACAAGTGGCTTCCAGGATCACTTATTGTAAGTATTTGTAATCAAGTGATAACCTAATATAACATTGAGAGATATTAAAATGAACTTAATAAGATGTGGTTCATCACCCATGCTTGAGTGCTAGTACAGACTAAGATGGAGGATGAGATGATCCTTGTCACCTTTGAGAGGTGTGTGTCTGGCATAGTTAATGGCTTCATCTGTATGAGATGTCATTGATACCATGTATGGTCACTTGAGTGTCGGGATCCAGAGTGATTACCAAGATGAGACTCAAGGGTTAGACATACATGATGACACATTCCTATGCATAGTCTAGTTATCCTACATGTGTCAGTTGCCTTTGGATTAGTGAGTCTTACCTATCACTATCTTTTATACACCTTGAGTTAGAGAGCTTTCAAGATCTTTTCCTTATCTTGTTCTGTTGATGTTTGTTATCCAAATGGTATCTATTGTTATCTCCTCAGCATGGTGGGAGTGGACCATTTAGGTTCATGAGGTCGGGTGGTAGTCATTATTTTACCATTTGAGATTTTGATATTTGTGTACTAGTGTTGGATGATCCCTGTAGCAGTTGATTCTTCTTACATTCTTCCTTGATGGAGTTGTGTTCTTATTCTTCTTGTTCTTTGTAGCCTTGTATCATTGTATCAATTTTTTAGGTGATATCATGTTGTACTTCATTTTGGTTATTGTAATAAATAACCTATGACATGTGTAGTGGGTGTAGGTTATTATGGATACCTTATGGTACCAGTTGTAAGTATGTTATCTTTTATGTGATGTTGTATTTATCATTTATTTATTTATATGATTTTTGTAATTATATCTAATCTAAATTAATTAATTAATGTTTACGTAATCTTCATTAAGAAATCTTGGAGAGTTGTAATCTATGTGAGTTGTATATTTCATTGTATTGCTTCCGCATTGTAAAACTTTGTTTTTGTTGTTGTTTGTTAACACTTGAAAAAAAATTATTTTGTAAACTTAGTTGCATATTTAGGTTAAGTTCTCCAAGGTTCCTTGGTGGGGCATTACACTTGGTATCAGAGCACCAAGTTTCTACACTAGTAACTCTAGGAAGATTTGTGCCCATTAGATGTTTAAATTGTCAAAACTTGAAACCAAACATAGACATATAACTCTTTTATATTTGAGAACCATTAAATTGCAACTAAACATTTATGTTTTTTCTTTCTCTTAAATGTCTTTGAGATATCACTTTGTCTAGTGATTTTCATAGGTGATTTGACTATCTATTGTGTTTAGGTACCCTCTCTAATGCATCTAAGGTGAGGTACCTTTGGATGTCATGAAGCGATTACTCCCTTGAGTGTAGCTACCACTAGTCACCTTGTTATGTGAATTTTTTATGATTAATAATTTATTTTGGTTGATTGATGAATTGTTCATGATGTGTGGAGGCTAGCATTGAAATTTTGAACTTTCTTATGATTGGACTAGTCACCTAACTATCTTTTCATTATCTATTTTGTGTCACTAGTCACACTTAATTTATTGTTGAAATTGAGCTCTCTTATGATTTAATGTTGGACTTGTGATTCCTCCACTTGGATTTGACCTTTTTGAGTTTTGTGGTGGCTACTCCAAATGTTTGGTATTGTTGGCCCCATTCTATGATAAGTGTTATTTCTATCATGTTCATCATGGGCCCCTGATAGTATGTATAAGGGAGGACATCACAGAGATGGTACTATGTTTGCGGTGCGAAAAGAAAATCATTGTGTATCATATATGTTTGCATAAGTGTTGCATTAACTAGATTTACATGAACTTCTCAACTTATTATTTGATGAAGATACGAATGTGTGTTTTATACAATTGATTACTAGATGTTTTCTATAATGATGAGTGAATAAAAGTTTAGATCTAATTGAATTGTTAATGAATGATTGATCAATGTGATTTTTGGTTTATTCCTAAACCAAAATTACATTGTCCTTAATGATGGTATATCATGTTCTTATTTTATGGCTTATTTTTAGATGTTGTGTTTTGTTTTAATAAATGCTTCGTGTTTGAGGGATGCATACCCCTATCTATTTGCTATCTTCTAGTAGTAAGCCTAATCCCATGGGGGGTGGATGGATTACCCCTTCCATAGCTTGATTTTCTATACGTTATGGTTATTTTAGGATGATTATTTATATGCTAGGAAATCATTGATGCTCATGATTTTACTGACCCCATATTTGCATGTGTATGGTTGATGTGTTTCTTTTATATTTCTATTTTACATGCCTGATGTGGTTGAGGGATGAAGTCATAATTACTTTCTTGCAAGATCCACACGATCAGCTAATCTTTTCCATTGTCTGTTATATATCTATATATGTATGTACATGTGGGTTTTGTATGCAAGTTTGTAGGTACCGGGCATCAACTTCCCTGAATTGTCACGATGAGTGTGCCCTTTCACAATATCTCAAATGGTAAGAGAGGGGAGATAACACAGGTCCAAAACCCTAACCTAAGCCCATTTGTCCTAAGATTAGACAAGTATCAGTTTGACTACCCTACCCAGATTTGTCTAGTTGACATGGATTCATGGATCCCTTTCTTGAGTCTGCTTGGTTTTATTTTGTTTGGTCTCAGTTGATTTATTTCTTAATTGGGTGATTCTCAATGATTAATGATTTAATGATTATAGTTGAAATTTAATATTAATCATATTCTATGTTTATTTGGGAAAATTGATTAAAATTCAAATATTTGAATATTTAGATTTAATTGATTATTTAATTGAAATTAGATTTAAATGTGCTTCTTGCTTTATTAAATAATTAAATATTTAACTACATGGTTTTATGATGCTTTAATATTTAATACAAATTTTAATTATAAACATGTGCATTAACATTATTGAAAAGTGAATTTGTTTTCAAAAGATAACAACTTGTTCTAAAAAGTCAAGTTGAGTTGTGCATATAAAGTTATTTTATTTTATTGTGAATTACTTTCAATTTCTGATTGGAGTTGATTGGGAGTTAACTGGTAAGTTATCTTTAGGGTTGCATCAAAGGGTCAATTGAATCTCTATTAGTGAAATTGCATTTCATTTTAGAGATTAGACAGGTTTTTGAGCAATTTTTGGAGAGAGCTTGGATTTTGGCATCTTGAGATTTTTGGGTGAATTGGGTTTTCTTTGTGTATATGATGAAAATAAACTTGTTAAGAATGAGTTCAAACATGCAAACATTAATGATAAAGAACATATTCAAATCTATTTTTAGCATGTTCATAAACTTGTAAAAAAATTTAATTTTCACCCTAACCTCGGATGAGCATGAAGCAAGTGCACCCAAGACTTGTTTGATTTTAGCTCTTAGAGAGGTTGTGGGTGTGCTCTCCCAACACAAGTATAATCCCACTATGAATGCAAAGTATAATGAAGATTTAAATGCTCAAGAAGAAGCTATAGAAGCAACTCTCAAGCACTCAATGCAAGAGGCCAAAAGAAGCTCAAGGAGGAGCTATGAAAGCAACCCTCAAGCTCTATGGCATGCAAGTATGAAAATGAAAGATGAAGCTAAATCACTAAGTTCTAAAGCTTGAAAGAAATATAGCAACTACCAAATTGTTACTAAAAACTCTAAGAAAGCAATTCTAAGCTTAAACTAGCATGATAACTCTAATGCAAAAAAGAATGTATTTTGCTTGAGACAAGGGTCCTATTTATAGGATTTTGGAGGGCTATGACATCTATGTGGCATCCACATAGGTGCCACCAAGGAGACACATAAGCCATGCAAAGTCCAAGACTTGCTCACACATGTGTGAGAAACTTGGGATGTGAAAGGTCAATGTGTACTTCGGGGACATGTGTAAGTGTGTGTAAGAGATGTGTAAGTGCAAAAGTCTATTTTCACCATTTTAGAATCTGTAAGAAGTGTCATAAAATGTAAGTGTCATTTCACATTCAAGTACATGTGAAAATTTTAGCAATTTTTGAAAAGGGTTATTTTTAAAAATTTGCTCACATGTGTGAGAAAATAATTAGGACTAATGGATGTAGGAATCTAAAAATTAGCCTAATTAACCTTAGTTAATTAGTGAGTAGGCTTATTAGATAGAAAGTGATGTTGTAGGATAGCATCTAGGTTGGATTTATGATTAAATTAAATAAAATTTAATTTAATCATGGTTTAGTAGAAATAAAAAATGTGAGGAAATTAAATAAATTAAAAATTTATTTAAAAGGGGACTATGGAGGAACATGTATTAAATTAAATTTAATACATTATGAAAGGTAGTATTTAAGTTTAATTCAAATACTATTAATTAGTGAATTTATTTAATTAAATAAATTTAATTAAATAAATAGATGAATTTAACAAATATAATTAATTAAAAAATTAACTATAATGTTATCTGAGATCATTAATTTAATTAAATTTAATTAATGTTAAAAGGATGAATTTAGGTATCTACATTTTGCCCCTCTTTGATGCGATATCAAAAATGACATTGCGTCAAACAAAAAAAAATATAGATGCCCCAAAAGAAAAGTCAGTATGAGGATGTGCCCCCTCGGGAAAATAGGCCAAAATTACTAATTTTGGTCAATTTTCATGAAAAGAGGGCAAAAAAGGACTTTGCATGACTTAAAAAGATGGGGAAAAAAAAGAAAAAAGAAAGGTCAAAAAGACCTTTTTTCTTTCTTTTTTTAAAAAGGGACCCTTTATAAAAGGGGGAAAAGGGGAAAAGTGATTCATTTTTACCCCTAAGGAGAAGGAAAAAAAGAGGAGAGGAGAGAAGAAGGAAGAATGGCTGGACGGTGAGACATAATGTAGCTGGGTGAGTGGGTGCGGGTCTATCAGCGAGCAGCTGACAGGGGTGATCCAATAAGTGTCTGAGCCTATCTTGTTCAATTTTAGTTTTTTTGAAAATTGATTGGTATATGGGTTTTGTAGGGTTTTTTGGCAGCGTAGCCGCCCATTAGTAGATGGGTGGCTCCACTGCTTGAGGTGGGGTGGGGGGTGGTGGTGCAGCCACCTATCAAGGGACGAGTGGCTCCGCCACCCAAGGGAAAGGATAAGGGGACCCACCCACTGAGAAAGAGGGGGGAGACCCACCAAAGGGCAGCTGCCCATTGAAGGGGGGGGAGCCTGTGTGGACTATGGAAGAGAGGGCAGAGATGGAGGAAAAATGGAGACTGACAAATATGTGCTGGGTAACTTTGATGCAAGAGTTGAACTATTGGATTCTCTTGAAAGAGTGATGGCCAAACATGATGACATTGCGAGAGGAGCTGACTAACATGGAGTGGGGATAGGTGACTTTATGTGTCCTGCAGCATGTGCATGAGTGGCCATCCCTAAAAGTGCATAATGCACTGATGATAGCATTGATCAAGAGATGGCACATAGATACATTGAATTTCCATTTGTTGATCAAGGAGGTAATAGTAACATTGCTGGATGTGTGGAGGATTCTACAGATACCAATTCGAGGGGAGATGGTAGAGTATCAGTTGGAGAGGGTGGATCGGTTTATGGAGGAGAGCTTCAAAAGCTAGGAAAACTGGCTACTGATTGACCAGTAGTGGATGTCATGGTGAGGAGAGATGGAGGCAGGATTTCCCTAGCTAGCATTGTACTTAGCTGGATTGGTAGGAGGGAGACTGATGCCGGACCACTCAGGGCATGGATTTTTGATTGGATGGGAGAGGGTGCTGAGCCAGATGCTAGAGGAGGATGGTATAGATTTTTGCTAGGGATATATGATTTTTGCACATGTATATTATGACCTTCATATGTGTGTATATCATACTCAGTGGATGATGGGACTGGGGGTTACACTACGGCTAGTCTGGGCATGGGAGCATATTGTAGTGGTATGACCACTAAAAGGAGAGGGTCGATAATAGTGCTATGAGCCTTTTATGTGTTGGTACCGATCGCCCTTGACATATGAAGATGTGAGATTAGTGGAGACCTGGCGGAGGATATTAGATGAGATGATATGGTTCGAGTGGACATTGTAAAGAGGGTGTGAGGCATGGGGGTACTAGGATGAGCAGGTGGGGAGAGAGGATGGTTCTCTTGATGTAGAGTACTTAGGATATGTGTAGATAGATTATTGATTGATTGGGAGGATGATTTTTTAGATAGTGAGATACATGTCTTCTCGAGTATGTAGATAGTTTGGGTTGAGGTAGGGGATATCCACATTTGATCATTTTGAGGGAGATTGGGTCAGTATGGGGCATTGGAGTAGATCTCTAGAATGTCAAGAGGAGCTAGAGAGGTATGTAGCCAGTACCATGGATAGCAGCTTAGAGATAGGTGGTAGATGCAAGGGTGACAGCTAAGTATGTAGCTTGGTGGGAGAGGAAGAGGCCGGCAAGGCTAACAGAGCTAGTAGTACAAGAGGCTAGAGAGTAGACAAAGTCTGAGGATGAGGATGAGGTTGAGGATGAGGAGGATGATGAGGAGAGACTAGTAGCAATGCTAGGAGTTAGGTTTGGGGCACAGAGGTAGGTGATGGAGCATTGAAGAGGGATAGTACAAAGACCAATGACAGGTGTTCCTACATAGGCAGTGTAGAGGGAGTGAGAGGAGGCAGTGCAGGAGCCATTGTTAGAGGATGAGGAGATGGGGCAAGGAGGATCAAGAGGAGATGAGAGGCATGGTGATCAGGAGCATGGATACACCTTAGAAGTAGAGGTGATATGGTTAGAGGCTTTGGTGATAGCCGAGAGGGATAGAGTAGCTAGGGAAGAGGCTGCCAGGGTGGCAGAGAGGGGGAGAGCAGGGACTTAGATGGAGGCTATGCAAAGAGAGTTGAGCATACTATAAATTTGAGTGGGTATAGGGTAGGTTACCAGGATAGGAGCTAACACTAAGACAAGAGGGATGATGGAGGAGGTAGCCCAATTGTTGGGCCAGATGGAGGAGATGCAAAGATAGGCAAACATTCTCACCCAGTGACTAACAAAGGATAGGGACACATGCCAGAGATGGGAAGAGACTTATCAAGGAGAGCAAGATGTATTGAGATAGGGAGCAACAACTTTGAGCATAGGGTAGTTAGTGACAAGCATGATGGATGCACAGTGAGAGGTAGCGAGGAGGGGGAGAGAGGCAGCCTTTTACATGGGCCTTTATCATTAGGTAGTACCTCTAGAGCAAAGATGACCACCTTATTCAGAGTGAGAGATATCAAAGAGGACTTGAGGGGTGTCATCAGGATTAGTAGCTAGGCCATCAGGAGAGAGGATGATAGGTGGTGACAATGGGAGATGAGCAAAGAGATCTACTCCATGGGGTGGGCAGGGGGATTTAGGATGACAAGGAGATCTTCTATTGGTTATGAGCTCCAGTTGATTATATAGGATACATTTTTTTTTTGTTGATTTTAGATGAGATGCATATGCATAGCAGCACTAAGGTGCCTGATGTATCATTTTGGGATGTAGCAGGATGTTACGAGATATATATATACATATATTTTTGTGGTGTTATTTCATGAGTTTATTTGATGGATTATGAGATGGTGCATAGTACTATATTATGATACTAACATGTGTGATGTAGGATGTGTGTGAAATGTGTACTATATGATGTGAAAATTTTATATGAATGAATGTTTTATTATGCATATGTGATGTTTATGAATGTGCAATGCTTAGATAATGATGAATGGTTAAAGAGATATATTTGACATGCAATGTGTATTTAATGATTAATGACTAATGAGATATATCTGACATGCAATTGTATTTAAATGATCTTAACTATATGGAGTAGAATGCAATGGAATGATCTAGTGTCACTTTATTATTATTATGTTTTTGTTTATGTATCTAATATAACCAATAGGATCATTTGAACCACTAGAGAAGAGGAATGAGAAGATGAATAAATAGGACCCTTGTCTCAAACAAAAATGTAGAAAAGAAACAAACTGAAATGCAACCTGACTACATGATTTAGTGGGATCACTTCTGTTTATGTTGAAGAGCACACCTGATTTTGATATTGTAATAGGAGGTATGCATCATGTGTCATAAAAACAAAGATGACATTGTTCCATTACATGGACTAGACTCTCAAATAGCTGTAGAAACAGAGATGTATATTTTTAGACTATGAAAGAACCTATGACATATGCTTAATGGAGAGGTCTGGGCACACTCAGGTCTTTTAAAGGACATAAGTATGCTATAACTAGAAAACCAACAAAATGTTCCTAAAGTATCCACAAATAGATCATACTACAATCAACACTTGCATCATATTTCACCGGTCACAATGCACCAAGATATGGAAGATCAAGGTAATCGTGAGTAGTTTATACTGATACAAAAGATAAACTCAACAAAGAAGGACTCCTAACCAAGTGGTCATTCAGTCCACAGTTCTTGCCATGAATGGGATAAGATTGATGAGATTGGTTCGAGCTGACTGAGGAAGGATGCATCTTGCAGGGCAAAGATTGATTTTTTGAAATGGATATTCACTGGCAATAGATGTGAAAGGAATAATAACTTAGAGATTTGATTTCAATGTTAATTTTGATAAACACTTTTGTGATCACTGTGTCTAGGAAAAGCTCAGTGTGATGGGGTTAAGCTCAGTGTGTTGTTAATTACGGGTAGATCCTTATGGCTATGCGGGAAGTGATGACTGAAAACTAGGACTACGAGGAGAATGGATATGTACAGTGGATGGGGAGATAATGGATCTGAATATTCTATCATGTTGCCTGAGATAGGTTTTCACCATAATACTTGCCAAGAGTGCTTGTTTGCCAAGTTTTTCACTTTTGGATGAATGGTTTTTTTTTGTATTTTTTTTGTAAGGTACTTGTTTACCATGTGTACACCAAACAATGATTTTTTTCAGGAACATTATCTTCTTTTTAGGATTTTCTACTTTTCTGACATTTAGGATTTTTTCATGACTTTTTTTGATTTTTTAGGATTTTTTGCTGAATAACATTGTACAAGAACTAAATACCGAGTTACACATAAAAGCACTTCAAATGTAGGATATTTATAGGATCAAGGAGTAGATCTCCCTCAGGTGTTGCAATCTAATATGCCCCAGAACTAAATTTAGCAGTAATAACAAATGGGCCCAACCAATTGGGTTCAAATTTCCCTTTCTTTTCTAAGTTTTGGAGATTCTTCATGTTATGTTGCAGGACCAAATCACCTACATCAAACTCATGGGGTTTGATCTTCTTGTTGAAATGTAAGCATAGGTGATTTAGACACATAGAGGTGGTTGAGGGCATTGAGGCATCTCTCATCAAGGATTTGCAACTCTTTCAAGTAGGCAACCCAATATCTTCTTCGGACATTAGGTTCTTGAGAGAAATCCTGAGGGAAGGGAGCTCAATTTCAATGGGTAAGACAACCTCAAAACCATAAATAAGGGCAAATGGAGTGGCACCAGTAGGAGTACAGATGGAGGTGCGGTAAGCCCAAAGGGTGGGATTGAATTGCAGGTGCCAATCATGGCCAGCGTCATTGACAGTCATTTTGAGGATTTTTAAGATGGTTTTATTTGTAGCCTCAGCTTGATCATTTCCCTATAGGAAATACTTGGAGGAATAATGTTGGGTAATGCTAGATTTCTTGCAAAGGTTAGAGACATCCTGATTCTTGAAGGGTGTTCCATTATTAGTATCGAGATCTTTGGGGATTCCATAGTGGCAAAAGATATAATTCAGGATAAACTTGGAAATTCGCTTAACGGTTGTATAGGTGAGGGGAATTGCTTTGACCCATTTGGTAAAGTATTTAGTGGTGGCTAGGATATACTTCTGACCACCTGCAGAGTTTGGAAATATCAGGCCCACAAAGTCAAAACCCTAGCGAGAGAAAGGCCAAGGTGTGATGGTGGGTTGGAGGGATTGAGTGGGAGCATGTATCAAATTGCCATGATGCTGACAAGGAACACATTTTTCACATAATGATAGGCATCATGTTCCATTGTCGGCCAATAGTATTAAGTGCGGAGCAACTTATTTTCTAAAGTAAGACCACTAGAATGGGCTCCATAGATTCCTTGATGCACCTCTTCCAAGGCCGTGTGTGCTTCCTCTGAATTGAGATGTCGAAGAAGAGTTCCATCAAAGTGTTTATGAAAAAGAGTGTCTCCAAGGATTGTGTAACAAGAAGTGCGGCTAATGAAGGTTTTGTGTTGGTTAGGTGTAAGCATGAAGGGAATGGTTTTATCATGAAGATAGGCAAGGATTTCTTGATACCAAGGTGATTGAGGACCAACAATTTCACACATCATCTCAGAATCTGGTTGATCATAGGCAGGGACCATAAGATTCTCAACAAGAAATTCACACCATGTGCTTGTTTCTAGCATAGATATTAGTGAAGCAATGGTAGCCATGGTATCTACTGCTTTATTGTTTGCTCTTGGGATTTGCTAGAAAATGAGGCTTGTAAAATTTTGTTTGAAATCTTTAACCATGCATTGGTAAGGGAGAAACTTGTCATCCTTGGTGTGAAATTCATCATTGACTTATTTGATAACTAATTGGGAGTCACCAAAAACAAGCAAACTTGTGATCTTCCATCTGACAGCTTGGTGAAGCCCTGTGACCAAGGCCTCGTATTCTGCTATGTTGTTCATGAAAGAAAATGTAAGTTTATAGGATTTAGGGATAAGATCCCCTTGCGGTGTCACAAATAGAATTCCTACCTCTGATCCTTTCTGGGTAAAAGATCCATCAAAATAAAGCTTCCATTGAATGCTAGGAGTGACAGTCATGATAGTTTCATCAGGAAAGTCTGTGACAATAGGATGATCTCCAGGAATGGGAGCCTCTATAAGTTGATCTGCTATTTCTTTCGCTTTGATGGCTTTGCATTCTATGTACACAATATCATATTCACTAAGGATCATGACCCATTTTACCATGCGACCTATCAGGGCAGCATTAGATAACAAGTACTTAAGTGGTTCAATCTTTTCTATCAATTGTACTTTGTGATTAAGCATATAATGGCATAGCTTTTGCATACAAAATACCAAAGCTAGGAAAGATCTTTCAATAGTGGTATAGTTGAGCTCATAACCCACTAAAGTCCTACTAAGATAATAAATGGCACATTCTTTTCCATTGTCATCTAACTGTGCTAGGAGAGCACCCAGTGCTACTGTAGTTGCAGAGATGTAGAGAATCAAAGGTCTTCCTAGAATAGGCGAGACCAACACTGGTGGATTAGCTAGATAAACCTTGAGTTGTTCAAAAGCCTTTTGACACAAGCAGTCCCAAATGAATTTAATATCCTTTCTTAGTAGATGAGAGAAAGGATGCACCTTGTCTGCTAGTTGTGACACAAATCTTTAGATGGATTGTAGTCTTCCTTGCAAGCTCCTTAATTGTTTCAAAGTTTTAGGAGGTGGCATCTCCAAAATGGCTTTCACCTTCTTAGGATCCACTTATATTCCTCTACGATACACAATGTATCCTAAGAGCTTACCTAATTGCACACCAAAGACACATTTTTTGGGATTCAATCGAACCTTATACTTTTCCAATCTATCAAAGATTGTAGTGAGGACATCAATGTGTGATTCTTGTGTCTTGGATTTCCCTAAGATATCATCCACATAATCTTCTATGATCACATGAAGGAGGTCATGAAATATGGTTTTCATGGCTCTCTGGTATGTGGTGCCTACATTCTTGAGACCAAAGGGCATGACCTGATAACAAAATGTACCCCACATGATAGTGAATGCAGTTTTATGCTAGTCTTCCACTACTGTGTGAAACTGATTATATCTAGAAAAACCATCCATGAGGGACAAAATCTCGTGCCCAGTAGTCAAATCCATTATGATGTCAATGTTTGGAAGTGGAAAATCATCCTTAGGAAGGTGAGATTAAGATCTCTAAAATTAGTACAAATTTGGATGCCCCCAAAGGGTTTACCTACTAGAACAATGTTTGAGACCCATTCCAGATAGTCTTTTGGTCTGATGAATTTTGCATGTAGCATCTTTTGCAATTCAACTTTAACTAGGAGTGCTACTTGTGGATGCATCTTGCGTAATTTTTTCTTGACAGGTTTGATTTTAGGATCCATAACAAGATGATGTACAACCAAGTCAGTGTCAAGTCCAGGCATATCCTTATATGTCCATGCAAATTTAATGTAGGCTTTCTTAAGGAATGCAATCATGGACTCTTGTTCTGTCTCATCTAGAGAGGTTGCAATGCAGGTGATCTTAGGATCTTCTTCTGTGTCCAAGTTAACTATAATTATTTCTTCTATGAGGATAGAGTATTTTTCTGATGGTAATGATATGAAGGGAAAGTCAATTTCCCCCTCCTCTAGTGCCTCAGAGAGGTTTTCACTAGAGGATGCGTCCTTTATTTTGTCTTTTTCTCCATCCAAAGGTGCCTCAGAAAGGTTTTCACCCAAGGATCTTTTATCATTTTTTTATTTTCTTTTTCTTCATTTTTGTGACTAAGGGAATTGACTTGGCTACCGAAGTAGGCTTTCTTTCTATAGTGAATCTGGTGTTCATTTTCTTGGAGATTTCTTAGTCTGAAAAGTGCTAAAACTACCTCATCTGAATCGCATATGTCTAAGGCAGGTGGTGAATCCTGTTAGTCCCAATCGATCAATTTAGGATTGGTAAGGGGAAGTTTGGGTGAGGAAAGGTCAGATTGGGTGATATGGAGGACATGGGTATCAAGGTTATTTTCAATATATTGGAAAGGGACTTCAAAGAACTCTTCCTCAGTGTCTGAATCAGATTCAATCAAACAATAGTCATTGGAAAAGGTTTTCTTAGTTTCTATGGAACCTAGTCCTCAACCTCGAGGGTATCCAGTTGCTTTTATGAGAGTTTTTCTTTCTATTTCATTTTCTCCAAGGCCAGTGCCATCATATCCCATACTTTCAACAATGGGTGTGGCCTTTATATACTTCCCTTTAGGAATTTTTGCAAGTTTGTCTTATTCTTCATCAAAAAGCCAGGAAAGAATAGTATGTTCCATATGCTCATCTGAGAGAGACCCCTAATGTTCAAATGTAGTCTATTTACATTTCATAGTTTCTTTATTTTCCTTAGGGAAGAGTTGTGAAGGTTTTCCATAAGACCTAGGAGAGAGAGGGAGCTGACCAATGCATAGGGCATTTTCAAACTTGTATTCCCCCAGGCCTTGATCAGTGAACCTAACTTTCTTTTCAAACTTAGTACTCTTTTCTTGGGTAACATTTTCTTTTCCCTTGGCTTTCTTAGACAACTGTTCTTCAGAGGAAGTGTGTTCAATGGGAATCTCTTGTGAAAGTGGGTGAACACATTCATTCAATGGGCAATAGTTTGATTGTTTTCCTACCAACCTTTTGCATTATTGGAAGGCTTCACGATTTCTAGGAATGGTTATTTCAACTCCGTGATGTAGAAATTTCAAACATTGGTGAAATGTGGATGGGACACCTGAGATAGCGTGTATCCAAGGCCTACCCAAAAGGATATTGTAGGGTAGATCCAAGTCAATCACTTGACAAGTAAGTTCAATAAGAGCTAGGCCCACTTGTAAGGGGAGTGCAATGAGACCTTTACTCACCCTTTCTCTAGCATCATATGCTTTTATTTTTATACTCTTATTTACATCAATGAGGTCCTCAGAAAGACTGATATTGTGGATCATGCTTAAAGTAAAAAGATTCAAACAAGATCCATTGTCTATAAGGACTCTTTTGATTTGGGTGTTATGGATGGTGACTTGGATATGAAGGGGTTTATTATGATGAGGCTTAGGACCTCAGAAATCTTTGTCAGTGAATGCCACATGTTGTTGGGCAGCCAAATTGCTGATAATTTCTTGGAATTGAGAGGCACTGATATTTTTTGGGACGTGAGACTCAGTTAGGGCATTCTCAACGACCTCTTTGTGAATGGGGGATGTATGCAAAATCTCTAGTATGGATATCTATGCAGGGGTCTTCTTTAGTTGGGAAAGAAATTCATAATGTGACGTAGGTTGTGTCAAGGTAGATGGTGCAGTAGGTGGATCCACAACATGTGGATTGACAACAGCTTGTACAGTTACACGAGGGCGACGGGTAGTAACATTGAAATCTACACTCTTTAAAGTTAATGTGTTTACATGAGTGTCAGATTGTTCAATATGGCCACACAGTGAGTCAAAACCACAGACATCATTTTTTGCTAATTTTCCACAAGTGTGTTCATCCCTAAGATTTTATTTGTTGAATAATCATAAGAAAATCCCTTGGATGTGGATGCATTATTTTGATTATGTTTTGGAAAAGGTTTTGAATACATTTTTAACTGGGTGTTAGAAGTAGAGGCATTTTGTCCTTCTACTTCAATTTTACCATCATCGATCAAATCTTCCACAAAATGATGAAACTTCATGCATTTTTTGATCTCATGCCCTTTTATGTGATGATAATCATAGTATTCATTATCCTTATATGAGTTGGGTTTAGGTTGATTTTCGTCCAAAGGCCTAGTGTTAGGATAAACCATCATTCCTTGGTCAACTAGACATCGAAAGATCACATCAAGGGAATCTGCTAGCTATGTAAATTATCATCATGGTTGTTATCAATTTTTGTTGTTGTTATTGCCATTATATCATGAGAATAGAGAGCCACAATAACCAGATCCTTGATTTTGATTCTGGTTATTTGAACTATTCTGATTGTTTTGGCTATTCAAATTAGTTTGATTATTGTTGTGATTGTTCTGATCATTGTTATTGTGATTTCCTTGGTTACTATTGTTGGATACTTGAAAATTTTGGACATGTTTAGCATCGGTCACTCCATTTTTAACAACACCCTTATTCTTAGACCAGAACTTGGGTTTATCACTAGTATTGTTAGATGAATTAGAGGTGTAGTGTTTAATTGCTCCTTTCATCAAAAGTCCATCTTCAATGGACTTCCCCTTTTTAATGAGTGCCTCAAAGGAATCTGGGGCAGCCATCTTCATCTGAAATTACATTTTCATAACCATATTCTTAGTAAAGATGTCAACAAGATGTGAATCTGGGATTTTCCAAGGCATGTGGTTTGTGAGATGTCACCATAGTTGGAGAAAATTGGCAAAGGTTTCTCCATTTCTTTGTTTCATGTTACACAAATTGCTGAGGGATGCATAATGTACCATGTTATAAGAATATTGTGTAACAAATTTTTTTGTGAGATCATGGAATGTGGAGATGGAACCTAGAGGAAGGTTCAATAGCCACTCTAAGGCTGGTCCTCCAAGACTTCTAGTGAAAATTCTTAGGAGCAGATGGTCATTGTGGGAAACTTTTTGTGTTGCTACATAGAATTCCTTGATATTGTTGTGCAGGGCATGAGTCTCCCTTGTATTTGTCAAACTTTGGCATTTCAAAATTGGTGGGGAATGGTTGGAGAGTGATTGATTTGTCAAAAGGATAAGGACATATTTTTGCAAAGGAAAATTCCTTCTTCCTACCTTTCTGCATAGCCAACATCATGCCTTTGAGCTCATCAATTTGTTGGACTAATTCAGGAGGATTAGTGGTGATCGTATGGGCTTGAATTGTTCCTCCTCCTAATGATGCATTTTGTCCCCCTGGAGGGGGAAGATTGGTGTTATGTCTCTATTTGGTGTTATTTTCTTGTGTAGAATTTTGATTTTTTAGGACTCCACTAGGCTTTGAGAAAATAGAAGCAGAGCGTCGTCTTGAGGACCTTGGTTGTGTTTCAGGTACACAACCCGCATTTGAACCATTGTTACTCACCCCATTGTTTTAGTTAGGCTTGTTTAGGATTTGTTGAATTAACTCAAGCATATTAGGAGGAGGTTGAGTTGTGTTATCAGACATTGATGGCACTACTTTTCTTTTGTTGGTTCAAATCAAGTTGTTCTCAAGAAAAGTTTCATCGAAATTATCAGGGAGGGTAACATCTCTTTGGACAAGATTCATGAAGATATTGACATTGTTGGCTTGGATTAGATCTTCCACTAATCTTAAGTTGTTAGGATCCTCAAAAAATTCTTTAGCTCATGGATTAGCACTAACACTTTCAGGTATTACTATGTCGGATTCCGTGTGAAGTTCTTCTTCTCATTAAAGTCTTTTTGATAGATAGTTTCTTGATCGTTATCCATGATGAGATATTCTTGTCTTAGCTTTGCTTTTGAGCGACCTTAGGATGGTGGAATTGAAGGAGGGAGAATAGTTGATGAGGTATGGAAAGAAAAAGGATTTGGTGATCTAGTAGAAACTTGCACTAATGATTAAGTCTTGATGATTGGTTGGATTGATTGATTTGATTTAGGATTAAAGTGTTTGATGAGAGGAACAAAGCCTCAAGGATTGATTGGATTTAAATGTTTGGAATAAACCTAGGTGAAACAAGCCCTTGTGATTATGCAAACATAGGATTGGTTTTGATTTAAAGTCTTCTTGTATTGGGGTGATAAACTGATGATCCCCAAACAAAATAGGACTAGATTAGGACTACTAGAGAAAGACTCAGTTATCAAAGTAGTAAGGGATTAATTTTTTCTTTGGATTTAAGGTCTATGAGACACTATTGGAATGATTCTTTCACCCTATGGCTTGATGAAGGTGTGAAAGATGGATTGATCTGATTCTGATTTAAAGTCCAAGATTCTTATTAATGCTCCTAATGTTTTAGGATGTGGATGACAAAAGGGATGTTAAAACATGAGAAAGGGATGAATAACTTGAAGAAGATGAGGAATGAAGGTCAAAGATACTTAGTCATAGGATTCCCAAGTGACAAAGGCCATGTTCACTTTGTTCTTGGCAACAAAATTAGCAACCCAATTTTTGTAAATGATTTTATCTGATTTCTCAATAGCTTCTCAAAATTCTTGAATGGGTTTCCAATAAGATTGGTTGGCTTTAATCCTTTGATTGGCAATTTTATTCTCTCTATGGGCTCGTGTAACTGGGAGTTTTTCTTTCTTATGTTTAAGACTATCTATCATGACTTGAGGACAATATCTTGATAAATCAAAGAATGTTCTTGGCAAGAACTGATTTCATACATACATCAAACATTTGGGTTATAAGCACATTTGTCAAAAATAGTCCTACAAGGGACAAAACAAGCTTGCAAGATTCAAGTGTATGGATTTATTTTTGTAATGAAGGTAACAAGCACACTCTTTATCCCTAAAAGGAAGTTTGCAAAGATTGAAAACCTTTGCTCACTGACTTAGGAACACACACAACAACTCCTTAGAATATGACCATCACCAAGCATGCAATGGCTCCATGATGCCGTATTATCAAAGTGCTAACGTTGAAGGGGGCTGGATATGGTGAGTGTCTTGGGGAGATTACTATTCTCCTTGCACGTAGATTATCAACCTTTTAGAGGTGAACCTGATGGCTTCTAACTCATGGATTTTAGTAAGGATCTCCATTTGAACACACTCTTTATGTCTGTGCAAGCGCGACTAGGACATATAGCCCCACAAAGTACCTTGACACAAGTAGTCACATAAACATGATTAAGACCACGAGGCCCTACTAAATGTTGGGTGAGAGCCATGTATAATCTCAAATGTCATCCAGCTTCTAAGGCTTTAACCCCAAAAAGAAAATTTCATTAACGTGAGTTGGAGTGGTGGGTTTACACCTTGTTCTCATGTAGGTCATTCCAAGGAGCTTTTTACCTCACTAGAAGGCCCATCTAAAGGATTGAAAGTAAATGCATGGATTGGCCCCAAGAAGGAGTCTAGATTTTTGGTTTTCCCTCAAGGGGAAAAGATCATAATCTCCTATCCAATGAGGTTTTCTCCCAAACACACCAAACAAATTATTAATTCCAAGTCTTTTCTTCAAGACCACAATTCAAAAGGTTTAGTTTCTGGTTTTCTCACTTGGAGAAAAGAGCATAATCCCCTAGGTAATGAATCATTATCTATAGAAAAAGACTTTCTATTTAATGCTAGGTGCCTAAGAAATCATTAAGAAAAAACAATGTTTGATTGAATCTCCTTGGCAACCTACAAAACAACCTTAGTGAGTAGTTTAGTGTGTTTGGTCTTCTAACAACATCTTGCAAAATAAACAAGTTAGTAATCTTAGAGTGGTCAAACCTTGGTCAATGCTCTACAAAATCACTATTAGAAGTCACAAAATGTCAGTAGCTTCCAAAAAACTCAGATCAGAAAACTCAAAGTGCAAGATATTATGAAAACATGCAAAAATCAGACAGAGATGCCTGTTGACAGTCAAAGACGCATGTCTGTTACAGACACTTGTTTACAGGTAGAGAAGCATGTCTATCAGAGACACCTATTTACAGGTAGAGATGCCTATGTATAGGAAGAGATGCCTATCTATCAGAGATGCTTGTTTACAAGTAGAGATGCCTGTGTACAAGCAGAGACGCATCTACACAAAAGTAGAAGTTAAACACCAATGTTTGAAAGTTTTATCTTCTCATTAAGTTTTGAATGCATAAAAAGGTTTCTAATGACAAAAATACAGTGATTTTTAACCTTAATATGTCAAAAAAAATCTACTTAATCAGCTTTAAAATAGCACAAAGGAAAACTCCCGCTTCTAGTAGAGACACATGTTTACATGTAGAGACACCTATCTACACAAAAACAAAGATTTCTTTAGCTTCATGTATTTTTTCTTCATTTGTAGATATAGTTAGGTGTTTTAATACTTATCATTAGCCTCAATGTGATTATGAAATACAAGTTTTGCTAATTAAAATGAGAGAAAAACTCTTTCTCGCGGAGATGCCTATGTACAGGCAGAGACACCTATGTGCAGAGATGCCTGTTGACAGGCAAAGACGCATGTGTGCAGAGATGCATGTTGACAGGTAGAGACACCTGTGTGCAAAGATGCCTGTTTCCAGTGGAGACACATCTAGTCATGCAGAGATGCCTATCTGGAAAATTCATGGGAAACCTTCACAAAATCAAGATAAATAGTTAGTAAATGGGATTGTGGGTCCCACCAAGCATGCTAAAATGTATATGATGAAAATACACCAGTTAACAATGAGTTCAAACATGCAAATGTTAATGATAAAGATGTTGGAAAGTTGTCTATACTAAAGTATATGACTAGATATAGTTTTTTCATTATGGAAAGAAAGTCATATAATAGTTTGGAGTCAACGCACTTAGTGTAAAGATTAGAATTAAGTTAAGTGTTGAAGACTGGACAGTGTACAGAGTTCCCGTAGCTCAGAGCATCAGTGCACGTGTGTATGAATGAATAATGGTATGCACCTTGGAAGTTAATTTTTTTAGACTAATGCTTAGTCTATGAGCGCATAAGTGGATATGCAAAGATGTGAAAGTTACAGTCAGTTGAAGCTACACAGCCAGTGTGTGCCAGCAGAGAACAAAGCATGGAGCTGACAGTTAGCATTTTGGTTTGTGATTATAATTCAATGTTGTAAAGGCCATGCGCCCATTGTATTTAGGTTGCTGACATGTTTATATGTATAATTGTAAGCACACTTAAGCTAATTCATTTGGAAGCATTGTTTGTAATTATTTATAGGGTTGACCTAATTGTTTTGTTTGTATAAGCATATAAATATAAGATGCACCCATTGTATTCAGCATGGAAGTTGGAATAGAGTTGTGATAAGTAGACGGAGGTATGCAAAGACAACATAATATGTATTAGAGCTTTGCTAGAGGTCAAAGCATCAACACGCAAAAGGAACTAATCAAACAAGTAGTGTCATAGTGATAGTTCACCAGCAGATATAGTGTATATCTAAAATCATAAGGTTGTAGCCTTCACCATTTGAGTAGTGAGCTCTAGGACAATGAGTCCACTCCCCTAACAGGGATCATTGTAAAGACTCCTAATAGGGTTTGACCCTTAACAAGGTCTATTGTACTTAAAGCATTGTAAAGCTACTCTTAATAGGGTAAATGATCTTCTAACAAGGATCACAAAACACTAGTGTAGAATATTAGTGGGTATCAAGTCCCACCAGGGTTTTTACCTATTTGGGTTTCCCTGTAACCATATTGGTGTCATGTGTTGATTTAATGTTTCATGTTTATGTGAATGTTTATTTTAGTACTTAAGCATTTAAGTTCAAAATAAAGATTAAAGGGAAAATTTAAAATATAGTGAACACTAATTCACCCCCCCCCCCCCTCTCAGTGTTCCCATTCCTAACAATTGGTATCAAAGATCTAGTCCTCAACATAGAAGTTTAACCACTTGAGGAGATCATGGACAAAGTAGAAATGAAACATCTGAAGAAAAATCTTGAAGCTGCTCTTGAAGACCTAGACAATTCAGAAATAGAAATTGAAAAACTAAAAGAAAAAGTCAATGATGCTCAATTAGTTATCAAAAGACTAAGAAAGGATTTGAAAGGATGCTCTAACAGTGAACTTGAAGAAAAGGTCAAGAAGTTGAATGAAGAAAATGCATCCTTATTAAGTCAGCTTGAAGAATCTGATGACAAACTGATGAACAATCAAGATGTCTATAATGAACAAGTCAAGGAGAATCTTCAACTCAATGAAGAACTAAGGGAAGCTAACTTAGAAATCTTGGAGCTAAGGAATATCAAAGAAAGCTTGGAATATGAATTGAAAAAGGCAAAGGATCATATTGACAAATTACACACCAATGTTGATTTGGTAGAATCTCAGTTGTATGCAAGAAGAATCAAAGGAGACACTAGTTGTATTGGATACAATGAAGCACAAAATCAGATTGACAATATGCGAGCAAGAAAGGATTCACAAAAGAACTCTACTGATGTTGAAAAGACTAAAGATCAAACCAAAGACAATGGTGGTCCTCCTAAGAATGAGTGCAAGCAAGTAGAATGCACTTGTTTTGCATGTAACAAGCATGGACACATTGAAAGGAACTGTACAGAGGTAAGAACTTTTAATGGCTACTATTATTCATGCAATAAATTTGGTCATAGAGCTATGAATTGCAAGACTAGTAAAAAGAATAGGATTCAACAAGATTAAAGAAATCAGAATCAGACAAATGTAAGAAGTTCTCATAATGTTACATGTCAGATATGTAACTATAATGGTCACTCAGCTAGAACATGTAGAATGGTGACTCATGTCAAGGTGCCAAGGAATAATAGACCTCCAGTCATTTGTCACTCCTGTAACAAGGCTGGACATATCTCAAGGTTCTGTAGATCAAGGATGCAAGGTCAGGAAAGCCCTAAAAAGGCCGAAGAACCAGTTTTGGATCCTGAAGGAGAAGTCAAGTTTGTGAAAGCCTCAGAAGATGTGAGCTTGATTTGGTCAGAAGGAAAGAAGGACAAAGCTAATGAGAATGTATTGGATGCATCCCTAGTGGATGCACCCTCTACATCTACATGAATGGCCCTCAGGGTCATAGGGGGAGCTAATTTATCTCTAGACCCCTGTGTGGCTGGTATACTCATCCTCACAGTATGCAGCTTTGGACTTAAGCTTTTGGAGTGTATAGGAACCTTCGTACAAGAGCGCACATGTTGAATGTTAGCAGAACTCGAGTTTGAATTTTTGGATTGATAGCCTAGTTTACGCGACTTACATTATGGTGAATTTCTCAATTTTAAGTACATAGAAAGTTGTTTGTTCACTCATTGCATTCGAATTCAAAGTGATTGAAGAGCAGATTGAGCCTTAGAAGTTGTTGTGAAGATTTGGAGATTGAACTATCAGTGTTTGTGGTGCATTTGATTGATTGCAGAAACCCTAGCTCATTACATTGATTCGAAAGCTGTTATATTATCTCTAAGTTCAATTGGAAAGTGATTAATGAATCATGGCCACTCCCATTGTTTATGATTTCACTGAGAAGAAAAGATATATTTTCAAGAGGCACTCATTTAAATCAACCCTAGATGATTTAGAGGGAGCTTTCTCTCGCACACCTATGGGCATCATGCATGTGGAAGACATAAGGGCTTACATCTACTATAAGAAAGAACCTATTGGACTAGATAGGTTAAGGGCACACATGGATACCATGTTGAAATAGGATAAAACATTCATAAATGAATATTCCAAATGGAATGATCACCCTATTTTTGAGTATGCTACGGCATATGAATTCTATGAAATAGAATGGATAAAGATCTTATTGAGTAGAATCCATGCTGATTTATTTTGGATTGGACATGTTCCAGTAAGAATCACAATTGATCTGATACATGAGATGATAGGCCTTTCTAGGATAGGCACCTTCCTTCCAGTGGGCAAGGATGTTAAGAAAATGGTAGAGCAAGTATGTAAATCAAGGAGTGATAGGTGTGGCATGACTATTGAGCCAATTGAGCAAGCAGACATCAAATTGATGTCAATGATACTGGGTTACAGATTTCATCACACCAGCAGGGTGAATAGTGTGTCTAAGGGCACTATTCTAGCTGGCATCAAACTAGTAAAGGAAGATGGAGAGTTCAACTTGTGTGAGCTCTTGTGCGTACAATTGATAGATAACATCAAAGCTATCAAACATGACAAAACAAAGATATTCAAGTTTGTGTCCCTAATCATCTATATGTAACTTCATATAGTTGGAAGAGTTTCAGATTTGTATTTGGACAAGTCCATTCCAACAATGCCTCAGATATCCAATAAAGCATCCACAGAAAGAACACTAAGAGACTATGTCACATTTGAATTGAAGACCTTTAGAGCTAAGATGAAGATGAGGTATTGGATTCCAGAAAGCATTGTAGAAAAATATAAGGATACAATATGTTTTATGGTGGAGAATGATACTACATGTATGGAAGCTATTGAACCAAGAACTAAGTGGATTCATCCACTTGGATATGAGGTAGAGGAACAAGTTCTTGAATCTTATGCATAGGTACTTCTGTCAGCCCCCAAAGATCCTAATGAACCTAGGTGGGGAACCTATGAGGAGAAGACCAGAGAAGTTGATGCAAAACTTAATAGTGATGCAACTAAAAGAAAGGTTGGAAAGGTCACTTATGAGATCTTGAGAATACATGGTGTGTCTCAAGAAGACCTTGATAAAGTAAGGGATGAAAAGATTTCCCTAGAATTAAAGAGCATAGCAGCAGAGGAAGAACAAGAAGATCCTAAGTTGAAGAAAATGAAAACTGAATCAGATGACAGTCAAAAGGGTAAAGAAGATAATAATCCTTCTACACCCATAGATACTATTGATCTTACCACTCCTCTAGAGTATAAGCCTATAGTCAAGAGGAAGAAAGAAGCTAGCACTATTCATCCATCCTTGCGAGCACTAAGGAGCAAGAAAAATGTTCAAGCACCTCCTAAGGCAGGATTCAGACCAAGCCTTAAAGTTTTGAGCACAAGAATTATTGATGAGGGAAAAATTGATCAAGTAGGGAAGTATTATGATACATATAGTGAGATTGACAAATCAGAAATACATTGTATGATTTTCAAACATATGATCAAGTTCAAGAAGATAGTCCTTGAATTGAAAAGCTCTATTCCAAATAAAGTATGGGATATCTTAGAATACAAAAAGAGACAAGCAAATGAAGAGGATCTAAGGATCAGAGAAAAAGTATTAGAAGATACTCTGCCAGTATGTTCTAAAGAAGAAGAGGCACTGATATTAAATTTGGTGAAGCCACACTTAAGGAAAAAGATGAGAACTCTTCACACTATGAACAAAGACTATGAGCTAATAATGAAGAAAATAGAGAAGGCAATTGAAAAGGTGTTATTAGAACAACAGATAAAACTACCTACTACACCCATCACTCATGCACTTAGTAAGCAAGACAAAGAAGAAGAGACCTCAAATGTACCAATGATAGGTCCTCAGGACTCAACGCCCATAGCAGAAACTCAAACAGAGGTAGACAAGTCTGCGCCCATCTCAGAATCACATGAAGGAAGCACTATTATCATAGATAATGTGGAGATAGCCATGGTGGCTACTAATAAGGATTTGGACAAGTTTGAGGAAGCATTTATTAGTATTGAAGAAGATGAAATCTTATGTAGCAATACACCTCCCACTTAGCAAGAAGAAGTACTCATAGAAGTTGTATCTAATAAGAAAGAAGAAGAAGAGGTAGAAAAGAAAGAAGATACTTATGTTGATCTTGCAAAAGTAAAACAAGAAGTGATGGACAACACTCCCATCACTCCCTCCTTAGCATTGTTTTCAAGTTTGACACCTGACACAAGCAATTTTGACTCCTAGAAAGAAGAAGACCTGATTAAGTTCAATGTCTTGGCTATGGAGAAGGAAAAAGAAAAACAATTTATGAGGAATCCTCTCTGTTAGCGATTTTTCTTGTTGAGTCCTATTACACGCCTTGAATGCTTCAATTGAACTCTGTGATTCCTAAAACTCATGACTCAAGAAAGAAAAGACTAATTGACAAGGAGAAATTGTTAGAAATGAATTCTAAATGTTTGGCAGCCATTCTATAGTATTTTTTGTTTCATTCATGACTATGATTGTCATTGATGTCAACATAGTGATTTATCAAAGACTTGCAGAGAAGCAAATAGAGTTTGGATTAGCGCACATGGGTTATTGTAGTTGGAGCTATGTGATGTTGAGTTTATACTCTTTGATATGTTATATTTCTATGGCTAAGAGCGTAGATAGTAATTCATTTATTCATGGAAGTTATGATCATTTTGGTGGAAGCAATATTCAGGCAGTGTTCCTGAGTAGCGGTTTGTGGAAATCAAATGATATCTCCTAATCGGGATGGAATCTAGTTTTGTGAAAGTAAAGGGAAGTTGGAGACACATTTATAGTGATGTGGATGATATCACAGACTTTCATTTTGCACGAGTGAAGATTTATTGTATTTGGGAGCCAACAATTTTGTGTAATTTTGATGAAGCATGTGGAAACTTTTATTTTGTAATTGTATGCCAACTCATTTGTAATTATTTGAGTGTGGTATCAAGGAAGGAATTTTTTTCCTTTTTTTAATGTGTATGTAATGTAAGTATGGTATGGTTGAATGTGAATGTATGTATGAAGTGAAGAAAAGAGCCAATGAAGTTGTGAAAGCGAAATTGTGAAGGAAGACATGTGAAGTACAGAGATCTAAAATTGAGATCTAATGTATCAGTGAGTGTAGTTTGGCATAGTTAGAGAAGAGGTAACATATTATTCTATTGAGTAATGCAAATATTATTTGGACAGTGTGTTCAGTGATCTTACCCTGAAGCTGTTTGGGCAGTGGCTCCTTTTGTCTTCCATAACTCTGAACAGGGTTAGAATCTTTTAACAGGGATTCAAAATCTCCTAACAGGGATTCATATGTACTGAATGTATTTTATAAGACTCCTAATAGACTCCATCCTCTCACAAGGAATATTGATATTAGTGCATCTTTTATGGGCATCATTACCACCGAGGTTTACTTTTTGATCAAGAGGTTCGCTAGTCAACATATCTTGTGTCATTGTGTTATTGTGTATGAATATCTTTCTATGTTTGGTAATTATATTGCTTATATGGTTTAATGTTTTTGAAGATGATAAAATTTATAATTATCTGATAACTGATTCACCCCCCCCCCCCCCCTCTTAGTTATCTTGGTGGACTTTACTTTCTAACAATTGGTATCAGAGCAGCAGGTCCAGGTTATTGGTTGATTACAAAGAATGATAAGACTATCATTGAAGAAGACAATCTTGAAACATGTACTACTAATGAAAGAGATCTATTCATGTGTAACATACTTGCAAAAGAAGCACTTTTGACAGCACTTTCAGAGAATGAGTATAGTCAGGTAAAATATTTGAAAAAGTCTCATGAAATTTGGAATGCTTTACGCTCTACTTTTGAAGGTGATGAACATGCAAAAAGAGTTAGATTACATGATTGGATATGTGCATTTTAAGATATAAGAATGTTGGAAGATGAATCTATTAGAAGCTATATTGGTAGAATGTCAAAAATTATTACAGGTATAAAATCTTGTGGAGGAACAAAGATAGAGAATGAAGTGATATGGAAAATTCTAAGGACATTGACTCCTGCATTTAAGCAGACAACACAGATGATTGATCAAGTGATACCTTGTACAACAAACTTTACAAGAGAGATTCAGTGCTCTTAGTGTTTGCCCTACTTTTTCAAGAAGCATCAATGTGAGCGGAGATTATGCTGGCAGCAGCAAATCTAGAAATGAAGAAGACAAGAAGATTGAAGAAGGAATTGCTTTACTTGTGAAAAGAGAACCAGACTGTAAGAAAATATTTAAATGTTGGACTTGTTAAGAATATGGTCATTTTGCATCTAAGTGTCCTAAGAGATTTCAAAAGTATAGAAGCAATTTCAAACCTAGAAGATTTAAGGAATGTTATTATGCTAATGATGAAGATCTTGAAGCTAGTATTGAAAGAACTTTGAGTGAAAGTGATACTGAGAATAATGATGATATAGGATTTGTAGCAATTAAAGAAGAGAATTCTGAAACTGATGTTAAGGAAGAAAAAGCCTTAGTTTCTCAAGTTGAAAAGAAATTTGATTGGATTATAGACATTGGTTGTTCACATCATATGACTGGAGACATGAAAAATTTCATAAAGTTTAATGGATATGATGGAGTTGTTAGAGTTGGAAACAATGCACCTTGTTTGATTAAAGGTATAGGATCTATTACTCTTGATGGAAAGACTAATACTGATAATCTTTATTTTGTTGATGGATTGAAACATAATATTTTGAGTTTTGGATAGTTAATTGATAAGGGATATCAAGTTTGGTTTACTAAGAAAACTTGTGTGATAAAGGATAAAGATGGAAATCTGATTGGAACTAGATCTAGGACCAGAGGTAATGTATTTCAGTTGAATCCTACTAAAATGACATGTTTGATTACTAATATTGATGACAGTTAGTTATGACATAGATTTTTTTGTCATATAAACTTTGATAACATTGTGAAAGTAAGTACTACACTTGCAGTGAGAGATTTACCTAAGATTATGAAGCCTACTAACATGATTTGCAAAGAATGTGTAATGGCTAAACAGAAGAGAAGTTATTTTCCCAATAAGAAGTTTACATCTACAAAGAAGCTAGAGATTGTTCATATAGATTGAGTGGTCCTACCAGGACTAGAGGATTCTATGGAGAAAGGTATTTTATGATTCTTGTTGATGATTTTACAAGAATGATGTGGATTGCATTTCTTACAGAAAAATATGAAGCATTTGATAAGTTTAAGATTGTTAAGAATAAAGTTGAGAATGAAATTGGAATGAAGATTAAATGTTTGAGATCTGATAGAGGTGGAGAATTTACTTCTAGAGAGTTTAACACCTTTTGTGAAGAAAATGGCATTAAGAGACAGTATTCAGCTCCTAGAACACCTGAACAAAATGGTATTGTAGAAAGAAGGAACAGATCAGTGATTGAAGCACCAAGAGCTATGTTGTTTGAGAATGATTTGGCAAAGGTATTCTAGAGAGAAGAAGTGAACATAGCAGTGTATACAATGAACAAAGTACAAATCAGAGCAGACACAAACAAGACACCTTATGAATTATGGTTTCGACATGCACCCTCAATTAAGTATTTTAGAATTTTTGGAAGAAAATGTTATATAAAGAGAGATGATGATATTGGAAAGTTTGATCCTAGAAGTGATGAAGGTATATTTCTTGGATATTCTTTGAAAAGAAAAGCATATAGATGTTTCAATAAAAGAACTAAGACTATTGTTGAAAGCGCAAATGTTAAAGTTGATGAAAAGTTCAAAATTTAGGAAAGAATGCTTGATTATGAATCTGATGAAGAAGCTCATCCTAAACCTAACACTGGATCTAATGAATTATTTTATGAAAATGACAATGATTTGTTGAATGAAAGCCATAGTGAAGTTACTGAAGAACCTACACTTGAAGAGAGATCTGAGACAGTGACACCTAGCAAGAGTTTGTTAAGGAATCATTCTATTGTGCATATTATTGGAAGCATCAAAAGAGGAGTTCTAACTTAGAATAAGGTACAAGAACAGTTATGTTTGATTTCTCAAATTGAACCTAAGACTACTAGTGAAGCTTGTGAAGATGAATGTTGGACTAATGCTGTGAAAGAAGAACTAGATCAGATTGAAAAGAACAAGACATGGGAATTGGTCCCTAGACCTAAAGACAAGAATGTTATTGGAACTAAATGGGTATTCAGAAACAAGATGAATGAACAAGGAGAAGTAGTAAGAAACAAAGCAAGATTGGTATGTAAGGGTTACTCACAACAAGAAGGAATTGATTATGAAGAAACCTTTGCACCTATTGCAAGAATTGAAGTAGTAAGAATGTTTTTGGCTTATGCAGCTTACAAGAAATTCAAAGTATATTAGATGGATGTGAAGTCAGCATTTCTGAATGGAGAATTGGAAGAAGAAGTCTACATTGAGCAGCCTGAAGGTTTTCCTTTGACTCAAGAAGGAGACATGGTATGTAAATTGAATAAAGCCTTGTATGGACTTAAACAAGCACCTAGAACTTGGTATGCAAGATTGGATAAGTATTTGTTAAAGTTGGGATTTATAAAAGGAATAGTTGATAGCAATTTGTACACAAAATAAATTGAAAATGGTTTGTTAGTTATAGTTATTTTTGTTGATGACATTATCTTTGGAGGAGAAGATGAAGCTAGTGACAAATTTGCTGATGAAATGAAGACTAAATTTGAAATGAGTATGATTGGTGAAATGAAATACTTTTTGGGATTATAGATAACAAAAAACAATGATGGTATCTTTGTAAGTCAAAAAAAGTACATGAATGACTTGTTGAAAAGATTTGGAATGGAGGATTGTAAACCAGTTGGAACACCCATGGTGAATGAACATAAGTTATCTAGCACAGATAAAACACATATAGTAAAATAGAAGAAATATAGATCTATGATTGGAGGATTGTAGTATTTGACTCATACAAGACCTGATATAGCACACTCAGTTGGAATTGTAGCAAGATTTCAAGTTGAACCTAGAGAATCACATTATGCAGCAGTAAAGAGGATACTGATATATTTAAGAGGCACAATGGACTATGGACTATGGTATGAAAAATTTGATGATTTTACCCTGTGTGCATATACAAATGCTAATTAGGGAGGTAGTGTTGATGATAAGAAAATCACCAGTGGTGGAGAATTTTTCCTTGGAGAAAGATTGGTTTCTTGGCTAAGCAAGAAGTAGAATTTTATCTCACAGAGCACAGCAGAAGTAGAATATGTAGTAGCAACAAACAATTGTAACCAAATAATTTGGATGAAGTAGATGCTAAAGGATATTGGAATAAAATTTGTTGAACCTATTGTCATACATTGTGACAATACCTGTACAGTTAGTATGTCTAAGAATCTTGTATTACATTCTAAGACAAAGCATATAGAGATTAAGTATCATGTTGTAAGAGAGAAATTTGCTAAGAAAGAAGTTAGACTTGAGTACATAAGTACAAAAGAGTAGATAGAAGATATATTCACAAAGCCTTTGCCTAAGGATACATTTGAGTATCTAAGAGGTATGCTTGGGGTTATGCCTCAGCCTACTTTTGAGAAGTGATGCAATTGGTTGCATCCATCCAGTGGCATATGAGCCCTATTTTTCTTCTGGACTGGATGTTGGTACTACCTCTATGAGGGAGTATATGTATCTGAGTTGAGTCATGAGGACTCTAGTAAATGTATTTTCTGAAAAGTGTCTTTTGACATAGTGATGAAATTTTTGTCATTGATGTCAATGGGGGAGAAGTATACATGAAAAATAATATAGAACATCTATTGGAGAGAACTTAATCGGATAACGAAGCAAGATTTGACTGATGAAGAGGATTTGAAGAAGCAGTATTGCAGTATTGGATTTTTGGAACATTGGATATTTTTCATCTATGTTGCCATCAATGCCAATGGGGGAGATTGTTAGGAATGAATGCTAAATGTTTGGTAGCCATTCTGTAGCAGTTTTTGTTGCATTCATGACTATGATTGTCGTTGATGTCAACACAGTGATTTACCAAAAACTTGCAGAGAAGCTAACAGAGTTTGGATTAGCGTACGTGGGTTATTGCAGTTGGAGCTATGCAATGTTGAGGTTATACTCTTTGATATGTTATATGTCTATGGTTAAGAGAATAGATAGTAATTCATTTATTCATGGAAGTTATGGTCATTTTGGTGGAAGCAGTATTCAGGTAGTTTTCCTGAGTAACAGTTTATGGAAATCAGATGATATCTCCTAATCGAGATGCAATCTAGTTTTGCGTAGTTAAAGGGAAGTTGGAAACACATTGATAGTGATGTGGATGATAGTGCAGACTTTGAGGTCACACAAGTGAAGATTTATTGTATTTGAAAGCTGGTAGTTTTGTGTAATTTTGATGTACCGTGTGGAAACTTTTATTTTGTAATTGTATGCCGACTCATTTGTAATTATTTGAGTGTGGTATAAAGGAAGGAATGTATTTCCTTGTTGAATATAGGTGTGATTTAGTTGTAGTGATGATGTGTGATGTGGTATGCATGAAGTGAAGAAAAGAGCTAAGTATGAAGGCGAATTTGTGAAGGAAGACATGCGAAGTACAAAGATCTAAAATTGAGATCTGATGTATCAGTGAGTGCAGTTTGGCATAGTCAAAGAAGAGGTAACATATTATTCTATTGAGTAATGCAAAGATTATTTGGACAGTGTGTTTAGTGATCTTACCCTGAAGCTATTTGGGCAGTGGGTCCTTCTGTCTTCCATAACTCTTAACAGAGTTAGAATCTTTTAACAGGGATTCAAAATCTCTTAATAGGGATTCATATGTACTAAATGTATTTCATAAGACTCCTAACAAATTCCATCCTCTCACAAGGAATATTCATATTAGTGCATCTTTTGTGGGTATCATTCCCATCAGGGTTTACTCTTTGATCAAGAGGTTCCCTAGTCAACATATCTTGTGTCATTGTGTTATTGTGTATGAATATCTTTCTATGGTTGGTAATTATATTTCTTATATGGTTTAATGCTATTGAAGATGATAAAATTTATAATTGTTTGATAACTGATTCACCCCCCCCCTCTTAGTTATCTTGGTGGACTTTACTTTCTAATAGAAACTCCTTCTACACTTCGGGCTACACAAACCTAGGCGGGTGTACCTAATACATATTAAATCTACATACATAAACACTCTCTCAATAAACCCTTTATGAAGACATGAAAAATAGTGGATTATGAAAAGGATAGTCACCCTTCTTCTCTTTGAACCCAGAGGCTCAGGCAGGCTAACCTATCAGATTCACTTCTACAAGGAATCACCAACAATGTTTGTACTATTCAATATAGATTCTGAACATTCACGCTTTCAAATAGGAAATGTAAAATGATTTGAACTAAGATTTGATGATGAAACTATAGGACAAGCAAAGAGACTAGTTCCTTATCTATTGGGCATCAAAGTCAAACAAATATGCATTCCCAGAAAAACCTAACTCAAAACTCAAAGAAACCAAGTGAAGTGCCTTACAAATCACTCTTCTCATTCTAGTTTATGGACATCAAATTAATGTATAAACCTTAAATTCTCAGAACTTGTATTCAAGATTGACTCTCTCCTTGAAAGAAACTTAAAAAACAAGATCACAGCTACCTTATAGCCAATGCATCAAAATACCTTACAAACTGATACACAAGAATTAAAACCAGATACACAAGACATCAATAAGAATTGAACAGGGATTCCATTGTTCTTTATTAAAAATTCATCTGGTTCAACATATTTACAAGACAAAGAAACACAGAGAAAACAAGAAAAAGGCCTGAATACTACCCAACGGCATAAATTTCAACATCCTTTACAAAATGAGAGAAAAACCAAGATATAGCAAATAAGAGTCAGTTGAAAACTAACTTATAGTTGTCCATCTTGGCATGAAAATATCTCCAAGTCTTTCCCACACTTTGATCTACAACTGATTCTCAAAACTGATCCACTATGTGCAATCATTTCTCTAACCAACTGATCTTGATTCTGATCCTCGGATATCAAACCCAGACTGCTCTTTTCTACTTCACTAAAACTAAAAATAATCATTTCCATTGGATTCCATGTCTTTTCTTGTTTCCATTAGAGTCCTACTTCACTAAATGCACCACTTGTCATCATGTGATTAGTTACTCGGACTAACTCAAGGTTTGGCCCCTGATTGGGAGAACTGGTGACTAGCTTTGATCTCTTAATCTCTAAATTTATTCCTTAACCTTGATCAAATCTAGAGAACTAGTGAATCCCTTCATTCTTTGAATCTCTAAATGGAACCTTATCCATAGTTAACATCTGGTGATCATGTGAATAGGCCATTCTCCAGATCTCTAAATCATGCTCTGACCCTGGGATAAACTTGGAGAACTGGTGACTAATCTTCAATCTCGTAATCTCTAAATGAACTTGCTTAACTGCCAATATCCAGTGACTTAGTGACTATGTATTCTCTTAATCTCAGAATCATTTTCCTTAACCACCAAGTATCTATAGAACCAGTGACCAAGTGTATCTCCAATTCTCTGAATGTTATCTCCTAACTGCCAACCATCTAGAGAACTGGCGACTGGGGCTATCTCTGAATCTCAGAATGACTTTCACTAACTGCCAAGGATTTGGAGATTGGGTGACTAACTCATTCTTTGAATCTCTGGATGCTATGTCTTGACCACCAACCATTTGGAGAATGGGTGAATGGCTGCCACATGTTTTCACTAGCTTCCAAGGATTTGGAGATTGGGTGACTAACTCATTCTTTGAATCTCCAAATGCTTTGTCTTGACTTCCAACCATTTGGAGAATGGGTGAATGGCTGCCACGTGTCCTCCTTGTCTAGTCATCACCATTGTTAGTTGTCTACAAAATATTCTTACTTGTGGTCATGGGCATGGAAACTAAGGCACCAACATGGAGGGTCACATGAGCATAGCCTCCAGTCTTCTTTCTATTTCATCTTGTGTGTAGACTTGTATTTATGCACTATAAATCCCCATTTCGGCACCAATGTGGGATAATTGTCATGAAGGTTTTAAATGTCTTGTATAAAAAATTCTCTACATGCCTAGCCAAAACGCACCCCAAGGTGGCCCCACAAGGCATGAGGCAACCATAGCCTCTTCACACTTCATTTACCTTTGATCTGGGTGGCCTTGTATTTAAATGCTAAAAGCTCCCCAATCCTAGTGAATGTGGGATAATTGTCATGAAGGTTTTATGGGCAGTTTTGACAGTGCTACACTCAGTCAACTGTATCTCACGAACCATGATGATTTTTTGAAAATCACTCTAATGAGAATCTAGAAAACTAGGTTATAGATAACATATCCAAAATTTAGCCTGATCCAATGGTTGAATTAAAAGTTATGCCTCCTTCAATATGACTGTGTTTTTTGTTTTCTCCAAATCTGTGTTTGCAAAATCCATTGTGTGGGCTATTTCATTTCAAATGCAAAGCACCAAATCTAGAAGCCTCTTTATAAAATACATATAGTGCACATTCCCTCCCATTTATTTCTATTCTCTACTTACTTCCACAAACAAATCATGCACCAACAAGTGTTGGCATGCACACGCTCTCCATTTGATGGCATGCAAGTGTAGAAAAAGAATGTGCCTCAAGTTCTTCAATACAATGCCTATAGGCTTGATTTTCAATTTAAAATCATTACTCACTACTTGACATTTATCATCATCTTGTTTCACAGTATCCATCTGGCACCCAAACTGAGCATATTTTAATGATTTTCAAAGCACAAATCCGACACTTAGAGAAAATTTTCAAAATATGGAGTCAAAACACACTTAGATTTTTGAGCTCCAAAAGTGGCTCTCACTGGGGATGCATGCCCCATGAGGGCATGCAGAGAACTCCAGAATCTCGTGGTACAGTAGACCACCTAAAGAAAATCAGCTTTAACTTTTCACTTCTTCTCAAAATTCTGAACACGGAACCTCTTACTGAAAGCAAACACACAACTGAAAAGAAAGCAACTGTACATGAACTTACAATATTTACAAAAAGGCTCAAAGCCCCAAAATTCTAATCAGCATTTACCTCTATCGAATAAATTATTCTCATCTCCATACAATGGAGGCAAACTGAGATTACATGTTTCATCCAGCCAGTCAAAAACACTTTGGTCCACTTTCAACATATCATAGGAAAAATGATCAACATACTCACCATTATCCGGCAAGGGAAATCCATCAAGATGCCAAAGATATTGATCACTTTTTGATGTAAAAACATCACACTCTTCATTGTCACTACCATGCTGAAAATTGAAGCACTCCAACTCAACATCATGGCTGGAAACACTAGTATTCTGATCATTAGTTTGCAAGAAAGAATAAAACACTTCCATCTCATCACTTTGCAAACTAACATAAAAATTCTCAAAACAAAAGTCTGAGTGCACAAGACCAGAAACATCTTGCTGATCACAAACCACATCAGCATCATTTGGAAAGGAACAAGTTCTGTCAATGGGTGACTCATTAGTCATTAGAAAATATGAGAAAACACTTTCAGATTTACCATATTCCTCAGCATCAAAATGTGAACTAGAACCACAATCAACAAGCTCCTGCAAATCTGAATACTCACTATTGCACTCATCATTGTATTCATAAAAAATAATACTATCAAAATCATCACAATGAAATGCACTTGAATCTTTCTGATTTAAGATAGGAGAAGAGATGTCAAAATGTGTTTCACTCATCATGCCATCATCCGAATCACTTTCATCAAAACTTATATTTACCGGGCATGGAATTCTAGAAACAAACTTAGTACCATACCTCTGAAAATTAGTATCCAAGAGATCTGATATCTACTCACAACTTAGCAAGCACTAGACATCACATTTCATCTCTTCAATCTCACTGCTAATGCTGCAAATCTCTTCCCCACCTGAAACTGGGACTGAATTTATTTGTCTCACATTACCTTGTGTGAAATAACCACTACAGGAACTATCATCTGCATTATATCCATGTTCTTCATGTTCACACAAAACATCACTAAACTAAAACAAATAACCATTATTATCATGCTGGGAGAAAGAAAAATCTACAAGCTCGGGGATAGCATTATCAGCCGAAGATTCCTCTTTGACTCCTTGACACTCATAAGTTTCAACATCAGCACAATCACCAGCACTACAACCATCACAAGACTGAGCATCCTCAAATGAACTAGACTCAACATGATTGAATTCAACATTTACAAAAGAGTCTATAAATTCCTTAACATTTTCTAGTGCTTCATCTTTTAAGGATATAGTCCAACTAATCAATTCAAGCATTGAAAGTTCTAGGAACATCTCAGCATACTGGGATTCATGAAAATATAAACCCACAAGAAGCTCACTACATGCAATAAGAAACTTCTTGTAATAAGACAATGTAGACTCTTCATTTCTTTCTCCTATTGCACATCTTAACATTAGTATACAATTATGTTGAATTCTTTTATTTATCAAATGAAGTTCATCATCATAACTCTCTAAATCTGACTAAAAACTTTCAGATCTAGAAACATTCTCTTAATCTATCATGGCTAGGAACTCAATTTCAACATACTAACAAAATAATAAAGCTTGTTGTCATGACAATGTTTCTATCCAAACTTATGCAAACACTGACTTCATTAAACATCAACATATTTTTGATACTCTTTATAAATTGAATCATCTATCTAGAAATATGGCATGAACTTTCAAACTAATTTCCCTTTTCTTTAGTGACTGATTCACCTATTTAGGGACTGATTTTATACTTTGATAAAATATTACCTAGAAGTGTTGTTTCTGGTGTAAAATACTGATCTGAAGCCTTCCTCAAATCACCTTTCCAATCTTTATAGAGCTTCCACCTCTTTGCAGAGGACCAATATTGAACCTACTGAGAACCTTTATCTCACACCTCGACCTTCTTTATCAGCAAACTTAAAACAACTTCATAGGATGCACTGTTTGTGAAGATCACAAAATTCATTGCAATTTCATCTTACAAAACACTGATCAAATAGAGAATCAGAGTCACCACTCACATCCAGTGAGAAGATATAACAATTTTTGAAAAGAATTGACTCTATAACCAAATTGGACCAGACCCTGGGATGATTCAGCCAAGCAAGGAATTGGACATCTTAAACTTGTTGTCATTTATTTGTCCCCAATAGAGTTTCCAATCTGTTAGTGATTTTTCTTGGTGAATCCTATTACAAGCCTTGAATGCTTCAATTGAACTCTGTGATTCCTAAAACTCATGACTCAAGCAAGAAAAGACTAATTGCGAAAGAGAAACTCCTACACTTCGGGCTCCATAGACCCAGGCTAGTGTACCTAATACATATTAATTCTACATACATAAATACTCTCTCACTAAACCCTTTATGAAGACATGAAAAATAGTGGATTATGACAAGGATATTCACCCTTCTTCTCTTCAAACCCAAAGGCTCAGGTAGGCTAACCTATCAAATTCACTTCTACAAGGAATCACCAATAATGTGTGTACTATTCAATATAGATTCTGAACATTCATGCTTTCAAACAGGAAATGTAAAATGATTTGAACTAAGATTTGATGATGAAACTGCAGGACAAGAAAAGAGACTAGTGCCTTATCTATTGGGCATCAGACTCAAACAAACAAGCATTCCTAGAAAAATCTAACTCCAAACTCAAAGAAACCAAGTGAAGTACCTTACAAATCACTCTTCTCATTCCAGTTCCTGGACATCAAATTAATGTATAAACCTCAAATTCTCAAAACTTGTATTCAAGATTGACTCTCTCCTTGAAAGAAACTTAAAAAACAAGATCACAACTACCTTATATCCAGTGCATCAAAATGCCTTACAAACTGATACACAAGAATGAAAACCAGATACATAAGACATCAACAAGAATTGAACAAGGATTCCATTGTTCTTTATTAAAAATTCATCTGGTTCAACATATTTACAAGACAAAGAAACACAGAGAAAACAAGAAAAAGGCCTGAATACTACCCGACAGCATAAATTTCAACATCCTTTACAAAATGAGAGAAAAACCAAGATATAGCAAATGAGAGTCAATTGAAAACTAACTGACAGCTGTCCATCTTGGCATGAAAATATCTCCAAGTCTTTACCACACTTTGATCTGCAACTGATTCTCAAAACTAATCCACTGTGTGCAATCATTTCTCTAACCAACTGATCCTAATTTTGATCCTCAGATTTCAAACCCAGACTGCTCTTTCCTACTTCACTGAAACTAAAAATAGTCATTGCCATTGGATTCCTTGTCTTTTCCCATTTCTGGAAACATATAACACTTGTATATTTGGACAAAAATTGAATCTCCAATTAATTAATCCGTGAACAGGCTTTGTCTTTTAAATTTTTGAATATTTTCCCTATAGTTTGAACTATGTCATTTTTCAAATCTTTTTAAGTCTGCAATTTTAACCATTTTAAAATTATTCTGCACTTTATCCACAGAAGGGACCAAAATGCACCACTTGTCATCATGTGATTGGTTGCTCAGACTAACTCAAGGTTTGACCCCTGATTGGGAGAACTGGTGACTAGCTTTGATCTCTTAATCTCTAAATTTATTCCTTAACCTTGATCAAATCTAGAGAACTAACGAATCCCTTCAGTCTCTGAATCTCAGAATGGAACCTTAACCATAGTTAACATCTAGCAATCACTCGAACAAGCCATTCTCCAGATCTCTGAATCATGCTCTAACCCTGGGATAAACTTGGAGAACTGGCGACTAAGCTTCAATCTCGTAATCTCTAAATGAACTTGCTTAACTTCCAAGATCGAGCTGTTGAAAATATTCAGGAATTAACCAAGTTACTGAGAGGGGAGGGGTGAATCAGTAACTCCAAATTTTCTTACAATTTAACATGTGATTTAATTTTAACCTTTGCATACAGAAAGCATGAAACTTAAATGCATTCACAATAATGACACATAGATTTGGTTACCCAGAAACCTTCCAAAAAGAAAGTAAAACTGGGGTGGGGATGAAACCCACAAAGCTTTAATACTGCAGAATAAAGTTGGCCAGTTAAGGCTTACAATTTGATCACTTCTGATGATCTGCCCTGTTAGGAGAAATAAGGATTGCTAAATCCACCCTGTTAAAGGATTTACAAAACATACAATGAAGTATGCACTCGGTAAAGAGATTTTACAAAAGACTGTTAAGTCTACCCGGTTAAAGGATTTAGTACTGATTCACCTGTTAGGATGAAATAGTAGATCTCTGGCTTTGCAACTGGATTGCTGATTGAGATTCACTGATGTACTGATCACCTTCTGTGATGAATTTGTCTTTGTTGTTCCTTATACTGCTGAAGCCCTTTGTAATTCGCTTATCTCTGCCTTTCTTTCTTTTTCACATATATGCTTCTTACTTACTTTTTTTGACATTTTTACAACATTGTTTATATACAAGTCTTAAACAATTAATTTCAATTACAATTACAAAGTCGGCTTGACAAATAAACATATGTGCTACTAAGTCGGCCCAAGTATGGTTACACGGTTCCTGCAAACTAACTCGGTGACTTTCTGATACTCGGCATCCACTGCATTACTCGGCATCGTCATGCACTCGGTAGAAGTGAAGGCACGGTTCATACTGATCACTCGGTAGGTTTTGAACTCGGTAAATACTAGTGACTCGGTAGACATGATGTTACTCGGTTTACAATGTCCTATTCGGTTTGTACTAACTTGCTCGGTTTGCACTGTCTACTCGGTTTGCACTGTCTGCTCGGTTTGCACTGTCTGCTTGGTTTGCACCTAGAATGCAAATAAGTGTTGTCACTAGTGGCAATTCTGTTTAATGCCAACACGAGCAACTTAGAGACTGTGTATTCTCTTAATCTCAGAATCATTTTCCTTAACCACCAAGTATCTGGAGAACTAGCGACCAAGTGTATCTCCAATTCTCTAAATGTTATCTCCTAACTGCCAACCATCTGGAGAACTAGTGACTAAGGCTATCTCTAAATCTCAGAATGATTTTCACTAATTGCCAAGGATTTGGAGATTGGGCGACTAACTCATTCTTTGAATCTTTAGATGCTTTGTCTTGACCACCAACTATTTGGAGAATGGGCGAATGGCTGCCACGTGTCCTTGTCCAGTCATCACCACCGTCAGTTGTTTGTAAAATATTCTTACCTATGGTCACAGGCATGAAAACTGAGGTTCCAACATGGAGGGTCGCATGAGCATAGCCTCCAATCTTCTTTCTATTTCATCTTCTGTGTAGACTTGTATTTATGCACTATAAATCCCCATTTTGGCACCAATGTGGGATAATTGTCATGAAGGTTTTAAATGCCTTGTATCAAAAATTCTCTACATGCCCAGTCGGCATGCACCCCAAGGTGGGCCCACAAGGCATGAGGCAACCATAGCCTCTTCACACTTCATTTACCTTTGATCTGGGCAGCCTTGTATTTAAATGCTAAAAACTCCTCAATCCCAGTGAATGTGGGATAATTGTCATGAAGGTTTTATGGGCAGTTTTGACAGTGCTGCACTCAGTAGACTGTAACTTGTGAAACATGATGAATTTGGAAAATCGCTCTTGTGAGAATCTAGAGAACTAGGTTTCCAACAACATATCTGAAATTTAGCCCGATCCAATAGTTGAATTAGAAGTTATGCACCCCGCAATATGATTGTTTTTTTTGTTTTCTGCAAATCTGTGTTTGCAAAATCCATTGTGTGGGCTATTTCATTTCAAATGCAAAGCACCAAATCTAGTAGCCTCTTTATAAAATACATATAGTGCACATTCCCTCCCATTTATTTCTATTCTTTACTTACTTCCACAAAAAAATCATGCACCCGCAAGTACTAGCATGCACACGCTCTCCATTTGATGACATGCAAGTGTAGAAAAAGAATGTGCCTCAAGTTCTTCAATACAGTGCTGATACGCTTGATTTTCAATTCAAAATCATTACTACTCGATATTTATCATCATCTTGTTTCATAGTATCCATCTAGCACCCAAACTAAGCATCTTTTAATGATTTTCAAAGCATAAATCTGACACTTAGAGAAAAATTTCAAAATATGGAGTCAAAACACACTCAGATTTTTGAGCTCCAACACTCTCCTGATGGAATCAGTGAATATTTTGAACATTTTGCTGCCAGAGCATAAGAAAGTGCTAAAAGTACATTCGGTTGATGATGTGAGTTCAGTCCTCTCACAGTTCAAAAGCAATTTCTCTAGCCTAGAAGAATCTGCGTCCATAGTAGCAGAAGAGAAGTACTTAAAAAAGAGACTAAATGAGTTGGTGAGCAACTTTGCACTAGACTTGAATTCTCTTAAGTCTGGTCAAGCATCCTTGAAATAATTTACTGATGAAGGAAGAAGGATCATTGCAGCATGCATGGACAAAGACAAGCTCACCAATGCTCACTTCAAGAAGATAAAAGAGGCAGAAGCAATGATTGAGCACGTAAAGGATTCAATGACAGACATGTTGGAAACTAAATTGAAACAATTGTTGTATTGTCATTAATGTCAAACCTTAATTGGTAAGATAGTTGCTACTTAGGAAAGTACTATATCTATTTGAGTGTTGCTAAGAGGGCTAAGCAAGGTTGGTAACAATAGCACCTAAGGAAAAGGTTGAGTTATCTTGATACTACAAAGTGTACTTGACTATGTTGCACTATGATGAGATAATGTATTGTTTATCTTAGTAAGACTGAAGACTAAACTAGTAGGCTTAACTGAGCAAAGAATGGAAAAAACATGTTTAAGCTGAGTGATGTTAGTGTTGACCGAGTTAGTATATGCCAAGAAAAATTCTAGTGTCAACCGAGTATCAGTAAATTGCTGAGGAAGGCAATATAAGCCGAGGAGATAGTTTTAGTAATGACCGAGCTTTCTACATGAAGATCAAGTGGACAATCACAGTATTGATCGAGCATCAACAATTTTATATTTGAAGAGAATTTAATTTTGGAGCTGACATTATTGAATTTTTGGATTATCTAAAATGTGTGGACTTTAATTATTGATTGTTTGGAAGCATTAAATGCATTGTAAAATGTTTTATTGTAAATTTTTAAGAGATTTGAGATGATTCTAGAAAAGGAGCCGAAGAACATGAAGTGGGTAGATTCAATTAATCTGACCTAACCCTAAGATCTATGATTGATATTGACCAGCAAAAGATGAGTTAACCTAATTGAGGAAAATATAAGGGAACCTAAGCATTTTGATATGGATGCACATCGAGAACAGAGAATGCTGGAAGAAGAAATTTTTATTGACTGAATAAGCAGAAAAGGTTCTAGGAGAAGTATGGTGATTGCTTGAAGAAAAGTTCCAAGCAAATGAGAGATGGAAATGGAAAAGTTTCAAAGTCAATAAACCAGGATTAGTGTATGGAATCAGATCTGATATTTGTAAAGTGAGTTTTATATTTTTCAGATAATACTGCTGCTACTTTCTAACCATTGTAACAGTCAAAATCCTTTTAACAGAGGTTGACCTAACAGTCATATGTTAAAGTCTTTGAACAAGGTTGCATTCTAATGGAGTCTATGTAAGTCCTATGACTAGGCTCACTTTTAACAGGGTGATTGAAGTCCTTTAATCGGGTCACTCCTGATAGTCTGTATTGTAACCTTTGACAAGGTTGGCTTTTTACCGAGCTCACTACAAAAGAGTGAAAATAATAGTAGCATGTTACAAAGTGGTTTTTCTCATATTGGGTTTCCACTATAAATCTTTGTGTTAATACTTGTGTGAATGTTTAGGTCTGAACATTTCTATGTTTTGCAAGTTAAGTTACAATAAGGTAGTGGACTGCATTGTTAGATGTTTCTATTATTGAATCAGTGATGACCGAGTTTGTTTTGGTTTTGGATCTGATTTAAGTATAAGTTTTTGAGATTCTTTTATACATCAAGACTTGAGAACAACTAATTCACCCCCCTCTCTATTGTTCTAAATCATATTAACAATTGGTATCAAAGCTTTGTTGCTTATTATTATTGTTGACAGATATCAAGTTTAAAGGGACTTGAAGAAAATGATCAAGATGTATAAGAAGGAGGTACCGAAGCTGAACAAAGAAAATTTCTTTTCATGGAAAAGCTTGATGAAGCTACATCTAGCTGGTATTGGTGACTCTACAAAGTACTACATTGAGAATAGTTATGTCTCACCTGTCGCACCTTTGACTGCCAAAGAAATGAGAGCTAAGAAAGAAAATAATTAGGCAATGCTGGAAATTGCATCTGCCCTAAGTTATGCAGAATTTGAGGACATTAAGGACTACTCAACTGCTAAGGATATGTGGGACACTCTTGCAAGGATCTATGGTGGTGACTTGAATGTGCTGAAAGCAAAGGTTGAGAGTCTTAGAGGTAAGTTTGATGAAATGAGAATGCAAGAAGGTGAAAACATTGCACAATATTGTGGTAGAATAAAAGAAGTTGTAAATGCTATTAGAGGAGAAAATGGAGCTATTGATGATGAAACTATAATTGGGAAAGTACTAAGAACTCTGCATCCTATATATGCTATTAAGATCTCAACTATTTAGGAATCTAGATGTAACTCTGCTAATGTGCTTACTTTGGAAAATTTGGTTGGTAAGCTGACTACTTTTGAACTCTCTAACTATGATAATTTCATAGTTGGAAGCATTGGAAATGTTTAATCTTCTTTTAAGTCACAGCTAGTTCTGAACAAGCCAAAGAAATAAAAAGAAAGATGCATCAGTGAAAGTGAAAGTGACAGTGACACTTCTGATGAAGACCTAGAAGATCTAGAAGCTCTTATGGCTAGAAGACTGAGAAGGGGAAAAGGAAAGTATAAAGATAAACTCCCTATTATATGTTTTGCATGTAATAAAGTTGGTCATATAGTTGCTAGATGTCCTGATAGGAAGGATAAAGATGATGAAAGGAAAACCAAACACAAAGACAAAAAGGATGATAGAAGCTACTGATGGAACAAAGACTACAAGGGAAAAGGTAATAAATCTTGTTACATTGCTGAAAAAGAGACTGACACTGATAGTGATGATTTTGAAATTGAGGTAGTCTATGTGGCAATGAAAGATGAATCTGATGAAGATGAGAAAACTGCATTGATATCCTATGTGAATAAGAATGAAAAATGGATTATTGACTATGGCTGTTCACATCACATGACTGGTGACAAAAATAAGTTTGAGACCCAACATCATTACAGAGGTAAAAGTGTAAAATTTGGTAATGATGCACCATGTCCTGTTAGAGGAAAAGGTTTGATTAAACTAACTGATAAGATATCTTATGAAAATGCATACTGGATTGAAGGTCTTAATTACAATTTGTTAAGTGTTGCTCAACTTAACAAAAATGGTTATCGAGTGGAATTTCATCACAAGCAAGCTAAAATATTTGATGCTACTGGAGAACTGATTGGAAGTGGTGATCAGACTAGAGGTAATTTGTTCTATCTTGACCTATCTGAAGAAACATGTTTGATTGCACAACTTGATGATATTTGGTTATGGCATAAAAGGTTGTGTCATGTTAACTTTGACAATTTGGTAGAGATAAGTAAGAAGAAAAAGGTAAGAGGTCTAGCTAGATTGAAGAAACCTGAGAATGTGATGTGCAAGGAATGTCAGTTAGGAAAAATGACAAAGTCAAGTTTCAAGAGCAAATCCTTTACTTCTGAAAACATTTTAGATTTGGTTCATACTGACCTTTGTGGACCTATGGGTGTACAAAGTTACTGTGGTGCTAGATACTTTATCTTAATTATTGATAATCATACTAGGATGATTCATGCGATGTTTCTAAAAGAAAAATCTGAAGCTTTTCAATTCTTTAAGTGGTATTTAGCTAAGGTTGAAAAGGAGACAGGTAGGAACCTAAAATGTCTTAGATTTGATCAAGGTGGATAATTTACATCAAATGAATTTAATCTATTTTGCAATGATAGAGGAATTAAAAGATAAATGTCTACACCTAGAACACCTCCATAGAATGGTATAGCAGAAAGGAGAAATAGATCTATCTTGGATTGTGCAAGGACATTGATGATTGAAAAGAATGTTGCACAGAAATATTAGAAAGAAGCTATAAGCACTGTTGTCTACACTCTCAACTAGGTACAGATCAAGAAAGGTACAAATCTGACACCCTATGAACTATGGCATGGGCATGCACTGAGTATTAAATACTTTAGAATCTTTGGAAGTAAGTGCTATATATTAAAAGACACTTGGAATGTAAATTTTGATGCTAAGAGTGATGAAGGCATATTCCTAGCGTACTCCACAAAAATTAAAGCTTATAAGTGTTTGAACTCTAAAACTAACAAAATTGTGGAAAGTGTGAATGTCAAAATTGGTGAGTATGTAGAAAGAAACGAAGCTGACAGTAAAAGAGAACTAGAATATTATAGATCTTTTGTGTACATTGAAGAAGAAGATGAGACAAATAACAGACTTGCACCTAATGTCGAGTCTTGGGTAAGCAATGTTGAGTGACAGACAGAAGCTACCGAGTATTAGGAAAACAGTGCCAAGAAAGAACAAGAACATGCCAAGCTACAAGAAAATGTTGTTGAGTATCAGGAAGAGGTTGCCAAGCATTTTGAAGTTGAATCTAACAATCTTTTTGAGGAACATGATGAAATAGAGGAGAGAACAGCTGAACTTGTTTTGGCAAAATATGTAAGAAGACATCATAAGCCTGAACAGATAATTGGAGACAAGGATACTGGAATTCAGACCAGAAGTAAGACTAAGGATCCAACATGTCTACTATGTGAATTTGAACTGAAGACAACTAGTGAAGCATTAGAGAATGAAGACTGGATACAAGCAATGAATGAAGAGATTGACCAGATTGAGAAGAATGATACTTGGACTCTGGTATCGAGACCTGAAAACAAAAATTTTATAGGAACAAAGTGGGTGTTTCGAAATAAGATGAATGAAAATGGTGAAATCACTAGGAACAAAGCTAGGTTGGTATGCAAAGGCCATGCACAAGAAGAAGGAATAGATTATGGGGAGACATTTTCCCCTATAGCTAGATTGGAAGGAGTAAGAACTCTGCTTGCATATGTTTCTTATAAAGATTTCAAGGTATATCAAATGGATGTCAAGTCTGCATTTTTGAATGGTATACTAGAAGAAGAAGTTTACATAAAACAACCAGAAGGTTTTATTGATCCAAATAGAAGACACATGGTGTGAAAATTGAACAAAGCATTATATGGATTGAAGCAAGCTCCCAGAGCATGGTATGAGAGGTTGCATAACTACTTGATATAGATTGGATTTTCAAGAACAAATAACACAAGCAATCTGTACATGAAGGATGAAGTAGGTAAAGGTATCTTGTTGGCAAAAAATTTTGTTGATGACATTTTTTTTGGTGGACAAGATGCATTATGTAAAATTTTCTCAAATGAAATGAAAACTGAATTTGAAATGAGTATGTTTGGTGAGATCAAATTCTTTGTTGGTTTACAAGTATATCAGAGGAAGAATGGAATTTTCATTACACAGTCTAAGTATGTTAATGAAATACTGAAAACTTTTGGAATGGAAGATGCTAAACTAGTGGGAACTCCCATGGTTACTGGAAAAAAGTTATCTAAGAATGATGATTCTGTAGAAGTGAATCAGACTCTACAAATCCATGATTGGAAAATTGTAGTATGTTGTACATAGAAGACTAGATATTGCATTAGTTGTTGGGATTGTGGCAAGATTCTCTGCCAATCCTAAGGAAACACATATGATGGCCATGAAAATAATTATGAGATACTTGAAAGGAACTGCTGACTATGGTCTATATTATAAGAAGGATGAAAAATTTGAACTCTGAGTTTATAAAAATGTTGATTGGGTAGGAAATGTAGATGATGGAAAAAGTACTAGTGGTGGAGCTTTCTTTCTTGGATAGAGATTAGTCTCCTGGATGAGCAAGAAACAAAATTACATTTCCCAATCTACTATCGAGGCCAAGTATGTTGCTACTGCAGTAAACTGTTCAAACTTGGTATGGATAAAATAATTGTTGATAGGCATGAAAGAAGAAATCACTAAACCTGTTGTTATTTTCTGTGACAACACAAGTGTTATCAATATTTCTAAGAATCTAGTGATGCACACTAAGACCAAGCACATTGCAATCAAGTATCATTACTTGAGAGAATTAGTACAAGACAAAGAAGTCTGAATGGAATATGTGAATACAAAAGAACAATTAGTAGACATATTCACTAAAGATTTACCCAGAGAAGCTCGTGAGTATTTGAGAAGTCAATTAGGGGTTCTTCCCCTAATCGAGGCTGCCTAGACAAGCTAGGAGCACTGCATCAAATGTGCTATAGCAGAATATTTGACAAATTGATGCAGAAGATTGTCACACTTTAGGGCTAGCCTAGAGTTGTGAAGAGAAACAAAGATAAGGAATCAATCATAAGAAAAATGACAGAGGGAGAAACACTGAGCTGCAAAGATATTATCTAAATTTGATGGATGTATGTTTTAAGTTGTTGCTTTGGCATTTTTTTCAAAGAGGGAGATGAATTGATATGATAACACATGAGATATGATAACACATGATATTGAAAAGTAAGTGGGAGATGAACTGATGAACAGATGAACTGAAGATAAGGATGATGAACTAAAATGAAGAATCAAGATAGAGGGAGATCTGAATACTTCTGACAGCCATAGAAGTGAGGCTTATAGGATCCTGAATTAGAATGAAGCTAAGGATATTATAAATAATTTTCTGATGGATAGATAAGTTTTTGGATTGTTTGGTAATCCATGTGTTATTCAAGTGATATCATATGGTGTTTGCATCAATGCCAAAGAGGGAGATTGTTGGAAACTGAATTGAAACAATTATTGTATTGTCATTGATGTCAAACCTTAATTGGTAAGAATATTGCTACTTAGGAAAGTACTATATCTATTTGAGTGTTGCTAAGAGGGCTAAGCAAGGTTGGTAACAATAGCACCTAAGGAAAAGGTTGAGTTATCTTGATACTACAAAGTGTACTTGACTATGTTGCACTATGATGAGATAATGTATTGTTTATCTTAGTAAGACTGAAGACTAAACTGGTAGGCTTAACCAAGCAAAGAATGGAAAAATCATGTTTAAGCTGAGTGATGTTAGTGTCGACCGAGTTAGTATATGCTGAGCAAAATTCTAGTGTTGACCAAGCATCAGTAAATTGCCAAGGAAGGCAGTATAAGTCGAGGAGACGGTTTTAGTAATGACCGAGCTTTCTACATGAAGACCGAGTGGACAATCATAGTATTGACCAAGCATTAGCAATTTTATATTTGAAGAGAATTTAATTTTGGAGCTAACATTATTGAATTCTTAGATTATGTAAAATATTTTGACTTTATTTATTGATTGTTTGGAAGCATTAAATGCATTGTAAAACATTTTATTGTAAATCTTTAAGAGATTTGAGATGATTCTAGAAAAGGAACCAAAGAACATGAAGTGGGTAGATTCAATGAGTCTGACCTAACCCTAAGATCTATGATTGAGATTGACCAGCAAAAGATGAGTTAACCTAATTGAGGAAAATATAAGGGAACCTAAGCATTTTGATATGGATGCACATGGAGAATAGAGAATGCTGGAAGAAGAAAGTTTTATTGACTGAATAAGCAAAAAAGGCTAAAGGAGAAGTATGGTGATTGCTTGAAGAAAAGTTCCAAGCAGAGCAGAGATGGAAATGGAAAAGTTTCAAAGTCAGTAAACCAGCATTAGTGTATGGAATCGGATCTGATATTTGCAAAGTGAGTTGTATATTTTTTAGATAATGCTGCTCCTACTTTCTAACCATTGTAATAGTCAAAATCCTTTTAACAGAGGTTGACCTAATAGTCATATGTTAAATCCTTTGAACAAGGTTGCAATCTAATGGAGTGTATGTAAGTCCTATGACTAGGCTCACTTTTAACAGGGTGATTGAAATCCTTTAACCGGGTCACACCTGATAGTGTGTATTGTAACCTTTGACAAGGTTGGGTTTTTACCGAGCTCACTTTAGAAGAGTGAAAATAATAGTAGCATGTTACAAAGTGGTTTTTCCCATATTGGGTTTCCACTATAAATCTTGGTGTTAATACTTGTGTGAATGTTTAGATCTGAACATTACTATGTTTTGCAAGTTAAGTTATAGCAAGGTAGTGGACTACATTGTTAGATGTTTCTATTATTGAATCAGTGATGACTGAGTTTGTTTTGGTTTTGGATCTGATTTAAGGATAAGTTTTTGAGATTGTTTTATACATTAGGACCTGAGAACAATTGATTCACCCCCCCTCTCTATTGTTCTAAATCATATTAACAAGACATATCCATAGGTGTGAACATGTGCAACAATGTCTACCAAGGACAAGTAGACAAGATAGAGAAGGAAGAAATAGAGATAACAAGGATAAGGTCTAGATAGACTCAATTGAGGAATGGTCTTTCACCCTCTTTAGACATCCTTAATCAGAATATAAAGGAGATTGATGCCACCATGGTAACTTATGATCATGGTCCCATCAGTGACTTGGAGAAGATGGAGAAGCTTCCATATGCATTATGCGCCCATCTCCAAATAGTTAACTCTCTAATAAATTTTTGGAAGAAGGAGATCCAGAACCTCAAGATTGTATATTCAAATGTTTTCCCTCCATGAGTATGTGCAAATACAGGTTTTTAATGCACCTTTGTCATTAATGTCAAAGGGGGAGTTGTGTATAGAATATGGAGTATATATGTGTGTATAGGGAGATATAAGATTATGGATAAAAATTTATAGAAGCATAAAATTTTTTGTGTAAAGGGACAGTTAGCAACTTGGCCATATTCCTTTGTTGCCATCAATGAAAAAGGGGGAGATTGTTGGAAAGTTGTCTATACTGAAGTATATGACTAGATATAGTGTTTTCATTATGGCAACAAAGTCATATAATAGTTTGGAGTCAGCGCACTTAGTCTGAAGATCAGAATTCACTTAAGTGTTGAAGACTGGACAGTGTACAGAGTTCCTACAGCTCAAAGCATCAACGTACATGTGTACGAATGAATTATGGTATGCGCCCTAGAAGTTTGTTAGACTATACTTATACTTATTCAATGAGTGCATAAGTAGATATGAAAAGATGTGAAAGTTACAGTCAGTTGAAGTTGCATAGCCAATGTGTGCCAGTAGAAAATAGAACATGGAGCCGACAGTTAGCATTTTGGTTTGCGGTTATAATTTAATGTTGTAAAGGCCATGCACCCATTGAATTTAGGTTGCCAAAATATTTATATATATAATTGTAAGCATGCTTAAGCCAATTTATTTGGAAGTGAGTTGTTTTTAATTAGTTATAGGGCTGATCTAATTGTTTTGTTTGTATAAGCGTATAAATATAAGATGTGCCCATTGTATTTGGCATGGAAGTTGGAATAAAGTTGTGATAAACAAAGCAGAGGTATGTGAAGACAGTATAAGATTTATTAGAGCTTTTCTAGAGATCAAAGCATCAATGCACCAAAGGAACTTATCAGACAAGCAGTGTCACAGTGACAGTTCACCAACAAATATAGTGTATATCTGAAATTAGAAGGTTGTAGCCTTCACCATTTGAGCAATGAGCTCTAGGAAAGTGAGTCCACTCCCCTAACAGGGATCATTGTAAAAGAATCCTAACAGGGTCTAACCCTTAACAAGGTCTAATGTACTTAAAGCATTGTAAAGCTACTCCTAATAGGGTAAAGGATCTTCTAACAAGGATCACAAAATACTAGTGCAGAATATTAGTGGGTATCAAGTCCCACTGGGGTTTTTACCTATTTGGGTTTCCCCGTAACCATATTGGTGTCATGTGTTGATTTCATGTTTCCTCTTTATGTGAATGTTTATTTCAGTAATTAAGCATTTAAGTTCAGAATAAAGATTAAAGGGAAAAGTTAAAATACAGTGAACACTGATTCACCCCCCCCCCCCCCCCCCCCCCCTCTCAGTGTTCCCATTCCTAACAAAAGAGCATATTCAAATCTATTTTAGCATGTTCATAAACTTGTAAAAACATTAATTTTCACCATAACCTCAGATGAGCATGAAGCAAGTGCACCCAAAATTTTCTTGATTTAAGCTCTTAGAGAGGTTGTGGGTGTGCTCTCCCAACACAAGTATAGATCCCACTATGAATGCAAAGTATAATGAAGATTGAAATGCTCAAGAAGAAGCTATAGAAGAAACTCTCAAGCACTCAACGCAAGAGGCCAAAAGAAGCTCAAGGAGGAGCTATGAAAGCAACCCTCAAGCTCTATGGCATGAAAGTATGAAAATGAAAGATGAAGCTAAATCACTAAGTTCTAAAGCTTGAAAGAAATCTAGAAACTACCAAATTGTTACTAAAGCCTCTAAGAAAGAAATTCTAAGCTTAAACTAGCATGATAACTCTAATGCAAAAAGGAATTTATTTTGCTTGAGACAAGGGTCCTATTTATAGGATTTTGGAGGGCTAGGGTGAGGTGGCATCTATGTGGAATCCACATAGGTGCCACCAAGGAGACACATAAGCCATGCAAAGTCCAAGACTTTCTCACACATGTGTGAGCAACTTGGGATGTGAAAGTTCAATGTGTACTTCAAGTACATGTGTAAGTGTGTGTAAGAGATGTGTAAGTGAAAAAGTCCATTTTCACCATTTTAGAATGTGTAAGAAGTGTCATAAAGTGTAAGAAGCCTTGTTTGTGCAAATTTTAGCAATTTTTGAAAAGGGTTATTTTTGAAAATTTTCTCACACGTGTGAGAAAATAATTGGGACTAATGGATGTAAGAATCCAAAAATTAGCCTAATTAACCTTAGTTAATTAGTGAGTAGGCTTATTAGACGGAAAGTGATGTGTGTAGGATAGCATCTAGGTTGGATTTAGGATTAAATTAAATAAAATTTAATTTAATCATGGTTTAGTAGAAATAAAGAATGTGAGGGAATTAAATAAATTAAAATTTTACTTCAAAGGGGACTACGGAGGAACATGTATTAAATTAAATTTAATACATTATGAAAGGTAGTATTTAAGTTTAATTTAAATACTATTAATTGGTGACTTTATTTAATTAGATAAATTTTAATTAAATAAATAGATGAATTTAAAAAATATAATTAATTAAAAAATTAACTATAATGTTATATGAGATCATTAATTAAATTAAATTTAATTAATGTTAAAAGGATGAATTTAGGTGTCTACACTTGGATTAGTGTTGAAGGCTTGTTTGTGCATCTGGATCTTGTGCATGCATTCTACGTGGACTCAAATCTATAGGTTGGATTCATACTCATAGGAATCGGGTGTTTACAGATCTTCTAGGGCTTCAATTTTAGTTGTGTGCATTGGATCTAAGGTAGGATCTCAAAATCTCCTTTTGTGATTTTTGTTTTGTAGCTTGATGGATTCCTATGTCTGAATGATTTCATATTTATCTCCTTAGACATGTTTGTGATTTTCTTGTTTTGGGTATTAGAGAAACCCTTGGATCTAAGATTTTAGGCCTTTATCAAAACTTGGCAAAGCGTGTTAGAAATAGGGAATACTGAGAGGGGGGGGTGAATCAGTATTCTACAATCTTTATCTTTTGGCCAAGTATGGATATAACAAATTATCTTTATACATGCATAACATAAGAAGATAAATAATATGCATAGCAATGGAAATAAAGAACTCATAACACATGATATGTTCTCGAGGAAACCTTGGCCAAGGGAAAACCCCAGTGGGGATGGTACCTACAAAGATCCACTAATCAAAAGTATCATGTTAAGGATGTTGACCCTGTTAGGAGTCTATTACAAGCATATAGTGTATCAATCCTAATTAAGGGACTATAGGCCTTGTTAGAAGCCTCAACCCTGTTAGGAGTTGTCAATACAAAATTTGATTACCAGATGAGCCCACTGCCCAAACAAGTAATGTACAATGTATACTTATTAAAAAATGGATTAAGGTATGTAACCTTATGCTACTTGCATCAATCTCTTTTCACTGCTCTTACATTTGTGTCATATCATTACAACATTTCCATGTCATTACATCTTCTTCTTACAATTACATATTACATATATACAAGTTATTAAAGATAATAACCTTACATGGTCGGCTTCCATATATCTTTATCCAAGATTTAACATCTAGCATGTCATCCCTTTATATTTTTAAGTCATTATTTTGATAAACAAAATAATCCCTTAACTTTTTACCAATTCTGCCTTCATATTCTATCTTGTCAGCTTAACACTATCTTCAGTAAAACTGTCAAAACTAATTTCGTACATGTCGTACTGACTTGCACTCTAAGATGGGTCATCATTAGTCATCATAGAGTCTATGTTCAAGTGTGCAAGCATAGAACTTACTCCAGTCAATGTTGCAAATAAAAACTATATCCTGGTGCACTGGTGAAAACACTGTCTTACACTTAGACAAATTTGCAATGCGCTCTGCTATACTTGCTCTCAGACCTTTGTGATCTTCATGTGGATCATATGTTTCCATAATGACAACATTCATGTACTCACTTTAGCCAAATGGCCAACAATCTCCCCCTTTGTCATTGGTGGCAACATATGAGAAAATTGGCCAAGTGTATAAGTCAAAATCTCAAAATTGTGGCCATAGTATAGAATATGTATACTATCCTTATAACTCCTCAAAATTATAAACTCTAATACAATTCTCCCCCTAAGAGTATCAATCCTTATCAAATATATCAATTTTTTTATCTAATATCTCTCCCCCTTTGACAACAATGACAAAATAAGGTAGGGAGGATTACAAAATTGTATCCCAAAAAAGATTATACCTTCATTTCTTATTGCAAAGCTGGTAGGCTTGCAACACAATCTACAAAATCAGATTTCATAGCTTCTATCTCCTTTTCCCATGAATTCTTGATGGAATCTACCACATTGAGTAAAGTGCTCAGTCCATAAGCTGCTATTTGACAAGCTTGGAGGTTGTCAAATTTGAATTTTTGAAAGGATTTCTTAGCTGTAAGACATTCTTCTAACTACTCTTCAATGATACTCAACTTCATAGAGATGTGTTCTCTCAAAAGAGTGAGTCTCCTCATTTTTTTGTTCCTCTCATCTTGCAATACTCTTATTTCATCATAAAACTTCTGAACTTTCTTTTTAGCATCACATACCTTCACATTAGGTCTAGAAAGAAGGTTACATTCATTCTAAATCTCAGCTTCCTTCAACTTGATCTTCTATTCCTCTTCTGCTGTCAAAATCTTTGGTTTTGTACACTGTATGTACAATGATTTTCCTGTCTCCAAATGTTTCCTCAAGTTCTTGATACAAATATCAAGATTGCTAATATCATTCCTGATATTCTGACTTATGTTTAAAAGCATTTCAGCTTCATAAGCTGCTTGAGCTCTCACTTTTGCAATATCAGATAGGTCAGTGAATTCATTATCAAAAGTGCTCATTACCTTCTTAGCTTTCTCCAAAGGGTCTACCTCTATGATTTTTGTAGTTAAAATTCTTTTTAACTTCTCAGTAAGGTCCTTCAGACTCCCTTCAATATTTTTCACTTTCTTGTTCTTGCCAATGATTTTATTCAAAGAAGTGATCAGTTCCAACTGATCATCATCATCAACTTCATTTCCTAAATCTTCAAACAAAGATCCAATTACTTTCTTCTTTCCAATATTAGGAGTAAGACTGATGTCTTTTGTTGAATAAATGGGTGCTTGAATCTCAGTTTCCTTAGGTTCTTCACTGATAGATTGAGTCTGCTCTACTTCTTCAGTTCTATCTAGTTCATCAAGAGCCGAATTGTCAACAATGTTTTCTAAGTTCTTGAATACATTGTCATCAGTATCCAAGGTGACCTTAGTACCTTCTATGTTCATAGTTTCATCTTCAATGTTAATAGCTAAAGGAGAAGGAATATCTTCTTGTTCAGCTTCAACTACTTGCTCTGATGCAATCAATGGCTCTCCAATGTTTTCTACCATGACCTTGATTATTGCATGCTCTGTATCTGAATTAACTTCTTCATATCTGCCTCCCATAATCAAAATGGTTCTCCTTTTGGTTCTCAAATGGATGCTTAAGGCCTTTAATATTTTCTCCAGGTGTTCATCATCTCTCACATCACAAAGCTTCTTCACAAGATTCTTTTTTATATTAGTGTCTTCTTCAGTTGCTCTCTGCTTTCTATTTAATAGTTTGGTGTACAACTCATCGAGTATTTGACCTTGAATAGAATCAAATTTCTTATTTTCCAACATAATATGCTTCACAATAGCATTCTCCAAATTAAGTTTGTCTGAATAACCATAAAGACTGTAGTATTTGTTCATTCTGGTAAAGTCTCCATTTTCAATAATCTGCTCATTAAGCTTTTCAACTTTAGGTTTCCAAGATTTCTTCTTAACTATAGTGTCATCATCGTTTATCTCCGCAATTTCTCTTATTACTGGTTGAACTAAAGTCTTTTATCTTTTTCTTGGTCCAATAGCAATTTCTTTCATTCTCTTGCTAGCTATGGAGGAAGTGGATCTAGTTGTTACATGTTCCTTCTCTGGTTCCTCTACTTTCACCTTGACTTGTGTACGTTATTTCTATGTTGCACTAGATGACAAGGGTGGTATAATCAAGACTTCTTTCTGTCCAATATCTCTGATTGCTGCTGCTGTCTGTTAAGCTATTAAGAATTCTTGTTCTAACATTCCTGTATCTTTTAGTATTCTCCTGATAGTGCTATCAACACTCTTCTTAGATTGCTTCTCTTCAATTATAGCTTTTGCTAAGTTGAAGTTCTCTTCAAAAGTTCCAAATCTGTTGCACTGAGTGTCCAATTTACTTTTAAGTAATCTGCCAACATATTCTTCTATTTTAGTCTCAGATATCTCATAGCCAAGAGGGTTTATGAACTCAATTCTAGGTTCCACTACTTCAATATAGGTAAAATCAATGTCAACCATAAAACATATATCATTCTTATACTTCTTCACAAGTGATTGTGGAATTCTTGATCTACTAGTTACCATGTTCTGAAATGTCTTCACTACTAACATAGCACTCTCATTTACTTTGTCAATAACATGTTTAAAATATACTGTATTTATCCTTTCCATATCATTTTTTCCATCATTCCAATCATTTGCAATGGTGTATGGAAATCTTCTCAATGAGTGGAAAAACATGTATGTAATTAAGGATGAAAATCTAAATTGTGCATACTTAGATTTCTTTTATCTTCTCCAAGTTTTCAAACAGTTGAATTCTCAAAATTTCACACATGTCAACTAGTACTTTGTCAACACACATTAAATAGGAAATATGTACCATTCTAGCTACCATATCATCTTCTCTAGAATTTGCACAAAACTTAGTTGTTAGGTACTTGCATAAATATCTAACATCATGTTGTTTGATCTTGCTAATCACAATTCCTCTACCATTGTAGGATGAACCTATGTTTTCTATGACTATTTTTCTCATATTTTTCTCATTTAAAGGAATAGCACCAACTTTAGATAAACCTATGACTTCATGAATCAAGTCAGCTATAATGTCTATCACTCTATCCTCTAGCCAAAACTTCCCATTGTGAATTCTGCTTAGAATAATCTTAGTGCATTCTTCATTGTCAAACTCATACTTCAAAGCATACTAAACAATCTTATTATCTTTGAAATGTTCATATCCTTGTTTTAATGACATATCTTGATTGTAAATGTTCATATGTTCATTGGTAAAATCACTATCACTGACAGTTTCTAACTTGCATCCAAGATAACTTCTCACATTTTCTAAATGCAAAACTCTGTCTGGTACGAATGATAATGCTAACCTAGGATCATCTTCTTCCAAGGATTCTATCAGTTCCCTCTTCATTCTAGGTCTGTTCTTATCTCTAATATTTTGAATTAAGGATACATCCATGACTACTTTAAATTCCTTATATTGATTCAAAGATCTATCAAGATAAATACCTCAAGTTCACGATTTTAGGGCTTTCGTAGATTCGACACTCAAATCTTTCACCAAATCACTGCAAAATGCTTCCAATCTCTATTCTTTACTCTCCTAAACACTTCAATTTGCTTTGATAATCAAATAACATAGATCATAACCTTTTATTACTTCAATCTCACTTAGATCTGACATCGCATTCAATTCTTTTGCCGCTTCTTTCCAAAAAGTTGTTTCTGTTATCCTGCAAAACTTAAAACTTCTTGCGATCTCGCAAAACATAATATTTTCTTTTGCACTCTTAACCATAGCATTAGTACATCATAAACTACCTTACATTAACTACGCAAGACTTAATTCATTGAAAATCTACTTCTACACTAATTCTAAGTTCCTAATCTACTATAATTATCATAAATTAAGTGCTTTGAGTTAGGTCAGGTAAGGATTCTTTCTTACCACTTGATACTTCACCTTTCTGATTACCTTCAATGTTGAATATGTTTTCTTGATATGTGCCTTTAACAAACTTCACTTCATCTGCATTACTATAGCAACCTTTATGTCTATTACCTGCATCTTCATTTCTTCTTGCATGATTTCTAGGGTTAGGGTTAGGATGAAAAAATTCATTGTTCACTCTACAAAACCTTGTTGTATGTCCAATCTTGTTACATATCTGATAAACAATTCCATTGTTCCCATATCTTGGTCCTTACTGATTGATTTGTGATCTGCAGTTTCTAGCAATGTGTCCAATCTTGTTGCATCTATAACATACTACTTCATTTCTTCTGTTCATATCTTCAGTAGGTCTTTTATCTGCATTGTTAGTATTTCTAAACATTCTACTACCATAATTATTCTCAATAACTTTAGGTCTTCTACATTCAATAGCTCTATGTCCAAAACCATGACAATTATAACAATAACCATTAAGAGGTCTAAATTGTTTACTTGTGCAATCTCTCTTCATGTGACCAATAGTATTACAACCAAAACATCTACCTTTGAATTCTCTTTGCATGCCTTTGCGTGATTCTTCTTGGTTTGGTGGTTCTTCTTCTTTAGGTGGTTCTTCTCCTTTAGGTGTGTCTTCAGATTTGTTGATCTCATCTAACTTTTTCTTATCTATGCTTTCAAATTCTTTCAAATCTGGTCCCTTGCTTTCATCATTTGTTTTGAATATATTAAATCCAAGTCCAGCCTTATCATAGGATGGTTTTCCATAAGATACTTGTTCATCAATCTTCTCACTATTTGAATATAGCCTTTCAAGTTGTTGTTTGGATTGAGTCAATTCACCTTTCACAATCTTATTGTATTTCTCAAGGTCTACATACTGCAAGTTTACTTTCTCAAATTCAGATGTTACTTTGCCAAGTTTAGATTTTAATTCTTCATTCTCAATCTTCAACCTTTCATTCTCAAATCTCAGATTTGCTTCATTTTTGTCATTTCCATCTTTCAAACTAAGCTTTAGATTTTCTATCTTCAGTTCATGCTTAAGGATCACATTTTCTTTTTCTAAATTTTCATCATAGTCTTCAATAAGAATTTCAGATTCCTTTTTAGATTTTAGATCTTCTACCTTATTTTTTAGTTTCTCAATAAGGTTCTTTGCATCATCATATTTCCTTTTCAGAGTGTTTCTTTCATCGGTGAGCATATCAATCTGTTCAAGAGCTTCTTCAAGATTTTTTTGTAGTTGATCCATATCCATAGAGATCTTACTCAAGCTGCTAGGCTTTCCTTGAATGAGTCTTCTCTAAGTAACTAAGCTCTGATACCAATTGTTATAAATAGGGAATACTGAGAGGGGGGGTGAATCAGTATTCTACAATCTTTATCTTTTGGCCAATTATGGATACAACAAATTATCTTTATGAAAGGAAACTCAGGTGTGGAAACAGCTTCCTACACTAATCTCTAAAGGAAAGTATTGTGCAAATTCTTTTTAAATCCTTAATTTTTCAGATTCGTTAACTACTTTAACAAAGATATTGCAGCCATATACCATGCATATAGAAAATAGATAGAGAAGATTGAAACACATAAACACAAAGATATGCCGAAGGGGAAAAACCTTTTGGTAAAACAACCCCACCCCTCCAAAACCTGCACAATGTATTATCTTCAACACAAAGACTACAACACACTTGCAATGCAAGTTCTTTTAGGAGATGAGAGACTAGTAAAACTTATTTTTCTCCCATAGAAGCAGCATCATATATATAGACTCCTCAGGACCCAACAAATACCCAAAAAAGGAGTTTGGCATCCAACCACCAAGACCCATGCACAAAGCCACATGTACACAGTTGTTACATGCAATCCCAAGAATAGGCATCCATCCCTAGAATAGACTATGACAGCTTGTCATAGAATCCACCAAAAATAACGGTCACAAGAGAAGTGTAAGAGAATCTCTCATACCAACCTATTTTTGGCATATTCTCTTACACACACCAACCACTTCTTCTTGGGTGCCCAAATAGGCCCAAGTCATAAGATGCTCTTACACCTGTCATAACACATTCCTTAAATAGTTCTTACGCATCATAGGAATCTGTCATGACCGTTTCAGTCATGATCTCCTTACACACAAGATGCCGACACATCAAGTGGAGTGACACATCAACATGACAACTAGACATGTACACTCACACTTGATTTCATTATTTGCAAAAAATACATTTACAAAATAAATAATAAGAATAGGAATTATCCAAGGTTGAGACACCTTATTCCTAACATTCTCCCACTTGTTGAACACCTTGTAAGAGCAACAAGAACATAACAAGAACTTTAACCACTATAAGCCAAAAGGCCCATAGACTCCGAACACCATCTGAACTTCTCAGTGCCCACTGGTTTCATTAATGCATCTACAAAATTCTTTACAGTATCTACCTTCTCCAAATTTACCTTTCCATCTTCCACCATATCTCTCACAAAGTGAAACTGCACATCAATGTGCTTCGTTCTGGCATGGAAAGTTGGATTTTTTGCAAGGCAAATAGCGCTCTAACTGTCACACCAAATAGTAATTTTTTCTGCATCAACACCAACATCAGAACACAATATCCTAATCCAAATGGCTTCCTTACAAGCATGAGTAGTAGCCATGTACTCAGCTTCTATAGTGGACAAAGCAACCACAGGTTGTCACTTACTCATCCAACTAATGGCACCACCAAACATAGTGAACACATAAGCACTGGTGGATCTCCTGCTATCAATATCACTTGCCCAATTTGAATCCATAAACCCACGAATACAAACTGAATGCAGAGATCCAGAAGAGTTACCATGATAACATATGGGGTAATCTGATGTACCCCTCAAATATCTAAATACTCGCTTAACTACATCCCAATGTACCCGTCCAAGGTTAGCCATGAACCAACTCAAGACTCCCACTGCTTGGGCAATGTCTGGTCTAGTACAGACCATAGCATACATAAGACTACCAACTGCACTAGCATAAGGTACTCTACTCATGTCTTCCACCTCACTAGGAGATTTTGGACAATCATCTATAGATAACTTTATTCCCACACAAACGGGAACACAAAGTGGTCTACAATCTGCCATGCTGAACCTGTCCAACACAGACTTCACATACTTACTCTGACTCGACCAAAGTTTTATGTTAGACCTGTCTCTACTAATTTCCATACCCAAGATGTACCTAGCTGCCCCAAGATCTTTCATCTCAAACTGTGCTGACAACTGAGATTTAAAATCAAAAATCATACCCTTACCCTTCCCAAATAGCAACATATCATCAACATATAATGCAACAATAAGAAGGTGATCATTTTCAACTTTGAAATAAACACAATGATCTGATTTCAATCTTACAAATCCAATTGATAACACAAAGGCATCAAACTTAAGGTACCACATCCTAGGAGATTGCTTCAAACCATATAGAGATTTCTTTAATCTGTAAACTAAGGATTCTTTACCTTTAACAATGTAGTTCTCAATTTGTGATATATAAATCTCTTCCTCCAAATCACCATGAAGGAAAGTTGTCTTCACATCCATCTATTCTATCTCTAAATCATATGATGTAGCAAGAGATAACAAAAATCTAATGGATGTCAACTTTGCAATAGGAGATAATATTTCACCATAATCTATTCCCTCTACCTGTGAATACCCCTTTGCAACCAATCTAGCTTTGTACCTTTCAACACTGCCATCTACGCAGAATTTCTTCTTGAACACCCATTTATAGCCAACAGATTTTCTCTCTTTAGGAAAAGGTACAAGGTCCCAAGCTTTTTTTTTCTCCAATAAAGCCATCTCATCATCCATAGCCTCCATCCAGGAACCTGCATCTTCCATGTCCAAAGCCTCTTTCATAGATCTAGGCTCATTAGTGTTAGTAATCAAAGAAAAAGCACAACTAGAATCTAACATAAAATAACCAAACCTTTTTGGTTTCTTTCTTTCTCTCGTGGATCTCCTCAAGGGTTGAGGTTGAGGTTTTTCTTCCTCTTCTTCTGAACTATCAGAGCTGCTAGAGCTCTCCACATCATTAGACCCAACATGGTCCCTCTGTTCAGTCTTCTCAGGGGTAGGAGGAAACTGAACATCATCTTTTTCCTTTTCTTTTTCATCTGGTTGTAGAATAATAGGAGAAGATGTTAGCTCTTTGAAAATAACATTTCTACTATACAACACCTTACTAGCCACAGGATCCCAAAGCTTGTATCCTTTCACACCAACATTGTATCCAATGAAAATACATTTGACAGCTTTATTTTCCAACTTAGATCTTTTCTCCTTTGAAACATGTGCATAAGCTTCACAACCAAAAACATGAAGATGTCTAATTGAAGGCTTCTTACCAGACCACACCTCCATGTGTGTCTTACCAACAAGAGCTGATGTAGGAGATCTATTAACCAGATGGCAAGCAATGGCCATAGCTTTGGCCCAAAACCTTTGTTCTAAACCAGCTCCACTAAGCATACTCCTAGCCTTCTCCATTAGTGTCTTGTTCATTCTCTCTACAACTCCATTTTATTGTGGGGTATAAGGAGTTGTCTTATGCCTCTCGATACCTCATTCTTTACAGAACTGTTCAAACTCTACTGAGCAAAACTCACCACCATTATCAGTTCTCACACACTTAATCTTTTTACTAGTCTGATTCTCTACAAGGGCTTTAAATTCCTTGAACCGACTAAAGAATTGTGTCTTACTTTTAAGGAAATAAATACAAGTCCTTCTATTTTAATCATCTATGAAAGATACAAAAAATATAGACTTGGAGATTGAAGGAACTTTTACAGGACCAAATACATCAGAATGAATAAGATCCAAAACATCAGAAGATTTGTGAGAACTAGAGTAAAACTGAACATGATTTTGTTTACCATAGACACAATGTTCGCAGAAGTTGAACTCAAGATTGCAATCATTTAACCCCTCAATGAGGTTTTTATTTTTTAGGGTCCTAAGACCCTTCTCACCAATGTGACAAAATATCATATGCCACAGCATCATCTTTTCTATAGGAAGCTTGCCTTCCAAAGAGTTTGCACCCTTAGGTATAATTACTACACTGCCATCAAAACCCATTGCCACAGTCTTCTTTACTACTTGTTCAGATGGTGGGGATGAAGTGATAGCCACTCTCTTCTTTGAAATAGAAGAACTATTGCACTAAGAAATGCATGCTTCAAGCTGAAACAAAGTACCTCTCCTAGTACCTCTAGCGAGCACCATAGCACCTCTCATCATCTTGCATCCATCTTTTGAAAACATAACTTGCACACCTACATCATTCAATATACTTATAGATAATAGGTTTCATGCCAAACCTAGAATGTGCATAACTCTTTTGATTCCCTTTACTCATCCATCAGGAAATCTGATAGTGACCCTTCCATGTCCAACTATCTTTAGGTGAGAATCATCACCCAAGTACACCTTTCCACCATCGAACTCTTCATATTTTGAGAACAAGTTCCGATGAGAGGTCATGTGAAAAGAAGCACCTGAGTCTACCAACCACCCATCATCAGATGCATGGGCTACCAAAGCTACAATAAAAGCATCTCCATCTTCTTGAGATTTTTTGGAAGCTGAATCTGAGCCTTTCTTCTTCTTCGATTCTTTGCGGTCCCTCCGGAAGTGCCCAGTTTTATCATAGTTCCAACATTTTGCCTTTGACTTTCTAGGAGTCTTAGAACTCCCATGGAATTTGGATCTACCCTTCTTTGACTTGTCATTCTACTTTCCTCTGTCATTGGATCTCCCGCGAACAGCAAGGGCTTCCTTAGATGAATCTGAAGTCTTTCTTCGCATCTCTTCAAATAGCAGCGAAGACACCACATCATCCATATGGAATGTGACTATAGTACTTTTGAGAGCCAACACAAGATGGTCCCATGATTCCGGCAAGGAACAAAGTAGGGTCATACAATGATCCTCCTCCTCAATCTTTTCACCAGATGATGCCAACTGTGCAATCAATAAATTGAATGTGTTGAGATGATCAGTTACAGATCCACCTTCCTCCATTCTTAAAGAATACAACTTCTTTCTCAGAAATAACTTATTCACCAGAGATTTGGCCTGATACACAGACCCAAGTCATTACCACAAAGAATTTTCAATAGTCTCATCAAGAACATTCAGAAGAACAGCATCTACTAGACAAAGTCTAATGACACCCTTAGGCTTTCGATCCTTGATCTCCTAATCCACTTGCGATATCATTGCAAGTTTCACATCAAGTGAAGTAGCCTCCCATAGACTGTGGTCTTCAAGCATGTCTTCCATCTTGAGTTTCCACAACTCAAAATTAGTGCCATTCTCCAGCTCCATTCTATTGTATGAGGAACTTGCCATCTCAATCTACAAATAAGATTCAAAATGCTCTGCACAAAACTCCCACTCAACTTGAGATTAGCTCAAAAAACTGTACCCAACAACTAGGATCAAAATTTGATCAGGCTCTGATACCACTTGAAAGGAAACTCAGGTGTGGAAACAGCTTCCTACACTAATCTCTAAAGGAAAGTATTGTGCAAATTCTTTTTAAATCCTT